>JNFU01000012.1:0-326238 GCA_010994365.1 Saccharomycopsis schoenii | reverse complement strand
TCTTGGATTTTAGACTTGACGTTGTCGATTGTGTCAGAAGATTCAACTTCCAAAGTAATGGTTTTACCGGTCAATGTCTTGACAAAGATTTGCATTTTTTAGTTTTGCTAAGTAGGAGAAGTTTAAAAGAAAGATGTTCAGAAATTATATTGAAGAAGATAACCTTTTATCCAACACAAATGAATAAAGTTACGGTGAGGTTTATTCTTCAAAGAAATAATAATAAGTATAAAGCGTCAATATACGAAAACAAAGCAAAAACTAAAAACTAAAAACTAAAATAAAGGGAAAAGAATAAGTATTAAGAGGTGGGAATTGAGGTATTTATATACTCGCTACATAAAGAAACAAAGAAACCACAAACTAAGATAAAGACTAAGGTGGCAAATCTCCCTAAGGCCTAAATGACCGCATGGTTACTTAGAGACACAATAAGAAAAGAAAAGAAAAAAAGAAATAACACACACATAATAGCGCACATGATAAAGCAAATCGCATACAAAAAAGGCGATTTTCTACTTCTGATTCACAATGACTCTCGCCTTTTCGAAGGAATACGTAATATTAGCGCTGCATGTACTCGCGGCCAGGTGCGGGTAACTGCGGCTGGCACACTTTTTGGCACTTTGACACTTTTTTGCCACTGTGACACCTGTTTCAATCTTTTTGTTTGTTTGTTTTTCTTTGAAGAAGCTCGCATTTACATGTCAATTTTATTCCCGCACCACAACGCAGGAAAACACCTGTACAACTGCCACAATCTCTACTTACCCCAGCACCTGCCCCAGACGGACAATAGATTATTAATGAAGCAGCCTCCCCTCCCTGCCGGAAGCCTCATTCGCGATAAGAAAAGTCCGGCCGCGCCGGTTTTAAAGACCGGTTGTGGTGATTTAGCGAAGCTGCCTTTCAATATTACGTACCCGATGTTTTCTAAATTATTCCGCAGACCCTTCAATCCATTCTCCCCTTTCTCCAGAAACGTTAGTTCCTGCCGCATGTTACGACGCTTGATTTTTTCTCGGAACAGCTGCAGTCACCATCCTCATTGTTTATCTAGGGGTTACCTATCTATTGTACTGAAAAAACGACATAAATCGAAGCATGCAGCAGTCGCCGGCTGCTTCTCAAGAATATACGTGCACTGCCATCGCGTGGCTATCTACATAATGAGAAACTAAAATCAACAATAACTATATGACACTCTATGCAATACGTATTTATAAACTCACTCACTCATTTTCTGTATGTCACCTTGTCTACCTTGATATCGTCGTCAATATACGTGTAAATATACAACGTGCAGACAGACCCTTGAATGTCCAATAAACAAAAGCTGGGGATTGGATCGTCCAACAGATCATCCTCGTCGGTAGTTAACACTTCCTTCTTCAATTTCTCAATCTCGGTCTGTAACTGCACGCTTTCGGATTCCCCGTCGTCTTTAAGGCTGTTACCGGCAGCTGCACCACTTTCTGTCTGGTTTGCGTCGGACTGTGCTCCTTCTTTCTCGCTTTCATCGGTAGTCTCTTTTGCTTCTGGTTCCTCAGATGCATCTTCTGGCTCCACCTTATCGCCGACTTCATCTTGTTTGTCACCATCAGAACTACCATGCTTGCTGCTTTCCAGCAGCGGCTCTTCCACTGATTCAATCTTTCTCTGAAGTTCCGCATTCACTTCCGAATCTGCTGCCTGTGCATCTCCTGCTTCATTTTCCTCCTCTTCCTCTTCCTCCTCGTCGTCCAATTCTTCTGTTGTGAATGCTCCTGTGGCAGATCCGGGGTTTACAAAAAGCTTATCATCCAACGTGTAGGCCTCAACTCTATGAGTTCCACCCCAAATCAAGATATCTACATCCATTTTTCTAGCTTCATTCAACAAAGATAAGGGATCATTTTTAGGCACAATGGTGATCCCACTCAACACACCGATTTTCAAATCGTCGTGTTTCACGATATGTGAAATTGGGATTTTTGCATCATTATCAAATGCTCCTTTGACTTCTTGGAAATCCGGTGACAAACTCTGGAGAAACTTGCGTGTAGTTGGGGAAGTAGTCAGGTTTCCTAAGCATAAAACTTGTTGGATTTTTCCAGGTAGTAGTAATTTTTTAAACTATAAGAAATTTCTTTTGTTAGCAATTGTAATTCGATAGTACTATTCAAGATAGGGTTCGCCTAATTTACGCAACCAAAGTTGAATAGAAAATATCATATAAGTAAAAAAAAACACAGAACATACTTCGCTTGGAAAATCACAAGCTCTCTCTGGAATAAATATGTCTCCAATAGCAAGAACAAGCATTACCAAATTATCTATAATATCAACGCCAATGGTATAGCTGTGAATATCTCCAATGAGCAAACGGTAGTTTCTTCTATTACGATTCTTCAACAAACTAATTCATAATTTTAGCCCATGGTGTCCTTGAGCCTAGCACGCACAGTTTTTTATTCTCTCTTGAACTGAAAATAATATTCATGCGCGTGCTCATAACTTCACCAGTCAATGTTATTCTTCCTAATTAGTAAGAACACCTCGATTTGTTTTGCGTCTCTTGTCTCTGAGCAACAGCAAGCCTTATTCCTAATTAGGGAATCTATTATTAATTTGTTAAAGATTATCTTGTGGACTTCAGAAAGATGTGAAAATAATTTAACAATAAAAATTCTAGGTGGCAAATTCAAATAAATATTGAAAATAGGAACGTAACACTCATTTTAACCATGATTCATTCAAACGACCTCTGTATATCTAGTCTGGCAATTAATAAAAACAATATAGCAAAACAAGGCAAAAAGACCCTTCAGAATTTAGTCAGAAATGAGTGGTAAAGTAGCAAATATTGATACAAAACTGCCTGCAGAAGATAAAAAACTATGTAAATCTTGTAATTATTCGCATTTCAAAATACAGTTTATTTGTCCATTGACAAACGTTGAAAAAAAAACATGCCAAAAATGTTTGGAAAAATCTAAGAAAAGAATGAAAAAGAAAAGAAATATTTTGAGCTGCAGCAGCCGTAGTAGTAATAGTAGTAACTCTGATAATAATAATGTTAATGATGATAATGATAATGCTACAGTTGTAGAATCACCAATAGAGGCTGAACCCATAGTTATAGGTGATATTGACGAACTAATAACGCAGTTGAAAGATATGGAGGTGCAGAAATTGATTAACTTAAGGTTTAAAATTTCAAAAGCTGCTATTTTAAAGCATACAAATACGAATTCCAATAATTCAGATAAGATGAATATCATGTTTAGAAAAATTGCAGAATACTTCCAATTTACTGAAAAAATGGATGATATTCAGCTTTACTTAAACACCATGGAAAAATTGAAGGGATGTGTAAACAAAGGCAATGACAAAAAGAAAGGCTGTGAAGATAATGGCACTCAAGATTATAATGGCGATAAATCATTCAAAGAATGGAAAGGTAAAACCCTTATTGAACACAGAAGAATCATCTCAAATGCATTCATAGACTATTTCAAAGAAACCGCTGGAATTCAACTTGTATTACGCCGTGACAAATCAATGAAGCTAAATGGCGAATTAGCAGATAGCATGATGTGCACAGATGATAAAAAAGGTGCTCGCAAAGTATCATCGGCCAAGCAAAGACAGCCTTACAAGTCTCGAAAAACTTTGGATTGTAACGGATATTTCAGAATTAATTGCAAACCGCAATATATCAGTATTAATATCAAGCATATTCATCATGATCCTGTATACCATTCTTTGAATATTAAGCAGCCAACGAAACGCGTCAAAAACGTCACAAATACTTATGATTACAAAAAATTGAAAAAAGACATGGAAATGGATAGTGAGTTAAAAAAAAACTCTGATGATGAACAACAAAAAATTACAGAGGCTACTAATTGTAATGTAAGCAATACAACCTTCTGCAAAATTGAAAACCCTGTTGGAAGAAATCAATTATTCCTAGTCAAGAATAAGTAAGCGCTTTTCTAAATAATTACAAAAATAATGCTAAAAAAGAGTATTATAAGCGTCTATAGATTGACACATTGACAAATTATTAGTCTATATAATAAATAATTATTATAAATAGCATTTAAGAGTAGCCAGTCCTATATAATTAGACTGTAATTTTTAAGATATAGTGCATTAACTTATCCCAGTACGACTTGCAGATCGTGTACTTAGTAATTAATAAATATCCTTAGTGAGTCAACATCCATCATGATTCCTCGGATGTAGATGTAGCGTTTCTATTTCTTAAATTTGACAGAATTAAATCAACATGTTGAGAAGAAGTCGAAGCAAATCCAACGTTGTCGTTCTCATGATTTTCATCATTATTAGTATTATGTTCACTACTCCCATTATTTTGGTCCAAATCCTCTGCTTTGATTCTATCCAACGACTCTAACGCTTCTTTATATATTTCGATTGTTTGCTTCCTAAAGGCAGTCTCGTTGGATATCAACTTATAATTGATTCGGCCTTCTGCAAAAGGAATCATTAATAATAAAACAAGTATCAGGTCTTTCAAAAAATCTGCAACTAAAAGATAAACCAGTCTAAAAAATAAAATATCAGGGACATAAGCAATCTGCGCGGATCTTAATTCTTTATATCTCAATTTAATAAATAATCTTGCTGAATAATCTCTAAGTAACCTTTGTCTCTCTTCCGATTCTTCCTCCTGCTCCGGCTCCAATTGTTGCTCAAATTCTAAACTCATGTAGGCACTATCCAAGAACTTATCATACCTGAAAATAATTCTATCTTGACAGCAGAAATCAATTAAACTTTCAACCTTACTGTTGTAAGTATTACGAACGTTACTGATGAAATCATTAATCGCAATCTCTTCGATATTAAAAATCATGGTGGTCACCGAAGTCATTATACTTGCAGGGCGATTATTATAAATTAGGAACATACATGATCCAATAAGCAAAAAAATGAGTTTGTAAGAAGTACTGCCCTCAATTTGATAAAAGAACGTTAAAATTATAAATAGATACTGTAAAATTCTGTAGAATCTCATAACCTCATCATTCTCGTTATCATTATTATTATTGTTATCATTATCAATGCCATTATTATTATTATCATCAACATTATTAACTATAACAATGTTGTTATTATTATTGTTGTCATTCCCACCAAGATTATTATCAACAACATTAATACTACTATCACTGTTATTATTATCACCATCATTATTCATATCATTAATATTATCAATSKYAWCGTTATTATTATTATTATTAKTRTTTATATTACCATTATTTTGGGCTCCCAGCCCATGATTTTGGGTTATGACATTAATTGTCGGTGTTGGTATTGGTATTTCTGATGTAGTCGATGGTTTCTTCAAATTGATTCCAATTTTATTAAGTTCCTTTAACCCTGATGGATTGACTAACAAAACAGATTTATTATCAATGGTTGTACTTATCACTGCTTGTGATTCTGAAAGTGTAATTTTTCTATTCCCTAAAGTAATATCCAAAAGTTTTGACAGGAATCCTGGAATACCATTATTTCTATCTAAACCGTTCAACCCATCGTCATTTTCACTATCACTACTTTCGCTTAAACTATATTCACTAAGTGAACTATTCTCGTCATCATCAGTCCACGGAATTTCTTCTGGTTTAGGGAAAAACTCAAACGCTTTACCGTTCTTTATTTGTTGCCATATACTTTCCTCCTTCAATGGATCGTAATCTTTCGGAAGTAATCCATGCGCAATTTTATATTCTGTAGTAAGCCTCACATGGATATCAGTTTTTCTAAATGAAGCATCTTGCGCAGATAGGGAGCATACTTTTGGAAATTGTAGCGCATCTCTAAGTGTTGCATATGATCTAATGTGTACTCCTTGATGAATTAACTCAATATCATTTATGTCAAGTTCTGTTATAGCGGGGTTATTTTGCAAAGTGTAATCCTTGATGCACTCTAATACATTATTTATAGGGCGATAGAGCTGTGTTGAAAAATTCACCTTTGATAAATCAAGCAAAGAATCAGACTTCGAAAAATGCCTGAAAGTAAGATTTATTATCCTAACAGACACAAATATTTGAAAGGGAGGAATCGTATCTATTTCCAATATTTCTTTGAATGTTTTATCCACGGCTATAACCTCATGATTATTGATATACAGAATCATATTTTCTACTGAATAATGATTCAGAATCTCCAGCAAGAACACTAAAAAGTTATCATCTAACAGTTTGTTAACTATAGAACAGTCGTTTTTATTATTTGCAATGTCATAAACGATACAATGTATAGGAAGCTTTAAGGAACAATTCTCAACAGGCGGTGCATTTTCTTCATGTGCCAGATCAAGACTCATTTTCAAAACCAAGTTATTATTATTTAGTCGAGAAGCTTTATTGATCAAAGTTTGAATTCTTACTACAGGATTTTCAATAACTTCATTATTTGATGAAAATAAGATGATGGAGTTTGGGTTGGTGATATGCACGCCATTGGCTGACGATGATAACTTCTCCTTAATGGCGCATTTCACCTCATAAATGGTGTTCTTTTTGTGGCATTTCAAGCTGATTATGCTGTGGGAAGAAGTGGAAGGTAACACTAACTCATTTCCAATTGGATAAACTGTTATCTCGACAGGAGCAAAATTCATCATTATGTTGATGGACAATTATAAGTTAAACGAAACAAAAGCAAGAGCGCAAAAAACACTGATTCATACAAAGACAACAAGCTTTTAAAGTCTTTATTTCAAATTTCTTTATATTATTCCAAACAGCAAAACCGATCTATATGTTGGATGACTATATTTGTATTTTGCAGTGTAGACATAAAGCATAAAGTATGAGTAAACCCCGACCAAGCTAGTAGTATTTTGCAACTATTCTAATTAAGCGCCAAATGTTCAAATCTCAAAGGGGGCGTCCCTTAGCATTGTTAAAATAGAGAGAGATTGTCAAAAATAAGAACAATACAGTGCTTCTAGTATCTACTGGCAGGATAGGGCTTTTAGTTGGTTTTTCTTTTCTTTCTTGTCGGTTTTATTTGGAGAAAAAAAAAACACGAAGTCAAATAGTTTTTCAGAGAAGAAAAAAAAAAATTGGATTTGCAAAGCAATTATGAATTGGCAATCATATCCTCATACAAAACTCCGTGTTGATTCTGAAGATTTCAAGGCATTTTTGCTTATAAGTATATTTTTTTTTCCAATACTATAACGCACTTCCCCATATTTCAATGATGAAACTTTTATCAGCTATTGTTCTTGCTTTTAGTTTAATCGTGTTTTATTTCAGCAGCGGTGCTCAAGCTGCATCCGCAGTTGACGAGGTCATCACTAACAAAGTCTACTTTGACATCAAACAAGGTGACGAAGACTTGGGAAGAATTGTCATTGGCTTATTCGGTGATGTTGTTCCAAAGACAGCTGAGAACTTCAGACAATTATGTGTCTCAGAAGACCCAAAGTTTGGCTACAAAAACTCGATCTTCCATAGAGTCATTAAGAATTTTATGATCCAGGGTGGAGATTTCACACACGGCACAGGTATTGGTGGCAAGTCAATTTACGGCAACAAGTTTGAGGACGAAAACTTCAAGATCAAGCACTCCGCACCGGGCTATGTTTCAATGGCCAATGCCGGAAAAGACACCAACGGATCCCAATTTTTCATCACTACTGTTAAGACCTCCTGGTTGGACAACAAGCATGTCGTTTTCGGCAAGGTCATTGAAGGCATGGACGTGGTGCAAAAGATCGAGGGCACAGCCACCAACTTCAGAGACAAGCCATCTGTTGACGTTGTCATTGCTGACTGTGGTGAGCTCACCGATGACGCCGCCGAGGCTTCCACCTCGGCAGAAGTTAAAAATGACGAGTTATAAGCTACAAGTTGAAGCTAAGAGTCGGAACTACCGATTGATTCACCATGGTGATTGTGTCTGTCATAAGTGTATCTATTGTACTGGCATCATGGGTAATTGTATAACTTTAGAAGCTGTTTGTCCATCTTATTATTATATGTAGTTATATACCTAAATATATATATATGTAATGTTGGCT
Source organism: Saccharomycopsis schoenii (assembly GCA_010994365.1). Lineage (NCBI taxonomy): Eukaryota > Fungi > Ascomycota > Saccharomycetes > Ascoideales > Saccharomycopsidaceae > Saccharomycopsis > Saccharomycopsis schoenii. Next base: position 318,179 of record JNFU01000012.1, on the reverse strand, counting down.
TTCTCAACCAATTTATGTTACGTGCCCTGGCGCAATTAATATATACTATGTGCCCGGGCTCTGTCTTTCAAGAATCTATTTATACCCGCATGATGTAATTAATTCATAAGGTCTAACACCGCACGCCAGAAAATTCTCCTTATATCGGAGCCAATTTTTGTTTTGTACCCATTAACTGTGCGGATGGAAAAAATAATGTGTCTTAAGAGAATTTGCGCTCATCCAACGCGGTAATTTAGGACCCGAAAGCGCGAGGAAAAAATTTTTCTTGAAATGCCATGTTAAAATTCTAATAATAATTATGACAAGTTTAATATAGGTGAAGGACGCGAAAAAGAGTTTTAGAAGACAGAAAATAATAATAAATAAAGAAGAAAAGAAAAAAAAAAGAAAAACGAAAACAGAAAAAAACGAAATAGCATCACGATTCTCGACTTTCTCCATCCCTTTTTCATTCGCTATTCAACACTCTAACCAAAACCATTGCTTTCACGAGTCGTATTTGCAAGACCATAATAGCAGGGAACTCTTCTATATAGAGCATACACCAGCGTCTACATATATCCACATTCGTTTTCATTGATTGTTCCCCGAGCCTAGCCCGTCGTTCCTTTTTTCCAGCTAGATCAAACACACCACAGCACGCAAAATGGTTGCATTAAGAAGAAAATCGACCAAGAAGAAGAAGACAAACAGCATTGATCTCACGATCACGAAGGAAGATGAGCAGAGAATGAAGTACAACACCAAGGAGAGCCAACTTCTTAACGCGGTGAACGAAGAGCAGCCTTTCCAAGAGGCCACCGGCCACAGCGCCACGAACAGACAGAGCATGGGCATGTTTTTGGCGGCCAAAAAGAACAACGTCGACACATTCGGTCTCCCGATCACCCACCCTGATGTGTCGAACCCGAGCAGATCGAGGGATGAGCGTCCCTTGGACACCATCCGGTCCTTCGAGTATGCCATAACGGGCGACACCTTCTACAAGGAAAAGGTAGAGACCCCAAGATTGGGTTTCAGACCAAGACCGGACTTCCCGCTATTCACAAGCAACGTATATGCCAGCAATGCGCCAGCTGCTACGTACAGCCAGCCTGTCTACACCCCTCCTCCGCAAGCCCAAGAGCCTGAGAAGAAGAAGAAGAGAGGGTTGTTTGGCAGAAAGAAGAAATAGACGTTGAGCTTCGCTTGCCGTCTGCATGTTTGGTATTTCCAGAATGGAAAAAAGAGAAACGAGCCCTTGACTAATGACCGGTGTTATTTATTTGTTACCTTATATCTACAATTGTTTTTTTTCACAACGTTTTTATTACCATATTTTTGTTGCCAACTTTGTTACACTTTATTTTACAACCACTCTTTACTAATCCCTATTTTTATTGCCCAATATTTACTATATTTATTTTAAACTACCATTTTTCAGCGATTAGAACACACAAATACATGAGAAGTCTTTTATATCTTACAACCTGCGATGTGTGGCCACATCTCGGAGGTTTCCTGTTTGGTATATCTTGGGATACCGTTTTGGGACAATCTCAGATGGAATACGAAAAGATTAGATTAATGAGTCAGTCTAAATCTAAAAGAGGCACCCAATCTACAGTGTGATTTGTTCATCGGATCATAACAACCAAAACAGGTTTCTGTAGCGCTAGCAGACATCATGTCTAAAGACACACAAAGAAGATCATCCAAGCCTAGGGGAGCGGATCAATAAGTGCGTGAAGACAGATTTCGCGTTCTTTTTTTTAATCATAACATAACAATAGATAGAAAATATTTACATAGATATGTATAAGATATTTTGCAAGTCTCTGAGTCGCGAGGTTGAGTTGGATGCAACTCAGACTCAATATTAGTCTATACGCACTCAGACAATTGTTCTATTACTATTGAAATCACTGCAGAGAATAGAGTGATTCAGGCTATCTATTGTGTTGCTTTGGTTGATTCTACGGGAGGAGTGCTGTGAGTAGCAGGATCTGCAAGTGTGATCTGGCTAGCTTCCTGCCCTAGAAATGCGATGATTGGGAGCGATGGCGCTGAAAAGATCAGCAACAAAAAGAAGAAATGGCGCCAGGGCACATACTTTACAGATCTTTCATTTTCAAGTCTTACCTTTACTTCTAATTTTTAATTTCTGTTTTTTAGTGTGCATTTTTTGTCTCTTCTCTCTCCGCCGGTCCGTACGTAAAAGGCAATCGGCCGTCCATCCGGCACGGTGCATGCCATTTGTACACTATATTGAATGCTGCCAACAACAGCTAACTTGGAATACAAAAAATTGCACACTATTATAGTACTGCCTGTATTATTGGTAGTGCTTTCTATTCGCCGGCGCGGTACTCTTGGTGTTTGCTGACACATGGTACCCCATTTTGGCGATTCGAGGGGTTATGAGCTCAGATTGCACTCAGAAACGCTAGGCCTCTTTTCGTTAGAGTTCGAGATGGCTGTTCCTTTAACTTTGTTGGACGACCTTTCTTTTAGGTTTGCTGGTGGGTGACCTTTTCTTTACTATTGTTAGTTGGACCACTTTTCATTTTTCACTTTCTTTTGCAGTTAGTCGGACGACATCTTGTTGACGGTTGGTAATTGAGCGCTTCTGACTGGTGGTCAGCTGTCGCGAGACCTGTCTCGAGACATGTCTCCCTGTTAGGCCTTGAGTCGGCTCCCTATTTACTTACTTTCCTATTAACTTTTAGGTTGGCTTCCTATTAACTTTGGTTCCTCTTTTTAGGTTTCTGGTGCCTTGTCACGAATTACAGTTTAGCTTTGTCGTCGATTAGAGTTGGGCCACCCCCGTTTTTCACGAGCATTTCCCCCGTCATGGCAGCAGCAGACAGGACGCAGAAGTCAGCTGTTGAACACTTGTATGTCTCTGAAGACGTCACCCTTGGTGCACAACCGTTGCTGGGCTTCTTTTCCGTTCGCCCACCATTGTTTCCCAAGGCTTTCTCTCCTGCGCTGTGTGCACAGCAAAATACCGCGCGATTCGTGGGAACACTAGCATGTTCCTCACGCATGGGGCCGCATATCAGTGAATTAAAGCCGTGCTGGCACACAATAGGGCCATGCATGTCGCACACAACGGTCATTCATCATGCAAATTTCTTTCAAAAATTCACCGGCTGCATTTCTGTATGGCACGAGCACTTTCTGAATGCGGAAGAAGGGACTTTGAAGGTGTCGTTTGAAGGTGCGCTTTTTATTCTTTGGGGCTTTTGCTGTATTGTCTATTATATTATTTTTTATACGATGGCTTCATTATTTGAGTTTACAATTACCGCTACTATTTGGCTTACTGTTATATTATTATTGTATTAATATTGCGTTACTATTATTATATTACTATTTCCAACCATATTATTTGTTGTTTATTTCTTAGTACATACTACATATTATTTATTACTTATTACATATTACTTATTACTTATTGCTCTATTATTAATTACATATACTTTGTTATTAATTGTTTATTTTTAGTTAAATATACTTTGTTATTAATTGCTTATTATTAACCGCTTATTATTAACCACTTATTATTAACCACTTATTACGTACTACCTTATTTCCGTGCACATCATTTATTACTTTATTTGCTGCTCATCTGTACCTTCAAACTCTTTATTTTCACGTAGCGTCCCTCAACCACAGAGCAACATTAATTCGCGCCCGCTACAACAGCATCTTTGGCAGTAAACTTTGAATACGCTTGTATTTGCATTTGTTTCCCTTTGTATGTCTATTTGCATTTCTGTCTGCTTATTTCATCTGTGTATTCCCCAGACTAGCCAATCAGGACCCGCAAAGCTGCGGGATTGCGCAGTTTTTTGGGGTCTCTCTCTTTTTTGCGGTGTTTCTTTTTTTTTCCTGTTTCATCTCACTTGTCTCTATTTTTGCGCTTCGCTTTCCCCACGTACTATCTGCCCGGACCATGTAGGCACATGCGGTGTGTTTCAGCGCAGACTGCCCCAGCTGGGGCAGCCACACAGCCAGGCGCCAGGCCCTCGTCCGCATCGCCTGGAGATCATTTTCCCGCCTGGAGATCATTTTCCCGCCTGGAGATCATTTTCCGACGGCGGTCCATGTCCGCGTCGCAGCGGCCTGCCTGGAACGCCAGGTCACCGCGAGCTTGCAATCGTGAATTTTGCAAAACGGTCCTGGACACGTCCGCAGGACGAGAATGTCCAGGGAAACGTTCCGCTGTGCAAGCGCTCAGGCGAACGTCCTGGGAAACCTTCGCCCACAGACAGGCCGCCTGGCATTCCAGGACATCCTCCGCGAGCGACCGTTGCCATGGACGGGCTTGCAAACAAATGGACGCAACATGGAAGCGAAGGGGCCAAACCCGCTGATAACACGTCCAGGCAAGCGAGCGGAATCTAGGGTGCTTATCCGCCCGGCATGGGTCCGATCTCCATCCCACGCAGCGCCGTGGCTGCTAGTAGACGCACGCCGGCGATACGCTAATAGGCTGATAGGCGCTGCTGCGCGAGAGTGGGACACTCGCCAAAAGATAAAAAAGAAAAAAAAGCGCCCAAAGCACCCAAAGCACCAGGACAGCAAAAACAAGCACACAAAAAAATAAGCGCAAAAAATGCCCCAGAAAAATCCGTAAGGTAAAGTAAGTTTACAGTAAACAAACGCTGCAAAACACAAATCAAACAGGAAATCAGCAGAAATCAGCGGAAATCAAACAAACACAGCACAACAACAAAAAAAATAAAAAATAAAAAATAAAAAATAAAAAATAAAAAATAAAAAATAAAAAATAAAAAATAAAAAATAAAAGAAAATCAAACAAAGGGTGTTCTGCGCGCGGATATTTGCCAGAACCGCTTGTACTCTCGCACGCTCGCGCGCTGGGAATACAAACTCTAAATTCGCGCCACACAAAGCCAATTTCGATTAAATTCTATTACAGTACGGAAAAAGAAACGGTTGATAGCGTCCTGGAAAAATGTACCGTGATTGTTGGGGCCATATGGGAATCAATCTTCAGACAACATGTACTCTCCACACAATAAATAGGAACGCAAATCCTGTTTCCGTCCTGCTGCTCTGACTATCTGCTCCTTTCTCTTCCTCTCTCTTTCCCAACACTCCATCCCCTACCATCGCAGAGCTCCTACAGGCCACCCGTCCACGCCCCCGAATCCCCCGTGTCCCCACGATGCTCTTGTCCGCCTCAGACCTCGTCCCAGAGACCGCCTCCCCACCCTGCACCCGCGCTGGCGCAGGCCCCGGCGGCAGCGCCGCCGTCCAGCAGCAGCTGCTGCAGATCACAGACTCCTTGGCCTGTGTGTTGCACGCCAAGAAGAACAGCTTCACCGCAGCCTTTGCTGCCGCCACCGGCGAGCCCTTCTTGATCGACCTCTGTCCGCCCGTCTTCTCGCTCCCCAAGCCCATCTGCGTGTCCACCGCGTACCACGCAGCCTCCAGCGCCGAACAGAACGTCCCGGTGTCGCCATTGACCTCCTTTGCGCCGTCCTCCCCTGACTCCTCCACCTTCTCCGACGTCAGCTCCTTCAACGACGACTCCCATAACACCGCCGCAACGGCCATCGGCAACCCTGCCTTGTTCTCCTCCAACGACTTGTACTTCAGCCAGTCCAGGAACTCAAGCTTCGCGTCCTCCTCCTGCTTGTCCTCCTTTTCCTGCTTCTCAAACACCAACGACGACCACCCCCTTATCTTTGATGACGTGGACGACTATCGCGAAGAGCACGAAGCCCCATTCGAGAAGACCCACTGCCACTCCATTGCCAGCAACAAGAAGCCAAGCCAGCAACCGCAGAAAACAGTGCCCTCTTCCTCCAACGGCAATTTGATTTCCTCCCTTACCAAATCCTTGAAATTGTTCTCCAAAACATTGGTTTCCAGCCCTTCAGTTAACCGTACCCTTGATTTCAGCTTGGCTAAGCCAAACTTCTCTTCTCTGGCAAGCAAAGCTTCTCCTGTTCCTTTGAAGACCTTCAAGGTGGAAAACACCCCGTTGGTTGAAAACTGGGACGCCACCAACGTTGAATTCGTCAGTTCCGCCATAACAGCAGCCAACGGTGCTCCTCCAACCAGTGGCTCTCAACGTGCAGCCAGAGCAAGTCCATTGTTCTTACGCATGTATGCTATTGGAAATACATGTCAGCAAAAAAGCTTGATTCCTAACATTTTTGATATCGATGACTGTTACGAAGAAGAAATACAGGAAGAACATGATTTCTACTACGAAGAAGAAGACATTCCGGAGGAAGAACAACAAGTCAAATCAAACCATTCTTATTACAAGTTGGGAATGAAGGCAAAATTGAAGCTTTATGATAACATCAAACTCCAGCCACGTTCTGACTCCCCAGCAGACAATAGTCTTCGTAGAGTTAAATACATTAAAGACTTGCAACGTCAGGAACAACAACAACAACAAACCGCTGGCGCTGGCGCTGCTTCTGTAGTTGTTAAATCCTTGGTCAAATTATCAGATCGTGATTACTTCCATACTGAACAAATGGTTCCTTGGATCCTGTATGATGACGTTGTCAGCATGAACAGCTCAAAGAAACAATATGTTTTAAATACTCACGGTGTCCTCAAATCTGGACAATCCTTGCTGCTGAATTACACAGATGCCATTAAGAGAAATCAAAGCAATGTTCAGTTTACTGTCAAAGGATATGTTAACCCAAGATGGGTCTCCTCAACGTCTACTTCTGATTAGCTGATAATAGTTAATTCAAAGATAAAAAAAATTCAATTCTGCATACTTTCATATTTTTTTACTTTCACATTTGATTTTTTAATACCATTTCAACATTTTCATTAAACTTATCATTTTATTCTGGGGTCACATATTCATTTTTTATTTTTTGTTTAATCACGGTTTATTATCATTTAGGCGGTTTAATACTTATTTATCTTTCACTCAAAAATTTTATTTTCTATTTTACATCAGTTTGATTTTTTTTTTGTTGATTTAAAATACATATCTCTTTCTATTAATTCTTAAAAAGTCGTCGTTGTAATTATATATATATCTTCTCTCTTACATTTCAGTTAATTTCTATGTATTTTTTTTATATGCTCTTTACATTTTCAAAGCTTCTCATTCTCCATTGCATGGACATAAGTTGCTTAGATACTTATCTCCATTTTTACAAACCAGGACTATCTGAGTTCTAATTAACCTTGCCAATCCTTTTGCTATCCTTCTGGCTAAAAATGAATTGACTTACCTTCTAAACCATGATCTCATGTATGCGTTTGGAACCTCTTATTCGATTGTGCCAGGCTAGCTCAAAATATGAAATCTGCTCAAATTCAAATAGTTGGGAAGTTAATGGAATAGTCTATGGTGATAAATTTACTTTTAGAATTGATTATCTAAATATTGAAAGTATGCTGTCGTAAATTTTAGGAACTAATTGAATAGTTTTCTATTGTATTCAGCTTCCTTTCTACTGAGTGGAAATTTTTCAGTTAAAAGGTCGATATTCTTCAGGGGTTCCTAATTGCTTTCGTTTTTCCACGCTTAATCATATATATTTGTTTCAGCCCACCTGTGACACCTATACAGTTCTAATCCGATAGATTACGATATTTTGCATCAATGTGTACCAAGATCTACGTAGAAACTTGGAATCTTCATACATTACCTAAGAAGCTAACATTTTAAAACGTGAGAAAATCCCTTGCCTTGTACCTGTAGTATAAATGAAAGTAATGTATCTTTTGCAAAGCCATGGAATAGTTTATTGTGTGAGAATACAAGCACATATAAGCTCTTTAACTAATATGGATACCGTATATCAACAAACAAGTGGTATCCAAGAATGTAGTGTAATAAAACTAGCAGAAACTTGGTCTAGAATATTTAAAACTATGTTGTTTTGAGCTCTGGTATTATTAAACAATAAACACATATATCCACAATAGGAAATTATGAGAAACTCCTCCAAAAGTAAACGCTGGAACAAAAACAATAAATCTATAATAAGGCTCTATTCTAACTTGCTTCTGAACTTTATCAGTTGATTACGGCCATCAGAAGAATAGACCTACAACTATAACCATAAAAGAATAACTAACTCGTACGCCATAAATCCCACTTTCTCAACAATATGGTAGGTAATTTTATTCACGAAGTAATGAACATGCGAGGCCAAATCCATCCAAGGAGGCTGAAAGGTCGTTATACAATTTCCAAATCATTCTTTGTACTCCGGGTTCTTCTTCTATACGCATCCTGATTTACCTTAACCTTAACCTAGAGACATGATGCCCGTGTGTGAATATCGTATTGCATTATTTTATCTGTGACGTTGCAAAGCGAAAACAGCAAAAGCGTTGAAGCCAAGTAATGAGTACATAAAATTTTAGTACATCTCGCGTCATTTTGCGGATCGAGATATCTGTGTAATCAACTAGCCAAAAAGATATGAAGTACGTAACCCAAACTTTCAACAACCTCCCTCAAAACAAACGTGCTTTCAAATCAAGTACAGCATCAATAAATAGATCTCTACAATTATAAAGTTTTGATTAGTTAGTTTTTTATAACTATTGATTTCATTGTTTCTAATAAAAAGTTGTTCATGTATAATGAAAAATGATCAATAGTAAATATTTGCTTTGAAAAAGAGCGTTAATAATAATTGAAAATAAACACAAGTAATAATAAGAATAAAAAGGAAGAGAAAGTAAAAGAAAGTATTAGTTTTAACTAAACACCATTATCATCATAAAATGTCTATATAATAAAATTGTTGAGAAATGTTTGTCCTCAGTGGCTATCTTAAAATATAATAGAGAGACCACCACCAACGAAAGAAGCCAAGACAACTGAAGATAACAATAATTCAGTGATGGTAAACTTGACACCAGAAGTCATCAAACCACTAGCTTCAGACTTAGAAGAGGAAGTAGATGAAGACTTACCAGAAGCAGAAGAAGAAGATTTAGAGGAAGAACTGGAAGAAGAACTAGAACCAGAAGAAGAAGCAGCACTCAATGCAGAAGAACAAGAAGAGCCAGAAGTAGCAGACTTAATCAGACCAGAACCACTGAAGGAACAGGCAGATTTAGCAGAACCCTCTTTTTCGTAGTACTTGTTCATAATGTAAGACAATTGATCCTTAGAAGAACAGAAGGAGTAAGAACCATATTCACCAGATGTACCGTTAACAGAGATGTCAGAACAAGAGATAATAGAACACAAGTAAGAGAATAAATCGGAATAATCATCTTCGCTGACATTGTCACTAACAACACATGACAAACTGCTGTAAAGACAAGTACAAGCACCAGAGTCTGGAGTTGGAGGTAATTCAGTTGCAGCGGACCAGTCAGCATCAGTAGCTGGGCAAGCGAATGTGTTACTGTTGGTCGAAACATCACCAGTTTTAGCAGTGGATGGACTAATGGAAGCTAACTCAGACTTCAAGTTGTTGAAATCGTCTAAAGTTGAAACGTCACCGCTAGAATCAATAGTAACTAAACCGTAGTTGTTAGTTTCTTGGAAGTACATGTAGACAATACCACCGGACCAAACACCATCCATATCAGAACCATAAAGAGTTTGAACTTCAGTAAATTGTCTTGGGAGAACTTCATTACATCCGTACTCAGAGAAGAAGATTGGAATACTGAGATTTTGGAAGTTAGTAGTAGCAGATTCATAACCGGAAGTTTGGTAAGTAGATTTACCACACCATTCATACATGTTAATACCGTAGAAATCAGCAGAAGCATCTTTGTCACCACAGGCAAAGTAATCAGCCATTGCAACTCTAGTATCAGAATCGTCATTGGAAGAATAACCGACAGGGATCAATCTATAGGTACTGTTCTTACTGTTTTGTTCCTTAATGTAAGCCTTAGTGTCTCTGATAGCAGCCTTGACGAAAGGAGAAGCATCAGTGTTGGTCTTGTTGTTGGTGACTTCGTTACCTGCAAAGAAACCTAAAACGTTAGAGTATCCAGCCATCATGTCAACGACACTGGTGTATCTTTCGTACAAGTCTATGTTCCATTGTGGGGAGTCTCTGTTGATGGAGAGATCTGGTTCGGCCAAATCGGCAATGACGTAAATACCAGCGTCATTAAGAGCAGACATACATGCGGAGTGGTCCAAGGAGGCATTAAGAGCGTAGACTCTAATGACGTTGGTACCAAGCTCGGCCAAATATGGGATGTCTCTCTTACAAGCGGAAGCATCGGCCAAAGGATCGACGAAGTCTGTGGTGGTAGCGTTGGCAGAGTCGGATTGGTATGCGACACCCTTGATGTAGAACTGGGAACCGTTATTGGAGTAGAAGAACTTGTTACCGACGATTTCGATGGCAGGCAAGTCGGCTGCGGAAGCGAGGGTGGCCAACAAAGAGGTGGCAGAGAAAAGAGTGTTGAAAAGCATTATTGGTTAACGTTCGGGTAAACTGGATGTAACGACAAGCTTTAGATCTGGTATTGCTCTTGTGGAGGAAACAGTGTATCAGATAAGGTTTGTAGGAGCTTTCTTAAAGAACGAAGAGAAAGAAAGAGAAGAAAAGACAAAAAAGGCTAAGCCAGGAATTTCAAAAATGGATTTTTTTTAAAAAAAATGACAGAAAATGGCGTTGTTTTTATAGTGCTAATTCTGATGTTTGCAAAACCAAAAATGAGACAAAAAAATTTTTAGATTAACGTGGACTAAAAGAAAAAAGAAACACAAACAAACATTAAAAGGCGAAAAGAAAAAATGGACAACACAGGTCCAAGAATTTCCAAACTGCAGATATTGATTTATTTTAAGAATGCTATTATAGTGCCAACACCACAAAAAAAGAAAGAATGGCGCCAATACAGGAAGACAAACACCCGAACGAGCGCGGATGATTCCCAATGGGGTCTAGTGGAGATATCTACAGCCAAAAAACCAAATTTCAGCACCATGTGCAACCGGCCGGAGCACAAACCAACCAATAAGGGGGCGTTACCTAAGGAAACATAAACAAGCACCGCCAAACGCGACGAGACGGCCGTGCTTTCTGGCCGCACGCTGCGGTTTGTTTACCTTCTACCTACTCGCGCTACTTGGCGCCCCCGCTTACAGGTACATTGTTCATGTGGCCTGCTGCGTGTTGCGGTACACTGCGGTCGCTCTCCACGCTCTGCCATGGCCGTTTCTTTTCTCCTATTGGCAGGTACGATGCAATAGTTCTCAAACTTTCTGCGTGCACTCCAGATCACAACAAGGAACAGATCCAGACTGCTATCTTTTTCCACCTGTCAGGCTCCCCTTGGATAGTCCAGGTTGTGGGTGGGCTGTGTGCATCTTTCTTTGTTTAAATGTCTAGATCTAGAACAAAGATGCATCCATAATAGACTGCACTACTACATTCAAACACCACTACACAGAAAAGTTCATAACTCCTACACCTTCACATCCGTAAACTCTTACATTTACACCTATGCATCCATACACTTAGACTCCATACACTTAACATCCATATGTTACACATCCATACGCTACGTCCATACACCACACATCCACAAATCTCAATGTTATCAAAACAATTCCATTTCTTCAAGTATACACAAGTTCATATACAGTGCCCAAAGCGGCAAAAAGCAGCACGAAGCCACACAAAGACAATATCAGTGCACCCTGTGCTTCTATATTTCAATCTCGGTCAATCCCTTCGATTCATCGCCTTCATCTTCGTGAGCCGCAGCCTCCACTTCAGCATCAACAACGACATCGTCCTTGTCAAACTTCAACTCTCCCAACTTCTCTTCGACCTCCTTCTCAGCGGTCTTGCCTTCTCCTTCCGGTGCAATAAGTGTCTCCTTGGCCATTTCAGGTGCAACAGGTGCACCAGTAGCCGTTGTGGCACCCGCGCCCAAAGGAGATGGTTGGTCGCCCGCACCACCTGCGGCCAGCATCTTGCCCTCCCTCTTCTTCTGCATCATCATATGTTGTTGTTGTGGTGGCATCATCATTCTTCTTCTTGGTGGCATACGTGGTAAAAACTTCCTCTTCAATACATCCAAGAAATTCAATGGCTTGTCCCCGTTCACGGCATACCAAAGCTCATCTTGCACGTCATCCACCATGAAATTTCCCTTTTCAAATTCTTTCACCACCACATCATTCAAGAAATCCAGCCAGGAATCAGCGATCACAAGCTTGGTGTCAAAATCTTGACCAAAACAAATGATCTGTCCCCACTTTCCCTTCGGGCCTGGAGCGAGATCCACAGCGATATTATTCCCAGAAAAATCCTTCACCAACGGAACCCAGCCCTCATGGACATAGACTGGCTGGATAGCCCCTTCAGGAAATGATCTTTGGTGTGCAGTGAAATCGATTCTTGCAACTGGTGGTGGCGCATTTCCTAGCGATCTTTTGTGCAACAATTTGCTGGTACCACCTGATTGTGGAGATGTCACGTTTTGCTGTTGTTGCTGCTGCTTGTAAGCTGCCAATTTCTCGTTGTAAACTCGTTTCTCGTACTCGATCTTGCGTGCAGCGGTCTGCCAAACACTGTACTCTTCGGCAATGCTTTCAAGGTCCAACAAGGTCAAACCAAAAATCACACCACAAGGCTTTCCTCCTCTCTCTTGTCCGTCGTGGATCTGGTAGCTATCTCTAACATCAAACGGCAAACTTACACCGATATCATTTTCCAACTCATTAAGATCTGCCTCGGTTGCTGGCTCGTTCAAAAACTCAACAAGTTCAGGGTACTCGTCACTCAAAAACTGATCAAATCTTTGCCATACTTCCTCCATGGACACACCATCTGCGTAGTTTCGCATCTCCAAATCACCAGCAGCTCTACCCAGAGTGTTTCCGCCGCTTCTATTAGGCCTGTCGTTGGCTGCGGAGTTATTTCTGTACTGGTTGGAAGAGCTGTTAAGATTATTTGCATTGTATGTTGTCCGCGAGGTAGCATAACGATCGTTGGTGGTCAATGAAAAGATGAAGTCATCAATACCGTCTTTAATATTATCAAAGATCCCCATTATTTAAAGCAGCTAATTATTTGAGATGTGGTTCAATACTGGTATAATATGTGAATGCTTTGCCTATTTACGATGATCTGTGAGTACTGATCGTAGATCTATTGTTGTTAGTACACTTAAAAATTTTCTTTTGTTATATTCGGCAAGAAAGAAAAGAGAAAAAAAAGTCAAAGAAATGAAATTAACTAAAGCGACAAGAAAAGTCAGTCAAGTTAACAAAAAAAGAAAAGAAAAAGGCGATCAACTCTCTTACTGCTTTTCTTCCGTTCGCTGTTCTTTGTTTTTCGTGTCTTCTTTCTAGCAACCAAAAAGATTCTTAAATTTTTTTTTACACGTGCCTCACGTGAGTTCTACTTTAAATAATATTATCCGATGTGTTAATTTTGTCTTATGGCTCCAATCATCATCGTAATATCAAATAAATATCGGTGAAATTACACAGAAACTGTTTAAATACTTTCAAACAAGTTGTCCTGCTAATATATAAAAATATCTTGCAGTACTAAAATACAGAAAATGTTTTTGAACATGATACTAAGATAGCATAAATACATAGATGAAATAAAACGTTAATAATATAAAATAAAATAATTACACAAAAATTAAAAAATTAAAAAACTGGCAGTAAACACAGGCGTGTCTAACTACTCTCCTTCTTAACAGGCTTCTTCTTTTTGGTCTTCTTCTTCTTGTCTCCATCATCAGTAGGATTGAAGACCAAGGTATCAAACTGTGCTCTGGCCAAATATTGTGCCATCACCTGCGATCCGCTGGACCCAAAGGCACCGCCTGGAGGTCCTCCTACTACATTACTTGCTCCTCCCATCACCATACCTGCTCCTCCGGGGAGGAAGGCTCCACTTCCGGAATGCGACATTCCTCCGCCACGTCCACGCAACATCATTCTGTCATCAACAAATCCCCCGTTAGCGCTGAACCCCATTCCAGGAACCATACTATTTCCTGCATTCATCTGCCTCAACATATTTTGTTGCTGCTGCTGCTGTTGGAATTGCATGGCGGCGGCAGCATGTGCTGCCGCTGTCATGTTAAGTGGGTTTCCGGCATTCACATTCATCATATATGGAGATCCAGTGACCAGTGATGGTTGTGGATAGAATTGCTGTTGTTGTAATTTTGGAGTATGTGTTCTACTAGGTGTTCTATTGTGGCGTAATGGAGTAGATACTCTAGTAGAATTACTACCAGAATCGCTTGCACTGGCTGTTGTAGAGGCCGTAGATGCAATACCAATCGATGCCAAAGCCATGGCTTTTTCTTCGCTGACAAGGCACTTTCTGTTAGCATGTTTGGTCTTCTTGTCCTCTTGCTTTTTGTTCACTATAGATCTTGGTCTTGATGGGGTTGATGAATCAGTAGATTTTTTGCTTGTCTTACCTTCTTCTTCATCTTCTTCATCTTTTTCCGTTGCTAGTTTAGCGTCTTCATCATTGGCAGCTACTAATTTTGGCTCTTCTCCATCATCCTTAATGTTCAATTGTTCAATCATTTGCTCAAATGTTGTATTGGCATCAATTTCAAGATCTTCAGCTTCCTGTTCAGTCAGTTTTATGTCATTCTTTAACTTTGCATCTTCTTTCATGGAATCATGAATGCCTTCTTCTTTGGTAATAACCTCTTGTTGTACATGTTCTTCTTCTTCAACAGCAGTAGCATCCTTCTCTTCTTCGTCTTCTTCTTCTTCTTCTTTATCGTCATCCTCTTCCTCTTCTATTACTTTACTCTTTTTCTTGGTGTTGCTGGTGGTACTGCCATGGGTAAACTTAGGTGTATTTCCACAGCGATCCTTAGCAAAATTGATTTTATAGATAGAATACCTTCCATTAAAAAGAGTTGATGCACCACCATTTTGAAACTCGTCAACGCATTTTATAGATGAACTAATATTCATGAAATTAACAAAAGCACAGAATCCATCTTTCAAGAAGTTGATTTGTTCAATCTCACCCCAATGTGAAAAATCTTTTCTCAAAGTGGCCTCATCAGGAACTTTGGTGAAATTAGAAGTGTGCTGGTAGTAGCCATTACTATTATTACTAGAAGTATCCCTAACACCAATATAAACATTTCTTGAAGCACCTGCGGTAACAGCAAGTGCAATTTGATTAGGGAGTTCACCTGAATTCTTACCCCAACCAACCTTGATCTTTTTATTGTGAATAGTTAGCCCATTCACGTTACTACTAGCATAAAAGTTTGTAGCTGAAGCACTGGTGATAAATGTAATGAAACAGATATGTTTTTCACTAAACAATTTGATCAGCTGAAGGATACCACCTCTAACAACATTACAAATCTCTTCCACAGTAGTTTTACTAGCCAAATGTCCTAAGTAAACAGTCCTGTTATCGTTGGCATTCAAACCGGAAATCATAGATGGGATAAGCTCCCCATTAGTGGTGACGCCCGCACCCCCCGCATTAACCACACCCGTAGCGGCACTATCCATCATATCATCAAAATCATCAATAATGCTATTATTTTTCCCAACTGGATTTTGAAATCCAGGAAGTAAACTCTTGTGGAAATTCTCTATTGTGCCAAAAGTAGCAATACTCTGGCGTCTGTTATTGTTTCCTACAATCACTTGAGGTACTGATGAATCACTAATACCCGTCATCATCATGCTGTTATTAAGTGAATAATTTTTATCATCCAATGGAGCAAAACTACTGACACCACTATACATGTCTTCATATGCTTTTTCAAATTCGGAATCGTCAATTTGACAGCATCTATCATCGGAGTATTTGTAAGCGCCCAATTTCAATTCGTCATCAGTACTGTCTAGAGTACCATGTTCTTTATAGAATTTCTCACTTATCAAATGATTCAACTTGGTCAACTTTCTAACAAGTCGAACAGCACCAAGAATACTGGTGAAATGAATATTCATCAATTTTTTATCTTCATTAGTCGTTATCACATCAACTACTGATGCACCTGGGCAAGAATTTATTGTGGATGCAAACTGCAACTCAAGTAATTTTTCAAGATTATCTGGATCATCGTTAAGAGGTGGGAATCTTGTATACTTTGCAATTTTTACTGCTCTGGTTGCTTTATTCTCCATGATTTCAAAGAGAAGATCAATGAATACTAAATCATCGTCTTCATCCATAAATTCTTCATCCTCTTTATCATTAATTTTTCTTCTACTGTCCTTACTGACATTAACAGTAACTGAATCGGTTTCTTTTATATCCTCTTCATCTTCCTTGGTAATATTAGTCTTGATGCTTTTGATAACTTTACCATCAAGGAACTCCATTTCTTCCTTTTTCTCGGGACTGTCTCTGAAATTCACAACTTCAAATTCCAAAGAAGGGGATTTGATCTCTTTAGAAAACTCAGCAAAGTAAAGTTTTAAATGACGAACAAAATTCGCGTGTGTACGAGAATATACAAACTTCAATCTAGCGACCAAAGAACCATCACTATTTGTAGCACCTGAATTATCCGGTGATATATCAAGAGATACAGGTCTACTAGTACTCATGCTGTCGTCATTTTCTTCTGTGGATGATTTCTCATCAACATAAAGGGATATAAACTGAACAGGGCCAAACTTAATACAATTAAGGAACTCGTGAGCTTGAACAGAATTAGAGACATTCTTAAACACAATAATTTTATCAGATAATAGCGATTCATTACTATTAACAGCTATATTACTTGTATTGTTGAGATTAGCCAGACTATCAGCTCTTTGCCCTTCGAACTCCACAATATTGCCATTAGCGATACTAATCGAACCTCCTTTTGGAGACGATGTAACACCAACCATAGAAAGACGATTTGGTTTTGGATCAACAGCTGCTTCAATGGTAACAGTTTGCGGGATAATAATGGTTTGAGTATTGATTTTTTCGCCGTCCTCAGTATTAGTATTTTCATCGACATTTTTGCTTGAAGGAATTGCAACTGAAGAAGAGGCATCCAAGGAAAGAGAAAGTTTCTTGGCATGTTGCTTAAAAATGTTTTTTGCATTATTTTCAGTAGTGCTTGCATTAATATTATTAATTGAAGCAATTGAAAGTCTTTTTCTTTGTAAAGTTACCTTGTCTTCTATATCAAGTGTATCCAATTTGGTTTCATTATCATTAGTTGTTTTTAATTCTTGTTCATCTACTTCATCATCACTAGCATGTTGAGTAATAATAAGTGCATCTTCCTCAGAGTATTCATCAGAATCATCCTCCTCAATATCATCACCTTCCGAATTCTCTTCTTCTCCAACATCAGATTTTGTTTTCAGTATAATAGATTTCACTTTCTTTGAATCAACATTCAAGGAGAGTCTCTTGTGCTCATTATTTGAAGCGTTACTACCCTTTTTGTCATCCGCATTCTTCTTCCTCATCTTAGGAGGTGCTTGAATAATGGGAGGTGCGGGTCCAGTAACTCGAAGAAACTTACTTCCACCAACATTCTTATTGTTATTATTATATGCAAAATTACCGCCAAAATTCAATGAAGCTGCAGTCATCGGGGTACCCATAGGAAATGAAGATCCTTGGGCAGAGGTGATATATGGTGAAGAGATTAGCAAGTTTCTTGGAAGCATGGAGGCACCATAGTTCAAATCAAAAGGTGTTTGAGGAACCGCCTGGTTGTCATTAAAATTGTTGTTACTGCTATTATTGTTATTATAGTGTGGATGTGGAAGATGGCGAGAGTATGGAATATGAAACGGATTATTCGGAGATAATATTTGAGGGGCATTATAATCAGGATATAACAAAGGATTACTCTGCGCATTATTATTATTGATGCCATTACTTCCATTAGAATTACTAGTATTACTG
This sequence comes from Saccharomycopsis schoenii, assembly GCA_010994365.1. Classification (NCBI taxonomy): domain Eukaryota; kingdom Fungi; phylum Ascomycota; class Saccharomycetes; order Ascoideales; family Saccharomycopsidaceae; genus Saccharomycopsis; species Saccharomycopsis schoenii. The sequence continues at coordinate 300,345 of JNFU01000012.1, read as the reverse complement.
TTTGGATTTAGCGTTGGTGGTGCTTGACTATTGTTCGTATTTCCAGTAGGTAACCTTCTATTATTAACAGCAAATGCCGGGGGTTGAGATGCAAGCAAAGATGGATTTGAAGGAGATGAAGTTGCAAATCTATTCTGTTGCTTGACGGTTCTCGAAGGGGAGTTGTTGTTACTGTTGTTACCTGATCTGGGGCCTCTGTTCCTTGGATCTATGATATTGGAAGAAAGAAACTGTTGTTGTTGTTGTTGTTGGGTCATTAATTGAAAGCTGCCGGGATTGGCAATGCTATTTTGTGAGTTTGCAAATTGCTGTTGTAATAAGAACTGTTGTTGCTGCTGCTGTTGCTGTTGCATTAAAAGAAACTGCTGTTGCTGAGCAAAAAAATCATTTGGATTTCCGTTGGGATTATTTTGAAAATTCATTTTCAAAGAGCAAAAACAGCTGTTTCAAGCGTTGATAATTTTTCTTGACCAAAAATTTTAAGAAGTTGAGATCTTGGAAACTTTCACTTGCACTATGTGAATCAATTAGATTAATTTACTTTAGTATTGGTATAATTAAAGCAGAAATAAATCAAATAAAAATTTATACTTGAGTTCGGGTATACGTATAGCTGAATAGATGTAGCTTGATCAAATGACTGCTTTTCTTAGTATATCTTAAATGTGTCTAATATAAGTAAAATGAACAAAATATGGACAGGAACAGGAGCACGGGTATTAGAGTGCGCCGGTATTATAAATTTCTGATGGTCTTCTCTTTATTAGAATATTCAATAATACACAATTTAAATAAAATAAAATAAAATACAAGTGGATTAATGAATATCCAACAATTATAGATTATTCCAGGGACATGAAACTGAATAAAGAATATGTTCGAGTAATCTTTTCAAAAAAGAAACAGCCAGAAAAATTTTCTCCAGTATTATCCTCCTTGTAAATTCCACACTGCGCACACAAAGAAATAAACAAGATCAGAGGGATTATACTTTTCAATGAAAACCATACGTGTAGCGTAGAAAATAAAAAAAAAGCGCGCCTTGAAAACAAGGCATTTTCCCTGAGACTGCAAGAGACAAAAAGAAGATTCAAATCTTGTCTCCCGATATACGCATTCTCTTGAGCAACTATGCATTAACATGCATATGAAAGTTCACCTAGCTGGTTGCGATACCTGTATAATAATAAATCAAATAATATATTAATATAAAATACAGTATACAGACTACATAAATAGTCAAGAAGAATAGGAAAGGGGGAAAAAACATGTTCAATAGCTACTACTCATCTCACCAAATTTTATGCTCCAGCTGAAAAAGTATAACAAGATACATAAGGGTTGGCCAACAATAAAACTGATCCAAAATATCATATTACCAATAGTGCTTCGCTCGCCTCCCCTGATCGTCTCCAATGACAGAGTCAAGAAACTCAATGGCCATTGCATCAAGATACAGATGAATGAAATCCCCATCAAGTTTCCCGTAGGAATACCAACAATAAACTCTTGCATTGTCGCCATTATCAAAAAAACCATGAAATTCACACTATTATTTTGACTTAAAATCATTTTGTTGTAATATTCATCACTTCTGATCATGACAATTCCCGAAGCTGATGATACGCTCCCAACTTTACCCCCGTTTATACCGGATGCACCTAGAGCTCCACTGTTGATACTATTGCTGCTTCCACCGTTAACGTCTAATGCGCTATTGCTGCCACTATTGTTGCTAACGGCAGTTGTTGCAGAAGATCTGCCATTTGGACTATCATTATGTATCATTAATGGAATATATATGTGATGTTCAAAGAATCGTGAAAACACTCTGTTCCATAATTTCCAATACAAACTCACTGAGCTACAATTCCACCATTGATCATAAAATTCACGGTCTTCAAATTTGGTCAATTCCGCCAACAAGTTCAAGTAATCATGAAACACAATATAATACACCATGATCCAAATAATGATAGACATGTTAGCCACCTTAAGCATAGTGGCCAATAATTCAACATGAGTTTGTCCTTGTGAACTGCTATTGTTACCGAATGCATCAGAGATTACAGTATCGGTAAAATGTGCACTATGTAAAATATTCTTCTCTAATATAGGAATAGCATAAGTTAAACTCAAATAGCAAATACCCCAGAATAAAATGATAATCTCTAAAAACTTGTCAAAGCAATATTTCCAATTAACCTTGGATTTAGAAGGATAAACAGGTTGATAAATCATGGTAGGCACGCTAACAAAATATAATATATTTCTTATGGATACGTTTTTCGGATAATAATTACCTTCATAGAATTGGGGTTGCAAATTATAATCAATATAATTCTTCAAATGCTTACTTGTCATTGATTCTTGAGAGTCATTTGCATGTAATCTATCCCCTTTAGTATTTGCGTCCAGAAATTCTTTTCTTTGTTTAATACTTTTGAGAGTCTCGGTAAGTTCCATTCCTGTCATAACAGCTCCTTTTCGGAGCAACAATTCTTCTTCGTCTGCATTTCTTACTACTCCGCCACTATTCGTATGGCTCACATTTACAGTTCCGTCGTCATTTATGAATCTTCTCAAATGTCTTAAGTATCTTGCGTATTTGCGAGGATTGATTGATCTGAAATATAATCCTCTTAAATTATTATTAGTCAATCCGTAACTAATAATCTTAAATATTATAACGATGGTGTTCACTTCCAAAATAGTACCTAATAATGGATTATAAATGTATTTCACAATAATCATGTTGTTCACGATAAAAATAAAACTGACAATTGCAAAATATAAAATAATTCCTAACGGTGCAGCATAATTTTTTTGAAGTAAACTACCATTTCTAATACTAGATAAAGCATTTCCATTGTCATTTAATGAGCCTATATCCAATATTGAATCATCAAGATCATTACCACTTGTCAAACTATTTCTTTTGTCCTTTAAAGCACTGTGACTATGGTCATCACCACTATTAACATCATTGGAATACTGATTATATTTTCTATTCACTATAGAATTGAATTTCTTGGACGTTACCCAGTATAAAGTTTTTTCAATAATATATACACCCAAGAAATAGCATGGACTTAACAAGATCAGACATGTCAAGAATGTTTTCAAATCAGTATTATATTTAACAGTGAACCAAATAGAACGAACTAATGTCATGTTAAAATATTTCAGATAATATTCCAATAAAAGCCCAAAATTATTAACTGAGACTAATAAAAAAATCAAATTCTTGATACCAAAAAATGACACTTGACTATTGAACACTGTTTGTGTGTTAGATAGATCTTTCATCAGGGAAAGTAATGATTTTTCGGTTTTGACATGTACTGGAATGCAATGTGGGTATTCTTGCTGAAAATAATCAAAGCAAGGCACCGTCGGTCTTTTATCTATAGGAGAATTAATTGAAAAATCTACATTATTACCATCAAGATTGTTATTGCTGTTGTTAGAATTAGAGTTGGAGTTATCAAGAATATTAATATTATTGTTGTTGGTGTTAATGGTAGGTCTAACTGACAAGCTTCTGTTTCTTGTATGGAAATTAATGGATTTCAGCCTTGCAGAATTAGTTGGGAATCTACTTTCTACGGCGCTATGTGGAGTAGTGGAGCATGCACTACTAGGGCTTAAAAGGATGGTACTTGGATTTGAAGAGCTACGATTCTTAGGGTATGAATAGCTGTTTAGGTCCATATCGTAATCCGCTTTCGGTGATGTGACATCCAAGTACTGCTTAACTTGATTTGCCTTTTCGATATCAGTTCTGTCAAAGGAGGAATATCTGTTCTTTTTTTTTGCTGCATTACTGTTACTCTTGCTCAACAAATAATTTGAATTGTTGGTAGGATATCCCAGGAAACCATCAACAGGAGCACCTGACCCGCTGATGGTTGGAGATGAAACATGGATACTATGGCGCTTATCATGTCTGTTTTTAGTGGATAGTGACTTAATATTATTGGCGGCTAAAATATCAAGGTTCACCAAACCCAATCCTGCCGTGGCAATAGATTTACTTGGGTTGTGGCCATTTTTGTTGACATTTGATCTTTTCAAATGTTGAGCTATCCTTTTGTCTCTGTTTGCATTAAAGGCTGCGATGTTCATCTCTGTTGTGGTTTCACTATTTCCTATGCCAGCCATCTTGACTGAATTGTTAATCATGTCATTGTTTATAGGGTATTCAGAAACGTCAAAAGTAGGACTATTGTTGGAATTACCAGATAAAGGTTGCACATTGATATGAGCGGCGGCAGCTCCTGAAGAGTTTTGCGTGGAACTATTGGTCACACCCACAGAAGGTGCATCAAACTTAGGAAATGGGATTTGATTATTACCGTAATTATCCACAGGAGAATTAGGCGTAGAATTACTGTTACTGTGATAGTTACTGTTGGTATTAATATGGTTGTTTGTACCCGAAAGTTTTGCTAATGCGTCAAGATTGTATGATTTCCGCGCTGTTGAAGATGGAGGTTTCTGGTTATCAGGAGAATTTGCGGTAGAAGATATCGAATGAGCTGCTCTCAGTATGATATCTTCATTTAAGTCCCCATAGTTTACAGAGACGCGATTTGCCCTGTGCTTGCTGTTTACCATTTTGGTCAGTCAATGGTGATATATGTTGATTATTTTATCTATTGAAAATAGAGCACATATATGAGAAGAAATATGGGCAGGATAAGAGAACGCTGGTACTGCAATATTTAAGAAGCTGCTGTTTAGAATGGTTCCTGTATATACAGATAATTTATATATTCTGAAAAATGTTGAGGTTGACTTGGCTCTCCTTTATCTATTAATTTGTGCTTAAGTTTCTGCCGTTACTTAGATATTTAAACGGATAGCTAAACCAAATATTTATCTAGGAAATGAAGCGACCAATATGAAGACAACAAGGGGTGTGGGTGTATGTGAAAGCCGGCACTCGAGGTAATTCTGCTTGATTTAAATCAAGCCAATCAACACTTGAATTGAGTTTGAGTCGAATATTTCCTGATTCTTTGCAAATTAATTTAACACAGCAGCAAAGCTAATAAAAAAAATTCTACTAGAAAATTTTCTACTAAAATTAAACGTATACATTCAACAGCATTGGAAATGAACGCATACATTATTCTATACACGCACACAGCCACGACATACGCGCCCAGTCGAAAGCCAATAATCTCTCAGCCAATGAGAGCTCGTAAATGGCTATTATTGAACGGCGCGATTTAAAACCACCATAATACAAAAGACCTTAGTCATTGCCAGACAGACATCAAAAGAACAAATTATCAAATTCAAGTAAGACAGACCGAACCATTTGTATGCCAGCCGCACTTTGAGGAGTTGCCTGGAAGATACATATGGACGAGAACACCTAATAACACAAACGGTACTACAGATCATCACCAACGATGATAAACTCTCCTTTCATCCTAAACTTACTTAATTTATTCTCTTTTTGTACTGGCAAAAGATTAAATCGACAACCAAACGCGTCTTAAGCTTGAGTGAAGAAAATAAATTAGTATTTTTTTTTTAAAAAAAAAAACAACGGAATACACAACAGTGTTATGATCTTTCTCTTAGTAGTTTCCGAGCAAGGTCATTCTATTAATGAATAAAATAAATCCAGCCTTAATCATTTATTAAGTTGGAAAAATAATACTTTTTACCTATTAGTTGAAATCAATATGTAATATGCATTAATGTGATTTTTTATTAATATCGTAAATATCTTAATTTAATTTACTTTTAAAACACTAGTTACTGTATTTTGTGCCGCTAAACATTATCTCTTAGAAAATAAATATTTTTTTGCTTCTTTTCAAAAGAAAAACTCAACTTATAGCATTCTGTATTCTTCCATATGATCAGTTATACACCAATTGTGATAACAAATTGACTTTCAATAATCTTACTCCAAACTACGGGAATCAAGGCCACAAACAAGCAGGGTCATCAATATCACACTTTATTTCTACAATAATTTATATTTCAATAACCATTAGGTATCCAAGTATTTTCTTTTGAAGTTTCCAGGACCCAGTTGTGACTATGAGTACAATATTAACATGTGTTTCTGCACCGTTATTTGGTCCTTTTTCTCCCGCACATAAAGTCATTTTGGCTGTCAGTCCTTAAGAACTAAAAAAAAAGTAAAACAGAAAAAAAAAACCCCTAAATAAAACACCTTCAAACACTTTACTGAAATCTTTCGAACTTATCTCATGCCATGTCTTAACAGCCAATCTCACAACTAACCATCATATCAAAAAGATGTTGTCATTGGGTAGCTACAATACCACTTTGTTCCCACTATCAGAGACTTCCTGTATTTTCATATCTTTCTGGCTTTTTGGGCTAATAAACAACTCCTTATATGTTGTCATTCTAAGCTCTGCGTCAGATTTGGTAGGCCCAGCCACACCTAAATCTTTGGTTCTTTTGTTTGATATCATGCCCTCTTTCATGATCAAAATAGCAGCACCTTTCTTCCTTTCTAAGATATCTTACACAATCAGAATATTCGCATGTATTTTGTTGAGCTTTATTGGTATGTGTATCCTTAGCAGCTCAACAACATCCAGCAGCGACAACGGAAATTCTCCTGGATCTTTATCTGCAAAAATGCTTGGAATAGCTCTAGCTTCATGCTCATCAGGGTTAGGGGAAGTTACATTTTTGAGCTTGACCCATCATTATAAACAAACAAGTCTTAGTGCTTGGTCTTCAGGTACTGGCTTCGCAGGTATTTTTGGTTCCTTAACTTTTATGTTGATGACTGTCTGGCTTACTGTATCCACAAGAACCACACTTTTCTCATTTAGTATTATTCCATTCGCCTTCTTTATGGTATATTTCAAGCTTTTGCCTCAAATATCAGGAATTAATGATAGGTTTATTGGTTTAAAAATACCATCATCAAGAACCGTCAACGATGCTTATGAAGAGATCGAACCCTTTTTAGACTCTTCTACAATAAATGAAGATGAGGAATCACTACAATTCCCAACCTCCAAAAAAAGTTTATCAATACATTTCAGAGATACCTTTATAAGGATTCATCCGCTTATTATTCCATATATGATTCCTTTAACCACAGTTTATTTCGCAGAATATCTCATCAATCAAGGGGTATCTCCTACGCTTCTTTATCCGATTGATCAAACTCCTTTTAAACATTACAGAGATATCTATGTTACGTATGCAACCCTTTATCAAATTGGTGTGTTCATTTCAAGATCTTCTTCCTCCATTATTAGAATTAGAAAATTATACATTCCTTCGGTGTTACAACTAGTGAACTTGATTATTTGTATCTTACAGCTGCTTTACCCAAAATTGATCCCTTCATTATATTTGATGTTTATCTTGATTTTTTATGAAGGTTTATTAGGCGGTGCAAGTTATGTTAATACTTTCTTGCATATAACGGAAGAAGTTCCTTTGAAAGATCGTGAGTTTGCGTTAGGAACTGTGTCTATCAGTGACAGTTTGGGAATCGCATTATCCAGTTTGTTTGGCATGTATCTTGAAACTTCCTTGTGCAATTATCAAGTTAACCATGGAAGAGATTATTGTACTATTAAATAATTTTCTTCAAAAAATAAATATAAGCTGATATTCATACATATATGGTTCATAATAAAGATCACTGATTTTGCGAAATGCTGATATTCTATTCTTTTAATAGAAATGAATTATACGCATCTATTCATTTTTCCTTTTTTTTTTGGTTTATTTATTTTTTTATGGCATAAAAAAAAACATATAAACAATTTTTTTTTGTTATTATAAACAATAACATTGAATTTAGAAGACTTATACTCAAAACATTCACTTGCTTAATCTATAAATCGTATTTTCCATCAATATATCATATTGAAAATAAAAAACATAGTGTAAAATAATGTCTGAGTTAACAAAACTATACCTCCCGTCTACATTACCGTTTCCTATAACGATAACGTCTGTTCTTATCAGAGAAGGATTTGAACTCAAAAAACATCAAACTGTTTTGAAATACAAATATTTGGAGAACCAAACTGTACCACTTGAAAAATTAGAACCTGAAGAATTAGAGGAATATAGTGAAAGCAATCCAAAAATTATAAAAGTGGAATCCATTGGTTCTTTTGAATCTCCAATAGAAGGTAGATTAATTAAAACGTCAATTAAGGTTGGTGATGTTTTCAAATCAGAAAAAGATAAAGAGATAGGAACGGTAGAAGAAGCATGTACACACCCTGTACAATATGGTGGCCTCTGTGGAATTTGTGGTGCTGATTTGACTGAAGACAACGATTATTCTGGGTACAACAATACTAATAGAGCACCAATTTCGATGTCTCACCAAAACACACAGCTTACAGTGTCTGTTAAAGAAGCTGCAAGAATTGAGAAAAGTTCAACAAAATCATTAATTCAAGAGGAGAAATTAATTTTGGTTGTTGATTTAGATCAGACTGTTATACAAACTACTAATGATCCGACCGTTTATGCATGGCAACAAGATCCTAATAATCCAAACTATGAAGCAGTCAAAGACGTAAAATCATTCTTCCTTATGGAGAATTATAGAATAAACAATGTTTTATCCCCAAACAAGAGAAAATCATGGTACTACGTGAAACTCAGACCCGGTCTTACTGAGTTTTTTGAGAAATTGAATTCTAAATATGAAATGCATATTTATACTATGGCTACTAGAGACTATGCTGAAAAAATTGCAAAAATTATAGATCCTGAAGGAAAATTTTTTGGTGATAGGATTCTTAGCAGAGATGAGAGTGGATCAATAACGCAGAAATCTCTTTATAGACTATTTCCTACAAATACCTCCATGGTAGTCATCATTGATGATCGTGCCGATGTTTGGCAATGGAGTCCTAATCTTATCAAGGTTTTACCTTATGATTTCTTTATTGGTATAGGTGACATAAATTCGGGGTTTTTACCAAAACAACAAAACTTGATAAAGCCTGTTAAAAAGAGAAAGGTCATAGATGAAATTTCAGAGAACTATGATTTCAAAGATACGGTGAAGGAAAATGGTAATGAAATAACAAATGAAGAAAAGGTTGATTCAGATCTAGAAACTAATAAAGAAAATAATATCAAAGACAGTAAAAATGAAAAACCTGAGGATGAAGACGTGATTATACCAGGTAGTACAGATTCTAACACCGATCAAAGAACTGATGAAATGAAAAAAGAAGAAAGTTTTACATCTGATGCAGAAACAGAATCCAAAGAAGCGGCATTAATTGAAGCTGAGGATGTTAAAAGATTTGAATATTTGAATAATATTGAATCCGAAAGACCATTAGCTAAGCTTCAAGAAAAATTACAGGAGAAAATTGAAGAGGAAGAGAAAGAACAAAAACACTTGGAGATTGGGGAAAATAATAAGGAAAGCATATTGAAGGCCAAAGCAACCGAGGAATCAAGTGCAAATGGAAAAGAGAAAACAAGCTTACATTCTGAAGACGTTGCATTGTTGATAGACGATGATACAGAATTGTCATATCTTGAGAACATTTTGTTGAATGTTCATGACAAATTTTATGAAGAATACAGAGAAGATAAAAACAATCCACCAGATATTAAATACCTAATGCCGGAAATAAAGAGCCAGGTCTTAGGTGATACATATATAGTGTTCTCAGGGCTATTCCCCACAAATATAAGAATGAAAGTAGAACCTGAGATAGTAACGTTGGCAAAGAGTTTTGGTGCAAGTGTTGAATCCAAGATTTCCAATAAGATCACTCATATAGTAGCTAAAACTTCAAAGACCGCAAAGGCAAGGTTAGCTAAAAGCTTGTATGGTGATAAAGTTAAAATAGTTCGTCCAGATTGGCTATTTACATGTTTCTCCAGATGGAAAGAAGTTTCTACAGAAGAATTCGAAATTCCTTTTGATAAAAGAGATTTTGTCGAAGGAAAGGAGTTAGAGAATATGAAAAAAGAAATATATGAAGCTGAAGAAGAAGAAGACTTTGCAATAATAGAAGATATTGATTTGACTGGTGCTGATCAAGAATTAGCAGAATTTTTGAATAGCGATGACGATGATGAAGATGAAGACGAAGAAAGTGATGTAGAAAAAGAGGGCCATTCTAATCCTGCATTTGCTGATATTCATCACAGAAAAAGGGGGCATCTGGTATCTGAAGAGGAAGATGAATTTAGTAGTTTAAAGAAACAGAAACGAGAAGACTCAGATGCTTCAGACGCCAATGATGAGGAACTTAATGATGCTGATTTTGACGAATTTGGCTTTGACCTGGAAGAAGAATAATTGTTTCAAAGTTTTCAAAATGTATATATGTATATTTAATGGTAAATAATTAACCAAAAAAATATATTTTTCATTATATAGAATCGTTAGATGGTCAAGATGTGTATTGATTATCACCATTTTTTGTAAATGTTCATCTGAAGCGTTGAATATGTTTTTGCCTACTCGAATGTGAAGATGGTCAATTTAAGCTCTCAGCTGAAATTTTTTTTGTGTGCTGATTCAATAAATGACTCTTTCACAGTATGTGAAATTTGCACTCAATGACTAATTAATTAGCTTAAAAAAAAAGAGAAAATTTAGACATACACTTGACCTACTAGAGAGATATTTAATTCTAGTACTTTCGTTATTTATCAATCAAATAGAATATTCATAATATTTGAGTTTTGGGATCATTTATAGAAATCTTAGTATTTGCAATTATAATAATTAGTAGTTATTTCCAGGATGTTTTTGTCTAACTCAAGAACATTATTCAGAAACTTAGGAACAGGAAGACGTTTCATTTCGGTAAGCATCCAACGAAATACAGATAATATTAATATAGATATAGAATCAAACGCTAACTAACATACTTTATTAGAAAATCACTCATCCCTTACCAGCAGAGAATTCAAAAACAACTCAATTTCTTAAAGAAGATGCTCCATTTGCTGTAGCAACATATGCTCGTCCAAATTTAGTCTTTGCAAGGGGTAATAACTGCTATCTATATGATTTGGAAAACCGTGAGTACATTGACTTTAGCGCAGGAATTGCTGTCACTGCTCTTGGCCATTCCAATAAAGAAGTTGCAGATATAATTTACGACCAACTGAAAACTTTGATACATTCTTCCAACTTATTTTATAATATGTATGCGACTAAATTATCAAAGGAATTAGTTGATGAAACTATTAGTCATGGAGGTATGCATAATGCTTCAAATGTATTTTTATCTAACAGTGGAACTGAAGCAAATGAAGCAGCTTTAAAATTTGCTAGAAGATATGGTAAGTCTATCAGCGAAGATAAAATTGAACTCATTACATTCAAGAATAGTTTCCATGGTAGATCGATGGGCTCTCTTTCTGTGACACCAAATTCAAAATATCAAGATCCATTTAGACCGTTGATTCCAGGCATTAAGATTGCTGTGGCAGAAGACATTTCCAGTGTTGAAAAAGTCATAAGTAATAAGACCTGTGGTATCATAATTGAACCAGTTCAAGGGGAAGGTGGTATCAACCCAATTTCAGGAACCTTTTTAAAACAATTGAGAGAATTAGCCAACAAATTTAATGCAATTTTAATTTATGATGAAATCCAATGTGGTTTAGGTAGAACTGGTAAGTTGTGGGCCCACTCCTACTTTGGACCAGATTGTCATCCAGATATTATTACATCTGCAAAAGCTTTGGGTAATGGCTTCCCAATCGGTGCAACTATTGTATCCCCTAAGGTTGAAAAAGTGTTGAAAGTTGGTGATCATGGAACTACTTATGGTGGTAATCCATTAGGTTCCAGAATTGGTTTGCATGTCTTGAAAACTCTTGCTTCGCAGAATTTCTTAGATCGTGTAATTTCCAAGTCCAACATTCTTCAGAAAGGGCTACAACAAATTGCCAAGAAATATCCAAATGATATTGTTGGCATTAAGGGCAAAGGTTTGATTTTAGGTATGCAATTCAAAGATGCTCCTGGTAAGGTTGTCGAGGAAGCGAGAAACCGAGGTTTGATTGTAATCACAGCTGGTAACAATAATGTTAGATTTGTTCCGGCCTTGACTATTGAAGATGAAGTCATCACCAAGGGTTTGAATATTTTCGATGAAGCAATTGAAGCTGCATTGGCTTCCAAATAAAATATTAATGCTTTTTCGCGCTACAAATAATTTTATTTATTTATTTTGTTAGATATTCCTTTATTTTTATTTTTGTTTACTTAATAATATTAAATCATATTAATAAAACATTTCAGAACCTTATGAAACTGTATATATATTAAATCTGATGTTTTCAACAATTCAATATTGGTTAATCATCAATAAGTCTTAGAATGACAGATATGCACGTGTGACCGGGCTTCTATGCAATTTCGAAAGTAAAATGCAAAATGAGATCGTAACTTCTCACAAATAAATTGTACAAAATAGCGAATGGTACATCTACCTGTTGATGTTGAGCTGTAAGACATATCAAACGGAGCTGAACTATAATAAAAATAGTTTTAAAACAATTAATATCTAGTAGGAATAAAGCAAATATAGTAGGATTAATGAAAAATGTCTAATAGAAACAACGATGATCCTCTTCAACCCCCTGTGATAACTACTGATGGCTCTACTACTCCTTCACCTGTTGCAATGAGAGCACGGAATAACATTTTTCCGTCTCCTCAACCATCGTATGGGAATATAAGTTACATGAAGCAAAGAGCATATCGAGCAAATACTGGTACCGGGGCGCCAGCATATAGTAATATTCATCACAAGAGATATCCAAGTACGAAAGGCCTGAACCAGAACCAAACAAAGCATCAACCAAGTGCTTCTTCATCTAAACATCAAATCAATCACTCCGGAAAGAATATATCGCCGTTAGTGAATGGTTCACTGAGTAGTGTTTTAGGTTCATCTGTTCCATCTCCAAGTAGCATGAAGATAAATAGTCCAAATGATATCATACATATGCGTGAAAGAAGTTTCTCTAGTAATTCTAACTATAGCATTACAAGTAATAATTCTCCAAGACCTCACAATTTATCTGCTGAGTCCAATATCCCTCCACACGCTTTATTGACTCCCAAACAAGAACACGATAGTGGATCAAATAAGTCAAGTCCTCTTAAATTCAGTGATTTGGATGCGGACATGTACTCACCACACAACAGAAATAAACCCAATAATGTTCCATTATTTACAAATTCTCCTTCTCCCCAGAGAAAACTATATGATAGTCCCTCTATTTATGGAATGAAAGCAGAAAAGTCTGAACCAAAGAAATCAATCATGAAGGGGTTAGCTTTACAAATCCCAGGCGTATCTGGGGATCAACCAAGTAGCTTCGCTAGTAACAACTTAAGAAGAGGCATGCCTCTAAACTCATCACCAGGATCTTCATTAAAGCAAGCTGTTATACCAGAGATCAGTCATAGTGAACATAGTTTTAAAAGAGAGTCAAATAGCAGTTCAGAGGATGAACTTTTTAATGATGTGGTTGAGGATGAAGATGACGAAGATGAAGACGATTTGAACTCTGAGCCTTTAGCAAGTAAAACTTTGGAAGACAAACTTGATCATTCGTCGTTATCGTCAATGGCGCAGACTCTTGATAGTCGTTCCCCTCTTAGAAGTGGAAATTTAACAGAAAATGACTCAACTAGAATTATAAATAATGATGATGATACTCCAGTTGCACAAAAATATAAAGAGAAGTACACCAAGCAAGATTCCAAAGAATTTGATGATAGTTTCTATAAAGTTCAAAATAAACAATCACAAGGTTTCTTATCTCCTACATTTGATGATGACAACACAAAATTGGAGCACACATCAGGAATAGGCTTAATATCATCGGTTGATACTCGTTTCAGCCCTATGTCAACGGAAGTAATATCTCCCATTGATGCTCCAGAGACGCCAATAAATAAGATTCCTGCAAGCAAAGCAGATGCTGAATTGCAGAATGCAATCAAATCTTTGCTTTCAATTAAAAGAACACCAACAGGTGTTATTCCTAAATCTTCTACTTCGTTATTAGCTAAATCTTTTCCTGATAAAATTGAAGAAGCTTCCTCTGAAAATGAACAGTCGAATAAGGACGTACAAGACTCATTAATCTCACAAAAAAAGAAACCACATGAGGATACTTCTGGTTCTGAATCTACTAATGCGTTAGCGGATATTAATAAGTTGGCAAATTTGGCTCATAATGGGAAATCGGATTTATATTTGGATAGATTTCCAAGTTTTTCCTTATCTTCTGATCTAATTAGTCCTCCTAAATCACCAGCCGAACCTAAATCTTCCAGCATACATGATCAATTAATAAATAATATTAAGGGTGCTTCCAAAAGAATGTCTGGTAGTGATAGAAACAAGATCGCCGATATTTCATACACTTCTCTCCAAGATGATGATAACACTTCAGTGACAAGTAAAAAGTCATATTTTGATATTATGAAAAATTCCTTATCGCTGATAAATTGGGATGTTAAAGATCCTCTGGCATGGACTATGGATAGAGTTGTGCTATGGTTGAAAATGTATGAGTTCAATGAAACCTGGATCGATATTTTTGTTAAATATAAAATGTGCCATGATAAATTTCTTGAACTTATTAATGATGAATCCTTTTCGAAGTTTAATACATACTTAAAGTTGAATAATGATTATTTGGATGTGGCAACATCAGATAAAGATTCAAAAAAGGATGATGGAGAATCTAACAAAAATACTAATATTAATAATGGTTCTGAAAATTCAGAAGTAGATGGTAACAACAAGTTCCTCTCAAGCTCTAGTAAATTCAGGTATTTGTTGAAAAAAACTATTCAAAATGACCCAGAGAAAATACTGTTGCCGCTGAATGGAAGAGTAATGGATGATTTAGATATAATTTCTAAAAGTAGACCAAATTTGATGCATAGGCATAGCAGAAGCAGTAGTGATGATGCCAGTAACGTTTTGAGCAGAATTATGAACAAGGATAAGTCATATAAAGGCGGATTCAATTTATTGGATGGCGGGAATGTAATTAATCATACGGTGGCTAATCCACCTATAAGCTCTCCTAGTATTATCTCTCCAGAACTTCCACAAAGTAAAGCAAACAAAAGATTAAGTTATATCAAGAAACCATTTATGTCCATCGATAAGTCTAAAAACGCTAATAATTCTGACTCTTCTCCATCTTCGCCATACCTGAGTATTTTTAAGAAGCATGTAAACTCTTTATCACCTTCTTCAAGACTTACATTTGATGAAAATGATAATGAAAGTATTGATAACATTGAAAACAAGGATAAAAGAGCTAGCACATTTTTAAAAAAAAAATTGCGAAAGATGGATAAATTGACATTGAGCACATCTGCTGGTCGTAAAAGTATTGAAGGATCATCGCCTATTAGTCCAGGAACAATTTCGTCCTTTGAGTCGAATAAGAAAGGACTTGTTGGCCACTTACAGTTGACTGATAATCAAGTCCCTAAACCGTTTAATAAGAAATCCAAAAACTATATTCTTGTCACTAAGGATAATATTCTGTTTGTACCTGTCGGGGCCCAGAATCTATCAAATATTAACTCATTCAAATTATCAATTGCAAGTTCTCTTCAATTACAAACTGAAGATTTGAAGAAGTTACATTTTCATCTAACTGATTATGAATCTGAATATGGCGAAGCGTTGAGCGATTCAACATTGGAAGATCTAATTTCTTTTGATTTTATTAACTATGAACTTAAATTTTATGTTTATTCGGAGATTCCATCATCCTCTGAACTCACATATTCACAAACTGTTCTGACAAGAAGTACAAAGAGCTCTGATAATAATTCCTTTGAGTTGGCTGCTGATAATAAGATCGCATATCCTAATACTCCAAGTTACTTAATCAGTGATAATAAGAACCCATCTGAGGAAGTTGATTATTTGAATTTTAAGGACAACAAGGGATTTTTAGCTGTTGAAAAAGAACTCCCGCAAAAAAGGTTCGTATCGCAACAATCATCTTTTTCTGTTATTAGACCTGATGCAAATAAACATGAAATCAATTTCGATAAAAAAAGAGAGTCACCATTTGCAACTGTTAAACCTAATTTAATTCCTCAAAGACCGGCACCTTCAGCACCATCAGCATCTGTACAGAAAACAGCTTCCATAACAAGAAAGAGCAATGTTAAATCTGGTGATAACAATAAGAATAGTATTATGCTATCTGCCTCAGAATTAAAGAGAACCAATTCTTTATTAAGAAATAGTGTTGCGAGACAGCGCTCCATTAGAAAATCTACTAGATTCAGTGGTAGAAATTCTGTTGAAAGTTTCAAGGAAAATGAAATTTCTTTTGATGGCGTTCCAACGTTAACAGAAGAAAACTCAGAGGAAGAAGACGACTCAGATGATGATTTTTGGGCAGTTGCACCAAAGACTACTACTACTCCTTCAGCGGCAGAAGCAGAAGATTCTTGGAAAGATTCAGATGCACCAGGATCAGTTACAGGTACTCCTGAACAAGTAATGAAAACTCTGCCAGAGCGTCCTAACGGAACACAGAGGCTACCTGCTATTAATACTACGGAATTGACCTCTGAAAAAAGAAAGAGAAACTTCTCTTCTCCTGTATTCGGTACTAGTTTCAAAGGCAAAGGTGGCAAAGGAAATTGGGAATTTAGACCTTCAGATGTTACCCTTATTGATAATCTTGAACATTTTTTCCCTAACACTGATCTTGATAAACCTATAATCTATGAAGTCGATACGCCTCCAGCATCGCCAGATGTTTTACCTCCAATTAGTGATGATATGTTCAATATTCCGGTGGCAAAAGAAATCACTGGTGAGGATATCTTAATGTTTAAAGACTCAGATAGACGTATTTCAAGAAACAGCAGAAGAAAAACAATTAGAGGAATTGCAAGAGAGAGCAGTATCGCTCGAAGTAGATTATCACAAGTTGCACAAGCCACCAATAATAATGCATTACTTAGAAGAAGAAGTACCAAGTTCTGGGGACGTAAAACAGTGGAATTAACTCCCACCGATTTGAAATATGATCGTATTTCAGAATTAAGAAATAATAAAGGAGAAACTAAGCAGATTAAATGGATTAAGGGTGATTTGATTGGAACTGGTTCTTACGGTCGCGTTTATTTGGCTATTAATCTTATTAATGGTGAAATGATGGCAGTTAAGCAGGTTGTGAAGCCAAGAAGCGGCAAAGTTAATGAAGATATGCAAAATGTTATTAATGCTTTGCTAGAAGAAATGCAGTTTATGAAAGACTTGGATCATCCAAATATCACCCAATACTTAGGATTTGAAGATGTTGGTGATACATATTCTTTATTCTTAGAGTATGTTGCTGGTGGTTCTGTCGCATCTTGTTTAAGTAATTATGGTAGATTTGACGATAAGCTAATAAGATACTTGACCAGGCAGATAACTGATGGATTGGCCTACTTACATTCAGAAGGTATTTTGCATCGTGATTTGAAGGCCGCGAATTTGTTGTTAGATCTTGATGGTATCTGCAAGATATCGGATTTTGGTATTTCAAAGAGAAGTTCAAATGTTTACAAAAATGATGCCGCAATGTCGATGCAAGGCACGATCTTTTGGATGGCGCCAGAAGTTGTTAATAATTCTGAAGATAGTGGATATAGCGCTAAAGTAGATATTTGGTCTCTTGGATGTGTTGTGTTAGAAATGTTTGCAGGTAAAAGACCGTGGTCTAACTTTGAGTTTGTTACTGCGTTAATGAAGATAGGGACTTATGCTGCCCCACCAATCGATAATGAAACAAAGAAGTATATTAGTGACGATGGTAATGAATTCTTGAATGAATGCTTCAAAGTGAAGCCAGTCGAGAGACCAACTGCCTTAGAATTATTTGAAAACAATGAGTTCTGTAAACCTATGCCCGATTTTAATTTTAGAGATACAGAACTTTCAAAGATGATGCTTAGGAAACTGTAATTCTTTACACTGAGTAAATAATACAAATTAATATACGTTATCATTAGGTAAATATAGTAAATAAATGTAGAAAATAAGATCAATAATTAAAATCTAAGATGGTGTTTTCAAGTTCTATATTGCATTCTGAGCCTGCATCTAAAACATTTATCAATTTCAAATATGAATCATCTATAATTTTCACGCTTTCTGTGTTAATGAAGTATAAGTCAACATCGTTTATTTTGTTTCCAGAAGATGATACTTTCTTGCTTCTTAGTTCATCGAATTTATTATTTGTAAATACGGCTCTTAAAGAGGTTTTAATATAAAGATGCAACTCATCAATCGTTGACTGAGGTATAATACTTGTATTAAAACCTTCTATTTGACAACTGTTCAATTGACTTTCACTTTGAGAATTATTTTCTTCAAGGAATATATCGTTAGGATTTATAACTTCCGGAAATGTCTTCCAATCTCTTTTTTTCAATATGCTTGTTCGGCTTCTTAGAATTCTTTGAAGGACTATGCGATCTCCAGGTGAAAGAAGATTATATATATCAAAAAGCATATCATAAATTTCTGCGAAAGTATATCGCATATAGCTATGATAAAACTTCTTGATATTATACTTTAAAGAATCCAAATCTTCCAAATATACTTCAGTTGGCCCTTTGCATAGTAGGTCTATGCACCCCACTAATTTGAATAGCAATTCGAAGTCTTTGATCCCCAATGGAGCGCTTAAAATCAATAGCTTGTGAAGCAGTTTGCATAAATAGAGTATAAATAACCAAGAGAATTGCCCAAAATTCTTAAAAAAGTTCAAATGAATCTGAATCAATCCACAGACATAGAATAATTTTGAGTGTGATGAAAAAATATCATTCGAAAAATAGTCCTTATCAACTTCAATTATGGAATTGCAAAGGTCTTTGATGAATTTATCCTGTTTATTGTTGATCAATGCATTAGTAATCTTCTTTTGTATGAGCACAATCATTCTTTTATCTTGCTCTGCATCCATATCAACTGTTCGCGCATCGTCAATATTGGTAAGAATATCTTCAATATCATTTTTTAATGTTCTCTCTTTTGCAGCTTTTGGATTTCCAAATAACTTCAGAATAATGGAAAAGCTCTTGGATTTAGAAAGGAGTTTTCTACCATAAGGTGTGTTGAGACTAAATAATGACTTTTTAATAAAAGTTTCATATTCTATAAGACTAATTTGTTTTGCATCATATGTAACTAGAAGTTTCTTTTTTTTAAGTTGTGCCAATTCATAAGTAGCTACATCCATAATTTTAATTAAATAATCAATAGCTTTTACTCTTTCCCCAGAATTGACTTTCGAAACAATTAGCGCATTGCTGATGAAATGTGATAATATCAAAGTTCTTTGAATCAATCCAAAGCCAAATAATACTGCGTTATTTATTTTCAAGTTTTTCTTGAAAGCGAGCCACTCATTATTATAAACATCGCTTTTCATTAGATTGTTGAAGTATGAATGTGAAAATCTTCCAGGGTCTGGCTTTGCTATAATTCTGACAAATATATCAATATATGCATCAGGATCTGAATTCAAACAAAATTTACCTCCAAAATAAAGAACTTTGGACAACCAAATTAATAGATACTTATCCAATCCATACAAATTCCATTTATAACATAGGGTTATCCAATTATCCATATTTAATCGAACCAAAAGATTGGAAATGCTTGAAAGGGTAGAAATCAAATCTATAATAATGGAGTTATTCAAAATAAAAGCATCAGTAGAGGCAGCTGTTTGAAGTAAATTTATGATTGGAATCCACAATTTTGAGTTTATCAACCCAGCTATTTCGGATTTATCTATTTGTGTCTCGTATGAATTTCGTGCTAGTGAATTCCAATGTTTTATAGGTTTGTTAATTTGCTTCAAAATTATATCCAATAAATCTGTAATGGATTGCGATAGTTCAATATATTTGAAGAGTGGAAGCTGAAAAATCTTAGGAAAAGATACGGAAGAGAGGAAGATCTTTATACTATGATATAAATGCAGGTCTAGTATTGCAGTTTCTGATGTCTTTCGAATAATTGTTGTTAATAAAAAAGAATAGCGTGTCGCAGTATCTTGTAAAGTAGTACTATACTGGTTCATGCTTGAATCGCTAACAAATGTTTCATATTTTGAAATCAATGGGGTAAAAACCTCATCAAAAATAGATACCTTGGCATCAACCTTGGTATATTTGCAGTATGACAAAATTGAGTCAAGTGCCTTTTCATAACAAGCCAAGTCATCCTGAATGACTATACTCTTTAATAGCTTACTGATAATTAAAGAGTAGTCATTAGTAGGAACCAAATAACTATTAAGAGTTAACATATTCATCTTATTGATAAAAGTTTGTAAAAATGTATCAGGCTTTGCATTATTAGAAAAAATATTGGAATTTGGTTCAAAAATCTGAACGATTCGATGATATTTTACCTTGGAGTTTTTTTTGAAAGATGACCTAATTACCATTTTAATAAAAGTAGTACAAAGAGTGTCAGATGAGGAAATTTCCACAGAATCTTTAAGAATCATTTTATCAAGAGTTTTAAAACTCAAGTATTCACTATTAAAACTCACAAAATTCCTTTTTTTAATTAACTTAATTAATGACTTGAAAAGTAAATCATCTTCATCCCAATGATAATATGTAATAATATTATTAACTAATTTAAATATTCTTTTATGCTTCTTGTATAAATTGTATTCTTGGAACGGCTGGTCTTCCTCTTTTGCAGATATCAGAAAATTACCAACCTTGTCAACAAGAAATTCAACAATATCCCAATTTCCAGAACTATAATTGCAATCGGTAATTTGGAGCGAAACTTTATTATTATCCATGAAGATCTTAATTGTATCCCTAAAATTCATCATTAATTCAACAAAGTCGCATAAGGTTTCTATGTTTGCATATTTGAAGCTAGATGTGACAACTCTTTCAGTTATTCCAATCCATGTTGTTTCATTCTTCAAGATACTGGACGAAATTTTGCAAAGAATTAGAAGAATGTCAAAAATAACGGTACTTTTATTCTCATCTGAATAATTGATTAAAGAGCTTGCAATTGATTTTGGGCTCCATATCCTCACTAGTCTTTGAAAAAAATTGATTATATACTTTTTGAAAGTTCTTAAAGAATTTTTAATAAGAATATCATTAGCCTTATTTAGTTGTAAAAATTTAACTATTATGGCTAATTGGAATATTGGAAAAAAAAGGATAATGAATACAAAGTAATTGCTCCCATGATTATCGATAATGTTAAAAGAGTTTTGCAAAAAAATTTCTATTTTTAAAATAGCGGTTGGAATGAAGTTTGTATCCAAATTAATCATTTCTTGGGTAATAACCTTGAACTCATTGACAAGAGTATCCACGGGGTATTTGTTTGGAGAGTTAAGATATTCTAAACCGTTGTTGAAAACAAGCAATATCTTTTCTTCGATACTCTGAAACTTGGAAATATTGTTTTCTTCAGCAGTATTGGAAAATGTATCCATGATAGGAGATCTAGAGAAATCATTTATATTGCTAGCATTAATCCAGTGAAGAAAACTATTTGCTGAAAATTTAACATGTTCCATATTCAATGGTTTTATTTTTGAGATTTCTTGTGTATTATTAAAAACATATTCGTAGTTTGCCATAGAAAGAGTCTCACCTTTGCCTCTCATTAACTCATTAAAAATTGGATTGTTATATTTGTATCTGAGCGTGAGCCCTTTCTTCATGCAATCAGCAGTAGGGGCGCCTTCTTCTAGCTGCAAAGTAGTTGCTTTTGGATTTCTGTTATACTCAAAGTGTACCGTATCTTTCTGATAGTTATGATACTTAGACTTTTTAGACTTTTTAGATATTTTAGTAGGCTTTTTCTCCACTTCGACTTTCGAAAATCCTTCGTATTTTGCTGAATCAGCTGCGGATGTGGATTTGATTGTCCTCCAAATATCCTTAGAGCCTCTCAATGTTGCTTTGGCAGGAAATTTTCTTTGAGAAGAATTTATCAGTTTTGACTTGGAAATAGATTTTCCGATCCTTGAGTTCTTGTCAATGATTCTCAGCGCTCTATTAGACGCTCTCGGATATATATCAGAAGAGCTTTTTATCAAAGATTTCAGTTTTACTGTCTTTTTTCTCAGATTGTATGAGAGCATTCGATCAATCATGGATGATCCCAGCTCAATACATTCATCATTAGCTTCATAGTATTTATCGCCATAACTATTTTTGAATAAGCTTTGCGACTCTTGATGTGGGATAGGCCTATAATCCAAAATTGCGATGTCTTCATGTGAGTCAGTAGTAAGTGGTATACTTTCTCTAGAGTTATCATCCAAAATTTGTGGCGCTAACGTAGCTCTATTAAAACTTGAGGAATCCACGCTCGAGTGGACACTCTCAATATCACTATTATCTGATACGAAATCTCTATAGTTATCATCATCTAAATGGAATAACTTGTCATTGAAGTCTAATGGCGAATCATTTAAATATGGGTTTGGAAAAACTTCAACATCATTATTACTAATTTCTTGATTGTCATCGACAAACGGTAAGATATCAGAAATATTTACATATGGCGCTTTTTGATATTTTCTGACAGCAAGTCCTTTTCTTTTTAAATTACTTGAAGTCAGGATCAAAGATTTCACGATTGGCTTTCTCTTCGATTTCTTGCCCTTTTCATCTTGGATAACTTGCCTTATATAAGATTTTGGAAGTACATGTACCTTAGACAATTTCTTCTTAAGTGCAATAATTTGACTATCTTCAATTCCATTCTTTTTCTGCATCTTTTCATCCTCACTGGAAACACTATCGCTATCATAAATATTTTCAATGTCAATATCAAAGTGATAAGGGTCAAC
Source organism: Saccharomycopsis schoenii (assembly GCA_010994365.1). Lineage (NCBI taxonomy): Eukaryota > Fungi > Ascomycota > Saccharomycetes > Ascoideales > Saccharomycopsidaceae > Saccharomycopsis > Saccharomycopsis schoenii. The sequence goes on along the minus strand of JNFU01000012.1, from coordinate 277,446 downwards.
GTTTGATTCATCTAAATCGTTTGATTCAATATGTACAGATTCAGGAACGTCTGAAATTAGGTTGTACTTATTGAAAATGGACAATAATTCGCTATCTTCTGAGTCGTCATCACTCTCATTATTATCTTTATTCTTTGGTTCATTGTCATCATAGGAATCATCCATCGATATTTTATTTCTCTTTTTTCTCTTAGATTTCCTTTTTTCTCTAGCCTTTTCTCTTTCCAAAGCTGCCAACATTCTTTTTTCTCTAATGATTCTATCTTCCTCCTGTAGCTTTTCTAATAAGTCAGTGTTCTGCTCCAATGCAGCTTGCTCTAGTAATCTTGCTCTTTTGAAATCACCTACAAGTTGTGCTTCATGTTCATATCTATCAACCAAATATGGCTTTATTTGTTTCAAGGTTCTAGGGCGCAATCTTCTTCCTCCAACATAATCTGTAGGCGGATGCTCGCTAGTATTATTAGCTAGCTGTATAAATTCACTCTCTTGATTTGAAGCTATTTTTTGTGCAGATCCATTGATAGGCATCTCTATAACTTTTTCGTCTAGCGTTCGCTGCTGATCTCTTTCTAATAAAGGGTGACCAGGGCCTTCATCTGCATTGGTGATCCCAACAGCAAAGGAATCTAAAATGCGAAAATCATCGTCTTCATTTGTGTTTTGATGATTTTGATCTGCCTCTTCCGAAAGCGGAATATTAGATACACGATTTTCATCGACTTGTAAGATCCCATGATCAGTACTATCTGATGGGTGTTCATCATCACCATTGGACACTTCAACAAGAATTTCTTCAGAGACTTGTAAATCCTCTCGTAATATATCAACAGGAAAATCAGAATGCCCATTAGAAGAAAGCTTGTTTACATTTTTTGAACCGGTTATAGATAGCTGCGAGTTCTTTGTTGAATCATGTGTATCAGAACCATCGCTAAATATATTACTCTCGGATTCGTTGTTGGTTTGAGATCTTTGAGAGATTTCTAAAATGGTTTCTATATTGGTTGGATCATCTAAGGAGCTCATTATTATATCACGAGTTTCAATATTTTCGTTGCTAGTAGTAATTAGAGTTCCATTATGGCCATCTTGTGATGAATGTCCTGATGCGGTGATATCAGGCTGTTTATCTAAATCAATCGGGTCATCAGAAAGGAAGCCTACTTCTTCATCAAATTCGTGATCTCGTAGCTTATCAATTGTAAAATTAATTTTCAGCTTAAAATTATTGCTGTAATGAGAGTTTTTAAATTTCGATCTGATCATATTAATAAAATCTTCCCTTGCTGATCTTCTGCTTCTTGTCGCCCGAAGTGGCCGCGTCTTTTTCCGAGTATCTTTCTGAAGCTTCTTTATATTTTTGATCAATAATCTTTCATCAATGTCGCTGGGCTCTAAAAATCCACGTTCCTCATCTTGTGAATCAATTACTGGATCTTTGAATTTGGTAGTGGAAACATGTATTATACCTCCCGGTGAGCCTGCAGTTTTCTTTTTGTGGGATATGGTTTTCATGTTATATTATAGTAAATTGCATTCTAAAATATTTGTTTTCTCTAAAATTCAAAATAATATATCGGTATATAGTAGCTACTCGAATAGTTTATGGTAATAGTATTAAAATCACCTGTTAGATCAGTTTAATAGGACTTCTTCCATCTGGCGTAATATTGCCATTACTTCGCTAGGCGCGTTGTTTTTATTATTTACATTTCCCCCAGCCCATTTTTCTTTTTCTCCATTACATTTTGTGAAAGGCGGACGCGTAGCTGAAAAAAAATCATCCTTGATGAGATTCAAACTAAAATAATTTTAGAAACAATATAATGATTCTAGGAAAGCCTTAATAGTTACGGTAACCTATTAAAAAAACGAATGTTTTTGTCGATTACAAGTTTCATAGCGAATATTTGAAAACAGAATTACCAGCAATTCCAGAACTGAACATACTAAGATTAGATTAACAGTAAAAATATGGCTAGAAATACACCAACGTAAAGTTCAATACACAATATTCGATTCGATTACAATTGATGGATTATCATAAAAAGATGTCCATATCTATCACCAAAGAAAACAAAAATAATTTCAAATGTATCCCTTCAATCAGCATTTAAAGTTCAAATTAAACGAACAGTAAACTTCCTATAAATCGTGGACTCTATCTTGGAAAGAATAAAAACATATTTAGTAATATGGCAATGAATTAGCTTAGAAAGAATAGCCAATTCACCGTGGCAAAGTTTTCCGTACAAATTGATTCACCGAAATTAAGAAAAAAGCGAAAATTATGAAAGAAAGTGGCGATGCTTTCTCTTTTATACTTTTTTTTTTCAGGAGATTTTTTTTTGAGAAATTTTTTAAAAGATTCTGCTCTGCTTTCTTTTTAGAATTTACCAGCCAGAATGTGCGCTTAAATGTCAGAGACATTTTACTCATGATTAAGAATAATAAAACAGAAATGTTATATTAATTTGACTATGCAATAAAACAAAACTAAGCAATTTGATAAAAATAATAGGAATTGAAAATAAGGATTAGAAGTATTTTTTTAAAAGGAAATAAAATTATTGAGGGCTGACGAAAGAACAATGTGCCAAACTACCAGAGTTTGAATGATTGACCTTGCTTTGGAGTATATTTAATATCACCTTTACATGTGCTCTTATAGGTGGTATCCATTTTTATGAAGTTTTGTCTTAGTAAAGAGCCTTGGGCATGATGATAGTACCAGACCTCGTCTAATACATCATCTGTACAACCAATGAAAACTTCGTAACCGAAAGCATTGTCCAAAGCAGCTTGAACATCCTCTGCTTTGTAAGTGGTAGAGTAGCTTGGAACAATACCTGCATCAGCTAACCACGTGAAAGTTGGTAATTCGTGATATTGTCTAATGGTCATTTTAATGAAATCAACAACATTTTGGCCTTCGGTGTAGTTGGAGTAACAACTTGGTCTCAAAGTAGACATACAAGTACCATGCTTGTTGAATTCATGAGTCCAGAAAGCGTCATTTGTGCCGTTGTCATTTAACCAGAAATTATCCATGTAAGCAAGTAGTTCAATTTCACCATGTGATTTTAAAATATCGTACACACTGTCAACTTGGGTGTTTTCGTAGTTGCAGAAAGAACCATAAGAACCATCACAGTTATCTGGCCAAGAACCATGCATGGTCCAAGAGTGGGTTGGTGAGTTGGTGACATCGGCATTCCATAATTGAGTGAAGAGAACGATTCCACCCGGATTTTCCACACAACAACTATCAGTGGAATTCATAGCTGAGCTGCATGATAAAGCTTCCTTGTTGGATGGACAGTTGCTTGGTGTGGTGAATAAGTTCATATAGTTTTGCCATCCCGGAGTGACAACTGGACCGGCAGAGACAAAAGCAGTAAGTAAAGTTAGAGCGAATAATTGAAGCATTTTTCTTGAGTATGTTGCACACTTTATTGAATATATATAACCCTGTATTTGATAATTGAAGCAAAAAAAACTACAGAAAAGATTGAAAAGAAAAATAAGAAGAAAGAAAAGTGAATGGAGCAATAGGTGAACTATTATAGTATTTATATCGTTTTGCTTCGGCGATATCTCAAATAGAAACAAAAGTGGATATTTTAAAAATTAGCACAAGAAAACGTTTCCACGACGGAGAATTTTTATTAAGCCTTACGAATGATGCACGATTCATGCATGTTGAAAATTTCTAATTATAATAGCACATTCTTTTCCTTTTCATTCTGTTTCCTTTTCTTTCGCGTGATAGCTTATAAAATAACAATCATGGAATCAAAGAAGTCAAATATTTCCACAAATAATACATACAACATATAATATTGTAGCTCGTTATTTATAGAAAAGAGGTTCATTAGGTTGGAATTAATTTTTTTTTCCTATGTATAAAATACATACACGCGTAGTAGAACTTAATGCCTACACTAAATGCATATTTGTTGTATGATTCAATATAACCAAACCCATTCTTTTACGTGAATGACAAAGAAACCAACCATATATTGATAAACGATATTCTCAGTCGAAAGGTGATTGAATAAATAATGTTGCAAAGGTGGAGAATATAACTGTAGGTAATGAATGAGAGAACAGTCAGCTTGCAATTCGCAAGGTTTGCACGTGACTATTATTTTAATTTATTTTTCCTCTGATAATTTTTTTTTTTGACAATTTGTATATTTGATATATTATCGTGTGTGCTTTATTCACAAATTAATACAGAATTCAAAGTAAACGTCAGTTATTTCTAGCAATTGATTGATTAGATTCTACAGAATCGTAGGATAAAAATCAAATAGAGAGATTCTAAAACAAAATAAATAAGACAGCTGTTCAATAAATAGGTGAAAAAAAGGACATCATGGTGAACTTATCCTCAATCAAATTTGACACCTCACAAATACCAACAAAGTGCTTGGAGGATCTTATTAACCTTTTATCAACTAGTGCCCCTGAAGAGAAGTCAATTTTAATTGTCCAGAAATCTTTATCTAGCAGATTGAATTTGTTAACACCGTTCAGTATTTTACAAAAGCGTGGTAATATTAGTGATATTTTTTGGATGGAAAATGATCTTAACCCTCAAGTCATGAATAGTGTATTGTTTGTTACTAATGACAATAAAGCCAAAAAAAAGAAGACATATGATCTGAGAACAGTGATTATTCTATGTGGAGATGATATATATAACACCGAGTATATACATTCAATAATAACCTTTTTCAATAACCTTTGCGATACATATAATACTGATGAAAATGATATCAACGGAATAAATTTGGATAATTTTAGAATTAGTTTCAAAGGGGTTATTTTCTCCAATGATGGAAGGTTAAGTGAGAGCTTTAAATTTAGATTGGAGAAACTTGGCGTTTTAAATTTGATAAATTTGGTTAATTGGAATTTGAAGCCAAGTTTACTAGATGATGACTTATTATCTCTTGAACTACAGGATGAGAAAATTATTCATGAATTATATTTGAGAAACACTAATGAATGCATTTATAAATTATGCCACCAATTTCATAATTTGTTCATTACCAATAATGATCCAGCAAATTTGATGAACAATAGACTGATTAAGTTTAATAATGTTTTAATAAAAGGTAACAAAGCATGCAAGTTTTACAAACTTTTAAAGATAATACATTCAGAGTATTTAAGCTTGCTAACCCCGATTGAGAGGCAGCAGTTCGAAATTTTTGAAAAGGTTAATTATGGCAATAGTAATGTTGGAAGACTCAATCATCATCAGTTTGTTGACTTAATAATTTTGGAAAGATCAGTGGATTTTTTAACTCCATTCCTTAGTCAATTGACGTATTTGGGATTAATTGATGATTTATATGACTTTAAAGGAAATCTTGTGAATTTATCTAAGGAGAATATATTTATGGATAAATCAGCTGAAGATAATGAAGGCAGTACATCTCCAGAGAGAATTGACCAAGTTTTATTCAATTTTAAGGATGACGAAGTGCTAAATAAGATTAAGGATTTAAATTTTGGAGCCATTGGACCTGTGTTGAATCAGTTTGCGAAGATTTTGCAAACAGAATTTGGTTCTCGACATAATTTAAACAAGATTTCGGAAGTAAAAGAATTTGTAGGAAAATTGGGAGGATTACAAAAGTTTAGACAATGCTTGAAAGATCATACTCTCTTATCTGAAAACATTCTTTTAAAAGTTAAAGGGGGTTCAACAGCGGGTTCAGCATTGGCTACATATAATAATGCAAACAAGAAGAATGCTGTGACCAATGAAATGATAGACAGTATTTTTGATGATGATGATGATGTGAATAATGATGACGAGGATACTTTTTTTTCTAGATTATTGGAGTTACAACGAGGAATCTTGGATAATTCTTATGATGCTAAGAAAGCAACAGATTTGATCATACATATGATTCATACCGGAGATTTAAAAGAAGTTGAATGTTTGAAAGTTTGTTGTTTGCTAAGTAAAGTATACCAAGGAATTCCGTCTAAGCATTACAATGCGTTGAAAAATGAGATTGTAGAATCTTTTGGTATCAAGCATATTATAACATTACAGCGATTGCAGAAATTGAAATTGTTTTACATAAGAGAAGCCACTTCTTTTTTGAACATTGGAAGTACTATTAACAGCAGCAGTGCTGCTGGCATTGGTAATAATAGCTCTGGTGCCTATGGTGCTCGCAATGAAAAAGTACTACTGAAGCCAATAAATGACGATGATTATGAGGATGACGACGATTTTCTTTTCCTTGATAGAACTGGTAACCACGGTGAAGGTAGTGGCTCCAGCGAAGGCCATCGCGGTTCTGAAGAGGTGTTCAAGAATTTTGTTGGTATTAAGAATTATTTGAATTTGATTCCTGATGGAGTTTACGACAATATCAGCGATACAAGATCCAAGCTTTTGGGAGATGATCCTATGAATCCAATAGATGCGACATTTGCCTTTCCTAATTTTGTGCCTATCAATGCAAGATTGATTCAAAGTGCGTATGATAGAAGCTTTTTCAATTCGTCAGCCAGTTCGTATCTCAGTAAAGCTCAGTCTAGATACTTAAATAGGTACGCATCTTGGAAAGGAATGGATGACCTATGGAGCTTGCTTGGCAATGAGACTGAAGAAACTACGTTTTTAAACAATGGGAAGCCTGCTGCGAATAAAATAGATATGGGCGGAGCAGGCCCCCAGAATGGAGGCAGCGGTGCCAACAGCAGCAGCAACGACGACGACGAATTGTTGTGTTTTGTTGTGATGATTGGTGGCTTGACGTATGGCGAGGTTGCTTGCATACGATTCATCGAGAAAAAATTGAGAGAGAAGGGTATCAACAAGAGATTCATTATTTTGACAGACTGTATGACTAATGGTGACAGAATCATCGAGCAGGTGATCCCAAACAACCTTGGCTCAGACTAGCAAGAATGCATGTGCACGAAAGGCTGCTGCTTTCCCACATGCTAAGAGCTGGCCGCGAAACGCTGTTAGTTAGTTAGCAATGTGATCTGCTGCAATATAGAGGAACGTGTCCGGCCACGACGACGTAAGTATTACATAGCTTACCGATATATTTTAACAAATACACGAGCACAGAGATACTTCAAATACACACAGAAGCACGGAAACACGTAGTTCAAGTAACAGGCATCTCACTGGGACAGTTAGTAAGGTCAACATGACAGATTATAACGCTGACGACGAAGCAAGCCGAAGCAAGCCGAAGTAGTAATTTAACAGACGATTGATTCAAAGAACCCATGTTGAGGTAGCAGTTGGAACCAACGTGTCAAAACGCCCAGGTTCTGGTCTGCTGCACACCACAAGAGCAGAGGTGTCAAGTGCCGGATCTGCAGGGCCATTGTGCTCTGAAACCCCCAAAGATCAAGTTCTGAGATGGCCGGTGGAGGTACTGGGCCAGTCTGATCCGGCGGTTACAGACCCCTGGCGCAGGATGCACGTTAAAAGACAACAGGAAGCCCCCAAAGCAGAATCAAGACACAAATTGCGCGGGATGTGCATAGCATATGTACGTACCAGCTAATAATTGCCTGCTGTGTAGGTTCCACGCGTATCAGTTCCTGATCTGTTGGTGGAGCCATGTGTCCGCCATGTGTCCGAGAGAGAGTTGCATAGTCTGAGCGGAACTAGCGAGGCTCGTAACCTAACACTGTGTGGAACAGCAGGGTGGGGGGAAAAACCGGGTCTGCATACATTCTGTTGGCCAGCGACTCACAGGCATTCTTGTGCCAATTTGCGGACGGGCTGCTAATCAGGCTGCTAATCAGCTGTATGTACACCATCCGGTGGCTTAGCGGCATATAATTTTGCTGGCAGGAGGTTCCTATACGCTGTGCTATAACATACAGCTATACAACAGCGGTTCTTTTGCGGTTCTCCCACACTACGCAACCGCTGACAAAGTCACCAAGCCCAACAGATAACACACGGCGGAGAGTTCCGGGCGGGCGGAACACAATCTTGCCAACCTGTCAGATAGCCTCCGTAACAGGCAGTTGTAGCAGCAGCTTGGCTGCGAAGACACTTCGATAGCCACTATCTGTCGCCCAAGACAGCAAAATCCGGCGAGGTGAGTCACTGTGGCCCAGCAAACATCCGGGTAAACCAAAGCGCGTGCGCGGAGCACCATGCAATCTTGGAGAACAGCGAAAATGACGACACCCACGGAGAAACGCTCCCTGTGTGGCGGTGTGCGCAGAGAATGCAAGAAGCATGCGCTGTGTGCTGTTGCTTTTATTAGTTGCTGAGAAATTTTTGTTTTTTCCTTTCTTCTGTCCCCCACGAAAAAAAAGAAATCTCGGGCTGCGCTTAAGCTAGATAAAGACACACTGTATACACAAGTTTCCCCCATTATATTTGGAATATTTCAACAGGCTGTTGAAATTTCTGCAGTCGAAGGCCTGATTGACTGATTTTTCACTTACAGCAGAATGATTCATTTTTGCTGTGATTATCGATAATAGGAAAAAGAAATACAGCTTGTGTATCAGGTCGGTATAAATAGCTTGGTGATTTCACTTGTTTTTCAGCAGTCCCGCCAAACACGTTTCTGAAGCTAGTTATTGCTGGCCAATTGTACCATCTCATTACATTTCCCGCCCAGTTCACTGCTTCAATTCTTGTTTGTTGTGCACAATTAAACTCGTTTCGTTTCTCCCGGTGACACATATTTATTTCCCCCAAAAATGGCTGCTTCTCCAACTATCGAAAACACTGCTGCTTTGCTTAAGTACAGAGACTTGCCTCAACACGGCAAGATAATCGCTGAATACATCTGGATCGACTCCTTCGGCGACCTCCGTTCCAAGGGCAGAACCTTGTCCCACAAGATCACCTCCGTCGACCAATTGCCAGAGTGGAACTTTGACGGTTCTTCCACCGGCCAAGCCCCAGGTGACAACTCTGACGTCTACTTGAGACCTGTCGCTTACTACCCAGACCCTTTCAGATTGGGCGACAACATCATCGTCTTGACTGAATGTTGGAACTCTGATGGCACCCCAAACAAGTTTAACCACAGACACGCTGCCGCCAAGTTGATGACTGCTCATGCCGATGAAAAAATCTGGTTTGGTTTAGAACAAGAATACACCCTCTTTGACTTGTACGACAACGTGTACGGATGGCCAAAGGGCGGTTTCCCAGCACCACAAGGTCCATACTACTGTGGTGTTGGTGCTGGTAAGGTTTATGCCAGAGATGTCATTGAAGCACACTACAGAGCTTGTCTTTATGCTGGTATCGAGATTTCCGGTATCAATGCCGAAGTCATGCCATCCCAATGGGAATTCCAAGTCGGTCCATGTGAAGGTATCAAGATGGGTGACGAATTGTGGATTGCTAGATACTTATTGAACAGAGTCGCTGAAGAATTCGGTGTCAAGATCTCCTTCCATCCAAAACCTTTGAAGGGCGATTGGAATGGTGCTGGTTGCCATACCAACGTCTCTACTGTTGCCATGAGACAACCGGGTGGTATGAAGTACATTGATGAAGCCATTGACAAATTAGCCAAGAGACACGATCAACACATTGAGCTTTATGGTTCTGATAATGAACAAAGATTGACCGGTAGACATGAAACCGCTTCCATGAGCACTTTCTTATCTGGTGTTGCCAACAGAGGTGCTTCCATTAGAATTCCAAGATCCGTTGCCAAGGAAGGATACGGTTACTTTGAAGATAGAAGACCAGCTTCTAACATTGACCCATATTTAGTAACTGGTATTATGACCGAAACCATTTGTGGCTCTATCGGTGATGTTGACATGTACAAAGAATACAAAAGAGAATCTGACAAATAATCTCTATACTAAGTTGTCAACCATTGAGAGAATGAGCTCCTTTCATGTTTTCTATCTATTTATTTATTAATTTTTATTTGCTTATTTTCCCATCAAATCATCAAATGTTTCACATTCTGCAAAGCTTTTGCAAACTTTATTTAGTTAACCCTTTTTGTTTATAATACACAACATATCTATATTCTTTATATATTTTTAGAATTTCCACTGTAGATCTTGCACAGCTTTACAATATAATAGTAATACAGTGACAAATCTATTACTTTAATGATTCACTTATTATTCCTCTCCCCCGTGACGTTGAGATGAATTCTGATTGGCCTTTTTCTTGTTTTCAAGGGAGTTATGCATATTACGAAATCAGAGACGCCGACAGACATAGAAAAAAAAAAAAGAAAAAAAGAAACATTTGTAAATATAAATCTCGCTCCCTATAAATTACTCCTTTCTTTTTTTCTATCTACAATATAGGCAAACATATATCAACTCGATTGAATCTTCGTTACGATTTTATTTATTTTTTAGAATAACTACTCACTAAAATCCAAGCTTATCAGGAATAAGATAAATAGCCATAGATTTTTCAAAAGTAATATAAAGTAAATTCGCAACATTGTTTAAATTAGCATATTCATCTTTTCGAACCCTGGTAGTGACATTTTCTTTTAAAAGTCAATTTCATACCAATAAAATGTCTTTATCAAAAAACTATCAAACAATTGTGTCCAACGAAAGTTTTAAGAAGCCTGATTTGGATAAAAGACAGTACAGACTCATCCGTCTTGAGAATAAATTAGAGGCCTTACTTATCAGTGATAATGAAGCTAAAAAAGGTGGTGCCGCTTTAGATGTAAATGTCGGTTCTGTAAACGATCCAAAGGACTTACCTGGTTTAGCCCATTTTTGCGAACATTTGTTGTTCATGGGTACCAAAAAATATCCAGAGGAGAATGAGTACAGCAAATTTTTGTCAGATCATTCTGGTAGTTCCAATGCCTACACTTCCTCTTATAACACTAACTACTATTTTGAAGTTGATGCTAACCACTTAGAAGGCGCCATTGATAGATTTGCTCAATTTTTCATTAGCCCGCTATTTTCTGATGAGAATCAAGATAGAGAGATTAATATCATTCATTCTGAACATGCTAAAAATATAGAAAATGACGTTTGGAGGCTTCAACAACTTCGTAAAGATATGGCGAACCCAGAACATCCCCATACTAATTTCTCCACTGGTAATTTGGAAACATTGAGAGATCTACCAAGTAAGAATGGAATCGATCCACGGGCTGAATTGTTGAAGTGGTATGGTCAATACTATTCTGCTAATATCATGAAGGTTTGTATATTTGGTAACCAATCTCTTGACGAATTATCTGAATTAGCAGCTAAATATTTCTCTGATGTTACAAACTTAAATGTAGATATAGACCAAGTTAACATTAAAAGTAAAGAGATCCCTTATCTTACTAAAGCCCAATTACAAAGAAGTATTGAAGTCAAACCAGTGAAAAATATGAAAAACATTAGATTACAATTTTATATTCCAATGCCTGAAGATGAAGCTTATATAAACAGTCCTCATTCTATTATCAGCCATTTAGTTGGACATGAATCTGAAGGCTCCATTCTTCATTATTTGAAAATTATAAAGAATTGGGCCACTCTGCTTTCATCCTCAACCGTTACTATGAATGATAACCAACTATTTGAGGTAAACATTGAATTGACTAAAAAAGGTGAGGAAAATGTTGACTCAATTATTAAAACTGTGTTTCAGTACATTTATTATTTAAAATCATCAAGTGATAATCAATTCCATGAAGTATACTCTGAATTAGTTGATGTCGCAAAGCTAAACTTCAAATTTAAAGAAAATTCAAGTAACATTATGAACTCCATCTCTTCATTTGCTTCAAATTTGTCATATAAATTCATTAGAAAGGATGATGAAAAGAAAGATTTTTTAAGTTTTTACTATTTTTTTAACAAGAAATATGATTTCCAATCAATTCAGAGATTCTTATCTTATTTAACTGCTGAAAATTTGAATATTTACATTATTGATACAAATCTAAATGAAGATGAATTGCCAATAACTGATCATTATTATGGCACCAAATATAAAGTTGACTCGATTGATAAAGAATTAATAAAAAGTTTGAATCCTGAATTATTAGAATCAAATAAAGATTTGCATTTACCTCCATTACCAAACCCATTCATTACTAAGGATTTCACCATTAATAATGCTAAAGCGGATGCTGATAAAATACATAAAAGACCGTTGTTAGTGGCTAAAGATTCTACCAAGTCAATATGGTTTAAAGCTGAAGATAGATTTTCTGTTCCAAAAGGGTGTATCTTTTTAGTGTTATCCTTTCCAGGCTGCACTGATACCGTTATTAATAGTATTTACTTGTCTATCCTCAGAGGATTATTGAAATTGAAATTGAACAGTCTCAGATATTTGGCTGATAGTGTTGAATTGAAGCTTTCCGTTGATATCACAAATCGTGGTTTAGAGATTCAAGTCTCTGGTTATAATGAGAAGCTTATTTCTATGCTACAACAAGCTGTTAACGATATCATTAATTTCTTAAAAGATGATAAGGAGTTCAATTCTGAGGATAATTTTGAATTAGTCAAAAATCATTACATCAAGACATTAAAGAACGTGGCGTATTCAATTCCATATAAACAAGCATTGATATTCATGAGCACTATTTTCCATACGAATCTGTATGATTTTAGTTCCAAGCTTCATTATTTGGTTGATGAACAAGGAGAGCCAACTGATGAATTCATTAATTTCGAGGATTTCAATGCTTATTTGAGACTTGTTATGAAGCAATTACATACTCAAATATTAATATTTGGTAATTTCAAAAGGGAAGATATTTTGAAATCAGTGGAAGGTTTAATTGAAGGTGAAATTTTCACTAATTTCAAATCTATCAAGGATGACATCCAATCTTTCGGATCAAGAAGTTGTTTATTACCGACAGGTGCACACCATTATTTCAGCAGAGACGTTAATCATCTGAATTCTTGTGTTAGTTATTTTTTTCAATTCGGTGAACTTCAACCAATGATGAATGATCTTTATCATTGCAAAGACAAGGCTAACGTAACTTCTGCTAAAGAAATGATTGCTGTTGAATTCTTAGCTCATTATTTACATGAACCATTCTTTAATCAATTACGTACCAAGGAGCAATTAGGATACATCGTTTTTGTTTCTGAAATGAGAACATCTAATTCAACAGGTCTTCGTATTTTAGTTCAAAGTAATGTTGCATCCTGTGCTTATTTGGAATCAAGAATTATGAATTGTATCAATACTACGGCTAAAAAGTTGATAGAGGAACTTAGTGATGAAGTTTTCAATTCAAATATTCAAGCATTGAAAACTAATTGGGTAAACAAACTGAATTTCAAGAATTTGAGTCAAGAAATCAACACATACTTTAATATTATTGACACCGGGTACTGGGGATTCTATAACAACGAGCAAAAAATTGCTGCCTCCGACTACATTACCAAACAAGACATTTTAAATGCATTCAATAAATATGTCATTAATGATGAAATTTCATCAAGATTAACTGTTTATTTGAGAGGCACTACTGAGTTCAAGCAACCTGAAGATGGCTCTTATCATGATGTTTCTGACAATGATCAGTATCCTGAGGGTAAAAAAATAACTCATGTTGGCCAGTTCAAAAAGTCTGTTCCTCTAAGCGCTGCTCCTGTACCTGTTGAAGATTTGGAATATTACAAATCTTATTAATAATTATATAGTAATTGTTTTTAAGACATTTCATAATTGTGAATTCTATAGATACATATCCTTTTTTTTATATTCTTTTAATTAAATTTCAATGCGATCAATTGATCTTTAAGTCTTCGTAGTGTACATCTTCCTACACACGTAGGATTACTGAATTTTAGAAATTGAGATTTTTATTCATTGAAAAAAAGTATAAATGTACGAAAAGAGAAATAGCTTAGAAAGCATCATTTCAGATAAGCAACGATTAATTAGAGTCTTCCATTTATAGCAAGTAATATATGTTAAGCACCGGAAATTAAAGTACTTTCACTATTAATCATTTTCTTTCATTTAAAGAACTCCATTTATTCATAAATTTATCATGCATAGCATAGTGATATTAATATTATAACATTAAAAATTGTTTAACGGAATTTGTTGAAACCAATATCCTTGGCCTTTTCTCTGAAACATTGACGGCAGATGTCTAAGCCGTATTTTCTGATTAAACCGGTGTGGGAGGAACAGACTCTACATTGTCTTGAACCTTTACCGTAATTTCTTGGGTGGGAGAACCAAATGTTTTCGTGAGCCATATTGCTATAGAATAGTTAGTACGTGATTTGACTTAATATGTTTTGCGAAAAGCACAGGCTTCTCGTGATATGATATGGTGATATAATTAATACAGTCCTTAATAATCTGAATGTACCAACTTCTGTGTCCATGAAACTTATCTCCTTTTTGCCTTGAATCTCCAGACAGCTCATTTAAGAAACCTTAATATTCTGCAAACCATAATAGCGTGTTATTTACTGCACTAATGCTAGTATTTATTGAATGTAGTGATTAGGAAGCCCGTCATGATGCCAATATCCATATTTTCACCGTGAAACTTTTCAAGAAATGAAAAAACATATAATACACCAGATCATATTCTCAGTATAAATAGACTATGCCCATCAGGTTAACCAAAATTATGCTTCGGACACTCAAATATCATTATCATTCCGCAAATCACCACTTTCTTCCTCTAATTATATCCTTTCATTTTCCACGTATATCAACATTAACTATATTATTCTGAACCGTATTTAACATATCATCATATATATCAGATTATCCAACCATTTACTTACAATACTGATATATGTTACTGTTAATTTATAGTATGGTATATAGTACAAAATGTAATATAAGTAGGTACTATTTGAAAATTTTTACTAGTTCTTCTTTTACTTTTTTTTTTTTTTTTCTTGTTCTGCTTTCGTTCTTTGTCGTCCTCTATTTTTCAGGCTCTCTGAACAGTTGATTAAAATCGTTCTCAGTAATTTTTGGGCTCGCTCCTTGAAAACTTGCATAGTCTGCGCTCTCTATATTATCTCTGAGGCTAATAGATTATTTTATGAATTGAAAGAAGAATTAATTATAGGCACTCGTTTGATGTGCGGGTGTATAATGATTATGAATAGCGCACATTATCTGGTTAGGAAGAAAAAAAAGACAATTGAAATTTCGATTTTTTTTTTCATCGATCGTATACATGAAATATGTTGGAAAAGATGATTGAATTTTCCGTTAACCAAGTTTTTAAAAAAACTTTAAAATTTCAAAAAAAGTTTCTCTTATCACATGCCTGCCCTGTAAATATACACGTGAGAATCAATTTTATTTACGTTTTTCTACAGCCACTAAAGTGGAAAAAGTCTGTAGGAAAAATCTTTTTTTTTTTTCATTCGTTTTTTGATGTTTTCAGAGATGAGATGCGTAGTAACAGCAAAATTCCATAATTGTAGAACCAATCTAAGCAAAACTTGATCTATGTTTTTTATACGCTTCACCCTATATCATAATTCTGAATTCTTTGCAAAGATAATCAAGCTATACATTTAAAGATCAAAGGATGGCAGTTTCCCATAGATCAACTACTAAGAAGGATAAGAAGGCGTTCAAGTCGAAGCATGCCACTAAAGGTCAACTAAAAGCAAGAAATCAAGGTAAAGTCGAAAAGTCAAGACCAAGTGCCAACAGTAAGAAAAATAATCCTGTTACCAAATTACAGAGAAAAAACTTTGCTAAGCAATTAAAGGAAAAGAAAATTGGAAATGCTACTGAGCACAGAAAGCTTTTCCAATCCAACAACGGTATAGAGAAGATAGTCACTGTTGTTAGTTTAACTAATGATATCAACGAAAAAGATATTATCAGAAAAGTCATTGCTTGCGGCACTTCATCCGAGAAACCTCTAGAAGATGAAGATATCATGCTCGATGGCTCGAAATATGGATCCAAAAATATAGTCGATGTGAAATTTACTAAATTTAAGTCAAACTTTAAATTTATTCTTCCAAATAAGGATAAATTTTTATCAATCTTAGATGCTGCCAGAATCTCTGATTTTGTCATTTTTTGTCTTAGTGCATCCGAAGAGGTTGATACAACGTATGGCGAGCAAATCATCAGAGCTGTTGAATTACAGGGTATTTCTCAATCAATCTGCGTAGTAGGAAATGTGGCTCAGAACAACTTTAAAGAAAAACAGCAGAAACAAGTTATGTCATCTTTGACAAGTTATTTCAAACATTTCTTCCCCAATGAGGATAAGCTTTATAATATTGATAACTTCTCTGACCTATCTAAGGTGGTCCATGTCTTGAGTAGTGTCGTTCCAAGAGGTATTACTTGGTTAAATAAGAGAGGTTATTTAATTGCAGATAATGTTGCTATGCAAAACGAAAATGTTTTAGCTATTCAAGGTACAGTTAGAGGAAAAGGGTTCTACATTAATCAGTTAGTAAACATTCCAAATGTTGGCCAGTTTCCAATAAGAAAAATAGAAATTCTTAATAAGAGGGGCGAAGTGGAGCAAGCAATCACTGAAGAGAAAAGTGTTGAAAATGAAAATGATAACATAGATACACTTACTTTGGAGGATGACGATGATGATATGGAATTTGATGAAGAAGATGATTACGATGATGAAGAGCTTATGGATGAGGACAATGCGGATTTTAATGATGTGGAAAGAGAACCGTTCTTAGATCCAGCGGAGGCCGATTATGATCAGGAAATTGAGGATGTTTTGAGTGGTAAGAATCAAATCAGTGCTGGAAATAGTATGCCTGAAATTGAGCTTACAAAAGAGGATGAACAAAAGCAACTTGATTTGTTCTTAGAAGAATCTGAAAACCCAGGTTCAACTGAAGAGCTTCATCTTGATCCAAGAGAATCAGCTGTTCAAAGATTAAGCAAATATAAGTTTTCCTTGAATGAAATAGAAAGTAATGATGAGTTTGATCAAGATACCCCTGAAGAATTCAAAAAGATGTTCAGAATCAAAAATTTCAAGATTGCATCTAACAGAGCATTTAAAATCTATAATAAAAGATTACAAGCTACACTTGGTATGAAAGTCAATATTTATCTTGAGATACCAAGTGACGAGTTAAGTCAAGCAGTACATAGACTTCACCAATTAGACAGTTTTGACAATTCCCCATTTGCAATCTTTGGTTTAGTAAAGAATGAAGAAAAGAAGTCATTGTGTAACTTCAGCATTAAATCTTGGGAAGCATACGAAACACCTATTACATCCAAAGATGAACTTATTGTTCAATATGGATCAAGAAGACAAATTATTAAACCATTATATTCCGTCAATTCGAATAACCAAGACAATTTACACAAATACTTAAGGTTCTCATTTCCAGATACAACAAATATTGCTTCTGCTATTGTTCCAATCAATTACGGAAGAGCTCCAGTGTTATTCTTCAAAGCCAATTCCAACAGTGATGAATATCCAAGAAAATTAGAATTAATAGGCTCTGGTTCATTTGAAAGCATTGATCACACAAGAACTACTGTTAAGCGCATACTGTTGGTTGGACAACCATTCAAGATCCATAAAAATGTCATTACAATTCGTTATATGTTCTTTAATCCAAGTGATATCAGCTACTTTAGCAGCGTACCATTGTATACTAAGTCCGGTGCAAGTGGCTACATCAAAGAGAGTTTGGGTACACATGGTTATTTCAAGGCTACATTTAATAAGAAGTTAAGTGCTCAAGATTACGTTTACATGGCGTTATACAAAAAATTATGGCCAAAAGATTCTAGAGAATTCATTGAAGCTGAAGCCAATTAAGTTAAGACTAGTGTCACGATGCAGAGTAAACACTATCATTATTTGCTTTTATTTTCAATTTTTGCTTTATATCATCATTTCAGACTAATTTTTTCTATTTTAAAACATTTACTTTTTTTGGTGTGAGTCATTTTTCAATTATATATTTCAAATTATTTCGAAAATATACATATAGATCCATAATCTTTGCGGTTTCTTCTTGTAAGTTCGCCGATATCCACTTGCGAATCTGTTTCTACTTAGATTCGTCTTGACATGTTGAAATTGATTTTCCACGCAACTTTTGTCAACCCCGCTACATGAGTAGTCAGTGTTTTTTCTCCGATATCGGATCACCATTGCCTGAGTCACATCCATTCTTCAAAAAATCGAACAAGAGAAAAAAAATATGTGCCTTAAATAAAATTAGAAGAAAAATGTTGTAGAAAATAGCCCATTGGAAATGTATAAAATACTGAGTAATTAGAACATTTTTTTTTGCTTTTAATAAGTTTTATTATTAGAATTGATCCTTCTATTAACTGATAATCACTCCTATAGGAAATAAAATAACAATTATAGTTCTAGAATACAATGTTTGCCAGAGGTTCAGTTAAAGCAGTTTTACAAAACAACGCTAACAAGCAACGCTTTTTTTCAAGTTATGCTTCAAGATTAGATAAAATTAAGGTCAAAACTCCACTTGTTGAATTGGATGGTGATGAAATGACTAGAATTATTTGGAGCGATATCAAAGAGAAATTTATCCATCCATATTTAGACGTTGACTTGAAATATTACGATTTGTCAATTCAGAATAGAGATGCTACAAATGATCAAGTCACTGTTGATTCCGCAAATGCTATTAAAGAATACGGTGTTGGTGTCAAGTGTGCCACTATTACCCCAGATGAGGCCAGAGTTAAAGAATTTAACTTGAAGAAAATGTGGGTTTCTCCAAATGGTACAATTAGAAACATTTTAGGTGGTACTGTTTTCAGAGAGCCTATTGTGATTCCAAACATTCCAAGATTTGTTCAAGGCTGGGAAAAGCCAATCATTATTGGTAGACATGCTCATGCTGATCAATATAAATGTACTAATGTTGTCATTCCTGAAGCTGGTAAATTGGAATTAGCTTTTACTCCAGCTAACGGCGGTGAAAAGTCGGTTTACAATGTGTACGATTACAAGGGACCAGGTGTTGGATTGGCTATGTATAACACTGATGCCTCTATCAATGGATTTGCTCACTCATCTTTCAAGATTGCTATTCAAAAGAAATTGAATTTATTCTTCAGTACCAAGAATACTATTTTGAAGAAATACGATGGTAGATTCAAGGATATCTTCCAAGAAGTCTACGATTCCACATACAAATCTGAATTCGAAAAATTAGGTATTCACTATGAGCACAGATTGATTGATGATATGGTGGCACAAATGATTAAGTCTAAGGGTGGTTTCGTTATGGCATTAAAGAATTATGACGGTGATGTCATTTCTGATGTTGTCGCACAAGGTTTTGGTTCATTAGGTTTGATGACATCTGTTTTAATGACCCCAGATGGCAAAGCATTCGAATCGGAAGCTGCTCACGGTACTGTTACTAGACACTACAGAAAATACCAAAAGGGTGAAGAGACTTCTACCAATTCTATCGCCTCTATTTTTGCATGGACTAGAGGTTTGCAACAAAGAGCCTTGTTGGATAACACTCCAGAAGTTGCCAAATTTGCAAAGACTTTAGAAGCTGCCACCTTGGAAACTGTTCAAGTCGATAACATTATGACCAAGGATTTAGCTTTGACTATGGGTAAGACTAGTAGAGACAGTTATGTTAACACTGAAGAATTCTTAAATGCTGTTCAAAGTAAGTTGAAGTCCAAGCTCTCTGCCTAAGAGGTTGGGAAAAATGCAATATGAATATATATTATTGTTATTTTTTATATAATACAATTATAACTCAAAGAATATACGCATCATCCAAGCATATAATAAACTAAACTGTTACAAAATTAGGACATACATCAAGCCAATTGTACAAATACACGAATTATCTATATTTGAACAATATTGTACTGTATTCTATAACTGCCATTAGACTTATTTGTTTACGGACTCTTCTGTTTTTTGCTTTTCGTTGATCAAATCTTCATCAGTTGACTCCAAGTAAGCATATAAGAACTTCATACTATAAAAAGTGATAAAGGTTAAAGCTACAACTTTGATGAATGGTTTACCAACTTCTCTATAGAACTTAGTATGACGTTTCTTAGGATCGTTTTCATCATCAACAGGTTTTTCCGAGCTCGTTGTATCGTCTTTGAATTCTGATCTCAATTGTTGTCTGAAAGTTTCAAGATGCTGTTTGTCTATTCCATCATTTTTGTCCGAATATCTAATAGCTGATATACTGTGGAAAGAATTATTCAATGAAGTGTTTACTAGTCTTCTTGGGTAAAATAAGCATTGTGAGCTAACAGTCTTAGAGCTAACAATAGAAATGTTGTACGATATTAGTTTTCTAGCTAGGGATATTGTTCCGGCTGATGAGGTCATTTATTTTTGCTAATTGATATGAAATTGACAGGTTCTTGTAATTGTTTTTTTTTCAGCTACTTCACAAAAATCAACTGGGTCCTTATTAAAGTAGGAACTGTGTCTTCAATATTGCTAGTAGAAACAGACAAAAAAAAATTAACAAATTCGCAAATAAAAGAAGAAAGAAGAAAGAAAAAAAAAAAAGAAAAAAAGAGGAAACAGCGCAAATTTCAACAAAGAACGTTGATAGATGGCAGCCAGTGCTCACAATGATTTGGCTTCAACTGACCTAACGGTTGGCAGCACCAGGTATTACACGATATCGAAGACATGATGGTAGTTACATAGCATCTATATATAGAGGACCCTATGTAGGCAGTGCGATAAGATGAACAGGACATTCTTCATCAATATTGGGGAGCTGATAGATCAAAAAAAAGTGAAGTAAGAAAAGATCTATTGTATTAAATTAAACAATATCTGATTCTATGTCATCTCTGAAATCCTGGTTATCAACAATTCAAAAATTAGACTTAGGCTTTAGCAAGCCGAGCAAAGTCTCTACGTCACCCCAAGATGCGAAATCGGCTTCGTCCGCAATATCTAAGGAATCATACATACACCTAATAACGCCATATTTTGCAGTAACAAATCACAACCGTACGCGGACATATTAGATTACTAATGCTGAACAGAATAAAGCAATGTTTCTTCATTGGTTCTTTTTCAGATGTGCGATGTTCAACTACTTATACGATTGTCAACTACATACTCCTTAGATATATAATCAAGGAAAAAACGAAATCACATGTCAAAATACGTGTTATCATTTAATTGACCAGAAGAAGGCAAAAGATAATTGCTCCGACGGCATTATATTGTTCCAAGAAACTGAAACCACTATCTATCAATCTGTATCTTAAATATCTAAGCCATAAAATGGCGTTGGCGTTTTTGATAATACGTCAAACGTATATAGATAGACTGCGATATTTTTTTTTGGCTCTAACGGAATGCCTTCTGGTTATCTATCATGAAATATACTTAACAGAATAAAGGCAGAAAAACAACGAAAGACGCAGATGCTTAAATGCTCGCAATACAGTATCAGGAAATATGTCGTTTATCAAATGTTGGTGAAAAGTAGCAAAATGTGAAATAGCATCTAGGTATATAACTATCTATATCGGTAGATGCCGCGGGTAGAAGAAACGTTTTTTTTTTATGTTTTTGTTTACTTTTTCCTTGTTATAAAAGAACCTTTTTCAGATTTTTCATGTAGATATGCACGTAGAAAAGGAAAAAAAAATAACCGATTTTCTTTTTTGATCTAAAAATTTATTTAGTTTGTCGTTATCACACTGATAACAATATTATTATAAGGTTTTTTGGGCGAAACTTTCCATACATTATGTTTCAAGATCAAAGTCAATTTCTATTGATCTTTTCCTCGGTTTTTTTTCTTCATGTGATCTGTACCCTTGAACTTTGATTTTTTGCTTATACTTTGGACATGTACGATTGAGCTTGAGTGCCTATCATGATATGAGAAAGTGCCTAGTAAGGAATGAGATTGTGGCCTATTTTTCAAGGTATTTTTCACATTTTTTTTCAGGTTTGTTTTGGCATTGGTTTAACATTGCCTAGTTTGACGGACAGATCTGTAGCTGTTGCACGGTTATAACTGATTGATAACGAAGAGTTGCCGTCAGTACATGCAATTTGTTTTGAAATAGATTGTAAGGATATAAAGTCGAACCCAAAGGTTTATACTGGAGAATCAAAGCTAAAGAGCGGATAATCGACTACGTGGCAAGGCGGTGTAGATATATGCGATAAAATCAATCAATATTAAAAATAATTTTAAAAAAGTATGCTAATAGTAAATAATAATACATGGAAGAGGAAAATAGTGGGAACAAGAATTGAAAATGATGACAAATAATGATATAATACAAAATATGTGGATGAAGTAGACAACTTAAGAAGAGTATTCATACTTGACAGCTTTGATATATCTATCGTACTTCGTACTTCTGGAATTCTCGTAGGTCAACATTAAAATGTTGCACTCGTCAACGTCGTCAGAGTCAGTACCTAGATTGTTGTCGCTGGCTTTAGACAATGAGCTTCTTCTTGAAGTGGAGATTGACTTGTGGGTCTGTATGGCGGCATCCAAAATGACTGCCTTTCTCAAACAGTCGCTCTTGTTGAGCTTTAACACTTTGTGCGGGTTGTAATCGAAATACATCAACTTGTTGGCCAACTCGGTCTTTCTCTTGGTTTCTCTTTCGAGATGCATTTGCTTGACGAACTGTCCGTGTGGGAGAAGCGAGCTGTTTCTGCTGCTGTAGTACAACGTGGATAAGTTAGCGTACGCAGTCTTGCTGGAGGAGGAGAGGGTGCCATTGCGGCGGGAGTAGGAGTTGTTTGTTTCGATGATGCGGTTGCTGACGACTGCGGAGCAGCAGCTGGATTTGGAGACGGACATTTTTCTGATGAACAGAGGGAGCGGTTGCTGCTGCTGTTGTTGCTGTTCATCGGGGTTTATGAGTTGTGTAGTTGAGGTAGTGGTGGTGGCCACCAATGCGGCGGCGGCGTTCAAGAACAAGCTGTTGTTGGAGCCAATGGCGGTACCGCTGTGTTTCTTGGTATCGGGGCGATCGATTGGCGAGCTGATGAGCGCGGCGTTGCCGCTGGCGGAGGAGTGCACGTCGATGAGCGACGACGAGGACTCGAAGCTGAGGGTCGACTCGACGTCCAAGGCGTCGTGGGAGCTCGCGTAGAATCTCTGCTCGCAGAGCGCGGCCTCGATCAACTTGACTGCGGTGAAGATGGAGGTTACTGTGATAAGCGTGGCCATGTTGTGTTGCTGGGGTTCGGGGTGGAGACTAGCTGCGCAGAAGGGTAACCATACGGGGAGTGGGTTGCGGAACGATGTTTAGCGATGCTGGTGCTGGTGCTGTTGCTGGGACTGCTGTGGCTGTCGGCTACTGCTTTGTGTTGCGGTTGGTTGTTTGCAAGTCTTCTGCCAGCTTTTGCCAGATGCTGGAAATGTGCAACCTATTTATATGAATCCAGATGTGGTCCACCTACCTGTTGCACGGTAGGACGCTGACCAGTATCTGCATGAGGGCTATCTTTTTCAAAACGCAAACGCAACTAATACACCCAGATAAGCATTCAGCTATGTATGTGACTCACCGAGTAAAATAATCACGGCACCACACTTTTGCATGCGGTTGTTAGTAGCGCGTGCACCGCGGTGACTAATAGGCGCGTTGGGCGTCATCCGGGCTGGTGACTAACCGCGAATTGCTCATCCGGTGACCATGTCGCGAGACTGACTCACCGGCTACGGCAACGGCGGGCGAGGCAGCACCGCGAACCGTCATGTTGCGGTACTGTGACATTGTATATTGCAGTGCGGTGATATTGCAATACTGTGATACTTCAATAGTGTCATACTGTGATGTTTGGCGCTGGTGTGTCATGTCTCGCCAGCACTCGTGCTATCTGTGTCGACTTGTACAGTGTGCTGAGTTCTGCTCTGTGTCTGCCTGTTGTTCGTCTGTTTTATGCTATTTTCTGCTCCTTTTCGTTATCTTCTGTTGTTTGTCTGTTCTTTTCTGTTTCTTCTCTGTTCTTCTCTGTTCTTCTCTGTTCTTTTCTGTTTCTTCTCTGTTTCTTCTCTGTTTCGTATCTGTCTGCTTCTTGCCTGTATATAACGGACAGCTTGTTGCGTGTGATCTGCTGCTTCGCAGGGCCCCAGTTTGCCAGTCAGCTGTTTTGTGTTGGCGCTTCTGCCTCTACGCTCTTCGTTTCTCTTCTTTCTCTGTTCCTCTTCTTTCTCCTCTCCGCTTCGCCGTCGGAGAAGCACAGCACCGCATTGCGCCAGACAACCGTGCCATTCAGGGCATGCCCATATCCACAGCAGCAGATCCGGCAATCTCCCAGGCAAATCCCGTTATCGGTGCGCCCACACGATTTAGGTTGAGTGGTGCTTGTTTTTTGTTTCATGATTTCTGGTGCGCGCGTTACGCAACTTTCAGCTGCCTGCGCGGATCTTGTTTTCTTCCTCTTTCTTTCTTTCTTTCTTCCTATCTATCTTTTTTCCGTGCGATTTTCTTTTCTGTTGTCTTGTCTTCTCTCTCGTAGCTCTTTTCTCTTTCTCGCTTCCTGATCCCATCTCGCTGTGGCGTTCTTTATTGGACGTCGTTTTCTGCTGCTAAGCGAATACCGTTATTTTCTGTTCGTTCCTGTTTTTTATCTGATCTTTTTCGTGCGCTGACCGCTTCCTGTCCTGATCCAGGCGTCGCCTGCTAAATGCCTCACAAAATATCGCGCATTGTGAAACACCGTGTATTCCCCGTCCCCCTGTGTGGCATCTGGCGCCAAACACGTCGGTCGGCCAGAGCCTGCTGTTCAGCAGGGCTTGGTCTTCTGCCAGAGACTACCTTTACCAGAGAGCGTATTGGTCGGCCAGGGCTCGTCGCATCTTTGCTGCTATCGTTTGCAGCGCGAGATACCGGCCCGTGTGTAGGGCCAGGAGAGGAGAGCGTTCGGCCGTGTCCTGCTCCTAACATCCTTACATGTTTGCATTCTTACACCACTACAATAGTACCATTATGCATGGTTACAACCTTACACCTTCACGCTGTAAAACTAATACATTCTCACATTATTACATACTCACAGTATTACACCAATAATATATTCCTGATGTGCTTCCGTCTGCTCCTTTGGCTTCAGCGAAGCTCATGTGCGCTGTTTCATACTTGAGCATCGCTCGCAACCCCCGAAAGCAGCCCTGGTCAGCCGTTTATGCTTCTTTGTTCCGTTGCGTTGAACAAGGGAAAAACACTCACATGTCAAAATTTATCTCAGATGATGCAGCATTGATTGCTGATACATTGCACGCTTCCTACATAAGCCTGTCAAATTGGGTAAACCGTCGAAAATACATTACCAATCCTTCTTCCACATTTATTCATTCACATTTGGCTGGAATTTTCGTCAAATATTGCCTTCTTCAAACAATTGTTGCATGCTTCTCCCTCAAAATGTCATCATGGGCATCCTACGAAGAAGACTCTGATCCTCTGTCGACTTCATCATATAGTCCCATCGATCCCTACTACGGCAGTGACGATAATGTGTACAGCACCTCCAACAACGACAACGATGATGCTAATTGCATTGACAATTACTACCATCGGCCGTTTCCTCCCCCAAATATCAAACGGAAGAAGTCATGTTTGCCTTCCAAATATAAACGTGCTTTGCGTCTTCTTTTAATTGTTTATAGTATTGTTGTAACCTTGTATTTGCTATTTAATTTTTTAAGCCCTTTCTTATTCTCATCAATATTTGCCAAGTATGTCTTGCCAAGGCTTGATTTCTCCGTGGACCGTTTCCAAATATTGGATTTCTCCAATGACGGGGGCTCTTTGAATTTGAGCCTTTCATTAAACGATGAAATCTTCAGGTTGCCAGAGGCTTCCCACTTTCAAATCACCGCTGATTGTGTCACTATGTCTTACAACCATGATAAAATACCATTGTTGGAATTATATCCGGAATCAGCGATCCTTGTGGAACATGCGAAGTTACATTCTGGCAACATCCATTTCAAAATCAATGAAGATAACATTCTTAATTTATTGTCGCAGAAAATACTATCTCAGAATATGCCATTCATAAATTATAATGGTAATAATAGCACACCCAATGACCATAATATACTACCAAATATTAATGATATCAGTTTTCAATTCGATAACTTAACTGTCAACTACAATTGTTCGATTTTATCGTATTTTTTACCTATAAATATCCTAGCACATTTCCACGTTAGTAAATTGTCTCAATCAAGGATGGAGAATTTTGAAATTAAGAGAATACAACCTAAATTGGTGTTAAAAAAATTGATAAACTTGCTAAAAACTGATTTTTTGAATATTTCAAATGAGTCAGTTATCCAGTTTAAAGATATTTTAGACTTTAAAGTTTTGAATTATGATTATTCTATTTCTTCAAAGAAGGATAACAAAAAGTTGCTAACTACAAATATAAACACTGAAATAGACTTATTCAATAATTCAAACAGTGAAGCACTTATTTTACCAGATTTCACTTTTAACAAGTTTAAATTTGATTTGTTATTACCTAATTCAAATCCAAATGGGAATAATAATATTAGCCAAATCAAATTGTTAGATTTTACACTTGGAAAATTTACTTTACACAAATCTCGAAGAAGATTTAACATTTCCATAAACTTTGAAATCCCTCAGATTTCTCAGCTTTTATTATCATCTTCAAATGACAGCAATTCCATATCAGTACTAAATAGATTCATACTAAACTTGTTGTCATCGAATGTTGGAAATTTCATATATTTGAGAAATTCGATTATTTCAAATAATCCATTTTGGATCTCTCGGATCTTCGAAAAATCAACGATTCATATAGATCTAAACTACCTCATATTTCATGCATATCCAGAGTTCGTACAAAGATTCATTAGTGAAACCACTCCTAATCATCTGATTGTAAAGATCATTTTGGATTCTCTAATTTTCATAGATGTTCCTTTTTTGGACCTTCAGTTCCTCAACGGTATAAAGGGTAAATACACTGACGTAATAACTATTAAGAATTCAATTACTGATACTACATGGACATTGAATAATCAGAGCATTAGCAATGATGATAATGGCCATAATTATGACTTTTTGAATTCTTTTTCATTTACTGATATAATTGGTAAATTTACAATTAGTGAAATTGATAAAAGTTTTTCAAACATTGAGCATGATTTAATAAGTGTTGACTTTGACGGTGGCCTAGAAAATTTTCAATCTCTAATATTTCATAAATATTTAATTAAGGATGAAAATTTCTCTAGCTTGAATTATAATATTACTTCACACAATAGTGGAGTTGTTTTGAAAATTCTAAATGCTAAAAAAATAAATGAATTATTACATAAGATATTAAGGTATTCAGATTATGGTCAAACGAACAAAAGCATAAAGCTTTCTAATTTGAAATTTAAATTATCTTTAAATGAATTCACAATTATGAATTTTGATCTTTTCGAATCAAAGCACTGTCAATTTAGAAATATTGAAATTCCTTTAGTGTATGATTTGACAATTCGGGATTTACAATTATTTCTAAATAAAGTGAAGAATTACATTCCTTCAATAATTGATGATGAAGACAAAGATAATTACAATTTCTTTAAGATTGAGAGCATTGATTATATTTCCTCGACTCAAGATTCTATAATATTAAAGACCAATATCCAGATATTTTTGCCTTCAAATTGGTCATCGGATACCCATTTCCTCAGAATTTCAACTGGTTGTCATTCCATAAACACTGTAAATGATTTACAGTTGGTTCAAAACATAATGAATTCTCGGCAAAATGCAATGTTGCTAGTCTCTAATACCAATGACGTATTTGAAGACACATTTTTAAGATTGGATTATTTTACGAATTTCAACAATAGTAAAATTGATGATCTACAACTAGGTTATATGGATATTCAGAATTTTCAATTTGATTCAACTTTAAAATTTTCCAACTTATCAGTAATTTTAAATTTGGATCCATTTTCTTATTATACACTTAATAATGAAATCAAATTTAAGGGCCCATTAACACTTTCACCACATGATATTCACGCTAAACCTAAAAGAGACGTAAAAGCAATAGTAAGAAAATTTTTAAGTGATATAATATCAAATAAATCTCCAATGATAAAATTATCAACTAGAAAGTTTTCTTCATTTCCTAACATTCCATGTCTTTCGGAATCATTGGCAAATTTAAATTTTTCAATAAGTACGCCCTCTTTGCGATTTACGACATCGCCGGCTTCTCCTCCATCAAGAGAAGCGTATCCTTCCTGGCCATTTTTACATTTACCCCCTGGCTTTTCTGATACTGATAATGACAATAATATCAACAAAAAGCTAACTGAAGTTTCAGCAGGAGACGGAATAATCTTAAATGTAATATTTCATGTTATGTCTTCTGAAGTACAGTTATTAATTCATAATCCAATTCTTAACCTGAATATTCATATTATAATTTTAGAAGCGGAAACTATGTACATGAAGCCTCCATCTGCTTTATTTAGCTATAATTATGAAGTAGATTTGCTTCCATTAGCACACCTCGCTACAGATCCAGTTATTGAATTGAATATTCCTGCAAATACCAATTATTTGAGTCCAAGATTAGCTGTTGTTTTTGACAAGAGAGGGTTAAGGGTATTAAAAGATGCGCTTAGTCATGGAATCAGTTCTATTGATATTGTCAGTAAAAGTTTTTTTCTTTTGAAAATTAACTATTTTGAAATTGCTTTGAACTATACCGGAGTCGGAATGGCTGCTGATATTGTATTTTAACGAGGTTTGAATTAATTAATTCTTTTTGTTTTTGTTTTTCAAAAGTAAGAAATAAGCAAACATATATAGAATAATCTGATAAAAATTAATTAATTACTTTTATGATTTATTGAAGTATAAGTAAGTGAAGAAAAAAGTTTAAAAAACATTAAATAATAAATGTGTATTGAATAAATCTTTATTCAGCTTTTTCTGATTCATACTCGTTAATATTCTTTTCTTGTTTTTCAAATGGGAAAACTTCTGTATTTTTGAATTTTCTTGCTGGAACTCTATCTGAAAACAATCTATCTAACTCTGCAAAAGTTCTAGATTTAGTCTCAGGCAACCTAAACCAGGCCCAGATACACCCTAAGAAACATGAACCTGCCCAGAAAAACCCAGTTTTGGCACCCCAGTCCCAAGCTTGTGGGTTTAACATATATGGAGTCACAATAGCGTTAAAAATTCCACCTAAATTATAGATATTTCTTGCTATGATAACTGTTTTGATTCTTAACTTTGATGATGCCACTTCGGAAACAATAGCATAACATACAGGTCCCAAAGTTAAATCATAAAGAAACACAAACACTAATAGTAATGAACCGATACCCCAAGATGCTCCTGCACTATGTTTGGCTATACCTAAACAGCCAACGATGAACATTAAGGTGCCAAGTGACAACAATCCGTAAAAATAAATAGTAAATCTTCCAGCATATTTAATTGCAAACCAACTACAAAAGCAGCCGACAATACCAAATACATATTGAATAATGGTGAAAGTGAAGGCATGAGAAGAACTTAATCCTGCTTGTTCATAAAAATATGATGAATAATTCATCAAAGCGTTACCACATTCGTTTTGCATTAACCATGCTAAAACTGTAATTTCTGTTCTTCTGAGATTCACGCCTTGGAAACACGCTAAATAAGATGCACTTTTATTTGTTTCTTCTTCCAAATCAATGGTCAATTTAATAAAATTCAATCTTTGTTCAGCAGTTTCTTCTAAATCCTCATCTTCACGAGTTTTGGTGAGAAGCCTCATAGTTGCTGTCTTGGCTTCTTGCAATCTATTTACTTTTACTAAGAACCATGGTGATTCAGGTGCAAAATAAATCCCAATTAAAATAGGTACTGGCCACATCCATTGAAGTGCAAACGGAAGCTTATAGGCCAATCTATCTGTTCTTGGATCCATTGCCTTTAAAACACCAGACGCAATCAATTGACCAATACACCAACAGATGTTGATGTACGTAGTCAAATAAAATCTGAGAGAAGTTGGGCAAACTTCAGATGCATAATTAACAGCCATAGTTTGAAAACATCCGAAGCAAGCTCCAAGTAAAATTTCTCCCACAGCTAAAACAGGCAAAGAAGGTGCAAAAAAAACAATGAAAATAAATGCTATAATGGACAACAAAGAGGCGCTCAATGTTTTCCTAAAACCGAAACGATCAGCAAAATAACCAGCGATCTGAAGGCCTATAATCTCACCAACGTTACAACACATCGAAAGCCCTGTTTGCCAAGGCGCTGACACTTCCAATTTACCATCTTTCCATTCTCCAAAATCTTGTTTAAATGCAGGTAAAGCATATAAGGATGACGTTGTAGCTAAATCAAAACCTTCCATCACCAATGAGGAAGAGACAACAACTGACCAAAATATAGATTTTGGATATTTTTTAATAGCATCGCGTAGCGAAATTGTTTTTTCCTCATCGTTGATTTTGTTGGCATCGTCGAACATCTCATTCACAGAATCCCTTGAGGCATTTGATACCATGGTGACAAACTCTTTGGAGCCATCATTAGCTATGTCAATCATGACTCCATTATTTGTTGTTGTATTGTTGTTGTTGATATGAAAAGACATTTTATTTCTCTTATTTTATTTTCTTTGGCAGAACTTAAGATACTGAGTTACATTACTAAGTACAAAAATTAGCTATACAAGTTGAAAAACAAATAAGAGCAGAACTAAGCAGGTTTATATAATTTTCGAAAAGAGGGAATAGCAGACCGAAAAATCTGGGGAAAGAACCAAAACGTAACAAAATTAGGCGAACCTTCCCCAGTTCTATGCAATAAGGCAAATAAACGAAGTCACGATTCGGTAATTAGAGAAAGTTTTATGGGGAACGATAGTTATTGTTTTTGTTAAAAAAAAAAAAATAGTGTACAGAGATAAAGCTTATATTCAGCATTAAGCTTCAATAATTTGTTGCATCTCGGAGTTTCCG
This sequence comes from Saccharomycopsis schoenii, assembly GCA_010994365.1. Lineage (NCBI taxonomy): Eukaryota > Fungi > Ascomycota > Saccharomycetes > Ascoideales > Saccharomycopsidaceae > Saccharomycopsis > Saccharomycopsis schoenii. Next base: position 246,489 of record JNFU01000012.1, on the reverse strand, counting down.
ATTATCTAAAAGTTTGTTTTCTTTTCCGCCTCTAGCATTCTTGGCAATAGTGGAGAAGAAGGATGTCTTAAAGGAGTTTTTGCGAACTCCCTAAATAATAATCTGAATGTCCATCCCCGGAAAAAGAAAGACGAACTTAAGGAAAAATAAAATGCAGCAGGAAGTAACATATTGCGTCACGTATGTAAAATTTTGGTATCGGCGCATGCAGTCGAAGATCAGCCGCAATTACAGATTTTCCTAAGCCGGCGTAGACACAATAAAAACAATTCTTTGCTGTAAACTACAAAAAAAAAAAAAAAAGGTACAAGATACAAGAAATAGAGCAACATTTACTAGTATATTCTTTTTCCCTTACACTTAATTTATGACATACAAGTGATAGTTATATAGTTGGTTTTGACTTAATTGTCAAAAAATGTGCGCGTAAAGAATTGTTCAGGAGTGTATACTTTCAGCGTGCTTGATTTCACTGAAGATGCATTTAGCTATTGTTATTCCAGCAGTTGAAATTGCGCCACAAAATCATTATAAATATTATCAGAACCTATCTTCGGTAAACAAGCCAGTGGGCGTCATCTGCAGTATGATTAATATCTGTCGAAAGTCTACATGTCACGAAGGGTAGAATAAGTTTATACTTTTTGTGCTATATCACAGGTCTCCCCGCAGGTGATCAGTGTTTAAATTCACTTCCTAACTGTTAGGTAATTTATTTAATCTAATGACTTCGTTTTTAATTTCGAACATTGATAATTCATCTTGCATTAGCTTCAAGCATGCGTCGACACAAGACTGATCCTGTGCAACTAACCTGACATATTGAAACCCGTTTCCATGATTTTCGCGGTCATCAGCACAGTCGTTTTCATTACCAGGTGCTTGGGTCATTATCTTAATATGGCAATTTGTAGCTTCCTTTAACCGATTTATTCTGTTTCCTCTCTTACCTATTATGTAGGAAACTTCAGAAGATGTTAATTTGATTATCTTAAAGTGCTGAGTAACGCTGGTTTTATTTATTTGAATTTCCCTTAATTCTGTATTTTGTGGAGATACCCGTAATTTTGGAGAGCTAATCAACTCTTGAACACTGGTTGCCACCTTTAGATTATTATGCATTACTTTGAGATTCAACGCTCTGAGGATGTCATAATTTTTGTTGTACTCAATATCTGCATGTCGTAACTTTAATATGCAGCATACTGTAATCATAATATTTTCAAACTTCAGTACTTGAATCACTCTCCCATGAATTCCAAAAATACTACCTTTGAGTGAAAATGAATCAGATGTCAATTCACTAAGGATAGTTTTTCCTTGTATATTAGATTCAATATTGGAATATAATCCGGTGGAAATTATAAGGTTTATTGAGTGCATATTTTCCACTATCTTATAATAAATGAAAATGTTAGTATGCTTTTATATTAACATATTTCCTTCCTTTCTAGAATTTCTTTACTTACCAAGCAAAAATATTGAACTGTATATTTATTGATTCTAAGAATAAAGTTAGAGTTAAAAATTCCAAGTCTGTATACGTCAAATTCGATACCATTTTCTAAAATAGTTTCACCTGGAGATTCGTCATGTATTTGAATCCCATGCTTATCTTCTTGTTGGATAGTATCTTGAAGTGAGCTTAAGAACAACTTTAGCTGGAAAGAAGTTAAATGGAATAAATAAATCTCATTGCAACAAACTGGATCAACATCATCATCATAAGTTCTAACCTTTGCTTTTCTCTGAGTTAAAATGCAATTAAAAACCTCAACGCTTTCTAGATTATCAATAACACTTCTGAGTTTATTTGAATGAGTCATTTTTTCCATATTCAAATATATTGATTGATTTAATAAGGAAGTTGGATTTATTACGCTGAGTCTTAATATTTCAAAACATCATACTGGGAATACATTTTTATTATTTTATAGTCCAAGCTTCATTCATTCCAACATAGTATTTAAGTCTATTTTTCAAACAAACCCAATTTTTTTTTTTTTGTTTTGTTTTGATCAGTTTTGAACTGTGTATAAATCAGCTGCTATATTTACTAATACGTAGTAATAACTAGCAAGATATTTTATAAACAAGAATAAAGGAAATTTTGGGTAAACAGAGTTGGCTACAATGGTAAACAATTATTTGTACAATAAAAATACTAAAAACAACAAAACAACAACAAAAAATAATGAAAACAACAAAGAACTGAAGGTCTTGAAAAAATAAAGTTGAATACAATGATGTACAACAATATTAGAATAATAAAATATTAAAACAACAACAATAATGAAAAAACAACAATAATAATAAAAATGTGATATTTCAAATATCTTTTGTGTATGCACCAGTAACGAGTCATTAAAACTATACAATTAATTTGATTTTGGTAAAATTCTATTAAAAACAAGGAAGCAGCAAGGGGGTCGTCATTCATCAAACAATCGAGCAACATCCAGCAGATGGATCAATTTGGGGTGTCAATCCAATCCTTGTAGCCACCTCAAACACATTATCAACGCCTTCGCCTGTTAAGGCCGAACATTCCACATATTTTCTAGCACCGATTTCATGTGCTATCTGAACAGCATCTTCATATTGTACATATTTAGATGAATCATTATTACGTCTCAAATCCTTCTTCAAACCAACCAATATCACGGGTACACCCCTGGCATATCTGTCGACTTCCAAAGACCATTTAACTTTAGTATTATGTAATGACTCCACACTATCTATGGCAAACCCTATCAAAATTATATTTGCCTCGGAGTAGGATAGTGGTCTTAATCTTTCATATTCTTCTTGGCCAGCAGTATCCCACAAAGCTAACTGAACAGCTTTTCCATCAACTCTACAGTCTGTGACGTAATTTTCAAAAACTGTTGGAATATACTCTTCAGGAAATTCTCCCAACGTGAAAACACAAAGTAATGAAGTCTTACCACATGTGCCATCTCCAACTATCACGATCTTTCTCTTTATAACTTCTTCTTGTATAGCCATTTTCTCTATTAGATTTAATTTTTTTTAGTTATATGTGTCTAATACTCTATTTAGCTTATGATCGTAACATGTAAGGAATAAGGATGTTGTTGCCTGTTGTCTCTATACGACTAAAGATAAGACAACAAAATGAAAAAAAAAAAAAACTTATAAAGCAGAAAGGGTTTATATTGTTCGTTGCAGTAGCGCTTAGTAATTATCCTTGAGCCAATTTTTTTTTCTTCCTGCTTTTTTTTTCTTTTTCCTTGAGGAAAGTTCAATGAGAGAGTAAAAAATAAATTCAATACTTAAGCTTTTTTTTTGAAAATAAAGTAATTCAAAATCATGGATATTTGGCTCTTATATATACAATATTTTTTTTCCTATTCTTGTTTTATTGCAAATTAGAAATTTTTGCTAATTGTTTATCTGATTTTCAAAAGCGTTATGCTTTGCGTGAATAAAGATAGGCAGATTTCTAAATATAGAATCAATAGTCAAAATCTATATTTCTTTTGGGAAATTTGACAACAACCAAATGCACATGCGTTCACACCAATTGAAAGTAATTGGTGATAAATAATACCAAAAAAAAAAGAGCAATTGGTATTACTGTTTTGTACTATTGCAGTTTAAATGCGAACCTATTTTTCTATTTATAGATAACATAAGAATTCAATTATGTTAAACCGGATACTTTAAGAACAAGTAATCAATCAATCTTCTGAAATATTTATGTCAAAGGTAATTGAAACTCAAGATATAGTATCTGTGGACCTATGTGTGGTATTTTTTGGTATCAATATTATTATTTATGATTATACTTTGTTAGTGGTGAAAAATATTTTACCTCTTTAGGAGATTCCAAAATAAAATGAATGGTACCTTTGTTGCAGAAACTAGTCAAACAATGTTTAAACCAAATTTATACAATAATAGGTACTCATTATTAAAATTTTATAATACATGTCAGGTTATAAATAAGTATTAGTAGATTAATGATGTAAAGGTACTGCAGTGAGACTATGATACGATATTACAAATGGTTAGTAACAGACATATAACATGCATGACAACGCGTAGGCATGCGAGAATAACAGTAGCGAAGAGAAATGTAAAAAATCGACGAATTGGAATAGAATATAACGAACATCAATTACGATAACACGAATTAATATTTATAAAGTAAAAGAACTGTTTATAGGAACTTCATCCAATAATCAATTAATATACAATCTTTTTTAATATAAAAAACAATAAAAGGTTTATTTCATCAAATTTAATGATTATATAGAATTTCTCCTCAAGTCAATACATCTCAAGTCATCATTGAAAACAAAGCTGGAGATCTTAGCGGCATCGACAAAGACCCCAATATCAAAAATACGAATAATATCATTAATATGGAAGAATAATATAAAACTATTTACCTAATACTTACTTAACACATACCATTTAAAAAGAATAAACTACTCGTGTATTTATAGAATCCTAGAGCGTCCCAAAAAGAGAGCATATTAACAATATTAATACTTAAATTAACTATTTTATTAATCATTACAAAAGAACTTACAGTATTCATTAAATCAGGATTATAGATAATCCGAAAATGACTCCTACCAAAGTCAAGATGAAAAGCGATTCGGACAATGATAGTTTGAATTCATTCAAATCCAATCGGTCAAGTCATTCTGATAGAATTACTCAATTGGAAGAGAAATTCGACAGAATCTTAAACTATTTAGATGCTCTAAATCTATCTAAAAAAAGATGATAGTGTTTCTGTCGTATTATAGATAATACTATGAGGCATTTTACAATTGATTACTAAGAATGTGCCTTATGATTAGTAAGAATGTGCCGTGATGCTACTAATACAAAGCCGTTTAATCATTAGATTAAATAATCAAGGAGAAATGAAACTACCATTATATAAAGAACCTAAATCCTCTCTCTAATTACACATTTTATCATTTTATTATTTATTTTAATTCCTTTTAATCAAGGATCCTACTTATTAATTATTGATATACAAATTGTATCAGTTATTTATTCTCTACAGAGTTTTATATTTAATATATTTTCTCTATTACACACAAAAGTAAACTCCAATCACTTCTGATCCTTCAAGTGATTTACTTTTAACAATCTCATTCTCGAGTTACCTAAACAGTAATTCCGATTGTTTCTACTAGAGCAGATGATCCTAACCAGATCATCAGAAACCCAATTCATCTTCACATTTTTTTATTCGATGATTCTCTAAAGTTTTCATTCCAGCTTTGTTTTGGCATCTTTTTTTTTTGTGCTTTGAAAAAAAAATTATTGTGCCCTATTTATATTTTATTTATGTAGCTATAGTACAATAATAGAAATCAAAAGAAGTCTTGGTATTACGGTCCCTTGGCCCAGTTGGTTAAGGCGTGGTGCTAATATACAGTTGGATTTCAACAATGTTACGCCAAGATCAGCAGTTCGATCCTGCTAGGGACCATTTTTTTTTTTTTTATTCTTATATAAAAATATCCGATGTTTAAAACTATACTTTCATGTAAAAACTATTCATGCAAGCCTATTTAAATCTTCTTTTAGCTTATGATAAGCCACTAATCCCAATATTTTGGTAATCGGGGAAAAAAAAGAGGGATAACATTTTAGAAGTATGAGTTATCTTCCATGGGCCTTAAGATCAACAACCCTTAGATCCTCATTTTCGCTTCTTGATGAATATCTTATTAATAATGAATTACCTGATGGGTTAGGAGAAGACTTGCTACTTAATGAAGTCCAGAAACACTATGACTGGTTGACGTGTATAGAATTTGAATCAGCTTCAACCGCCAAGCTGTCAAATAGAAGAAATAAATTTAAAAATGGTAACTCCAGTGACAACATATCCAGAAGATCGAGGAGTGCAAGTGTAAGTAATAGTACATTTCCAAATCTTGATACCCCTATAGAAGATAATAAAATAATAACTAAGAATAAAAGAAAACTTACAATTGATGATTCAGATGAAGAAGAAGATGTATATGATGGTGGCTTGTCTGATTATAAGCCAAGTGTCAAACTGACTCTAAGTTTCAAGAGAATCCATACAATGAAGAAAGAAAAAACTGAAAGCTCACTTTTGTTAGAGTTAAACAGATTCTTCAATAATGATGATATTAAGTACTGTAAGGATGAATCATATGTGAGTTCTACTAATGATAATGATGCATTTTATATAAATTGTGACTTGAAGAATTTGATACATAATGATAACAGTACAATAGTGAAGCCAGATGATATATCCAACTACAAATATAAAAAAATTTGGGTAATGTCTGGATTGAAGTCAGCATCAGAATTGACTAGCAGCAAATTTCAAATGCCTGATATACTGCACAAACCTTTCCTTGATGGTTACAAGTTACCTTTCAATATTTTTACACAAGAGATTTTAGAAAATTTTGTTGATGTGAATGATGTAGCTCCTAGGTTTAATTTAGTAATAAATAATAATTTTGAGGGTAAGCTACCTAAGGTACTAACAGTACGAGGGTATACTCTCGGAAATTCAACTAAAGCTGCAAAAAAATATGAAGCATATAGGAAGAATTTAAGGACCACGTTTGTTAAAGATGGAACAGAAATATTTAAAACGTATGGGAAAGGCTATGGATTGCGATCTAACAGAGAATTTTCAGCAAAGCAAATAGTAACTGAATATTCAGGAGATATTTTAACATATTCTGAATTTTTTGAACTTCCCGAATTAGAAAAGGAATACTGTATAGGTTTTGTTGATGGATATGTGATATCTACTTTCAAAAATGGGTCAAAAGCAAGATTCATCAATCATTCTCATTCGAGTAATGCTTATTTGGATATATTTCTTGATGATAAAGACAAACCTAAGATATGCGTATTTGCCGGTAAGCATGGAATTACTACTGGAGAGGAAGTAACTATCAATTATAATAGAAATACTATTTACAATATGAAACCTAACCGTTGCTTTTGCAAGTCTCCTATATGTAGCGGTTATATAAGGTTTTTTCAGAAAAAATTAGTATTAATTAATTTAAAAGTTTTAAATGATTCCAGTGATGCAAGAAAATTGATGCTAAACACCATAAAAACTGATTATCCATCTTTCAAGTTAAAGAAATTATCAAAATTTGATGCGAGACCAAATACCCAATTATATCCAGATTTTGAGGAGAATGATTATTATTTTTTTGTTCTTGGTAGAGATCAAGAATATTATGAGAACAATGCGGTTATATCTAGAGATGAAATAGAATTCTACCAGCAAGAAATAGAAATCGATGTAATACATCATCCTTATGGTCCCAAATTGCGGTATAATGAGGCGATGACATCAATGATTTATCACACGCCTGAATCTGATAGAGTTAAGTTGAATCTAGGAATTCCAGACTCATTAGAAAACTATGCCGACATGAGTTCTTTGGTTCCTGTGGGATATACTGCAAGGCCAAGTCAAACAAATCATCATAATCACAATCAGAACCACAATCATAATCACAGTAACAATAACAATAACAATAACAATAACAATAACAATAACAATAACAATAACAATAACAATAACAATAACAATAACAATAACAATAACAATAACAATAACAATCACAATCACAATCACAATCACAGTCACAATCACAGTCACAGTCACAGTCACAATCATAATAATATGTCAAGTAGTAATCACAATGGTACTAAAGGAGCCGCAACTACAGTTGCAGCTAGCATGAATTATTCTGCAGCTACCACTATCCAAAAGAATTCAACGAGAACGAACCATGAAGACAAAAAAGAAATTGAGGATCCTGAAGATCTCACTAATGGATCAGCGGCTTTTTCAGCCCTTCCTAACAAACTTAAGAAACAACTTAATATTGACATGGTAGTAAGAAATTTATAACATACAAGATCTCACAACCATATCCTTTGTACTTCTACTCTCACAATAATAAATATGTATTTTATATAGCTGTTCAGTAAATATACCTCAAAAATCTATCTTAAGATAAACTTAAGAACTGAATTCCGTATCTTTTAACTATCTTTTGTTACAATTTTCATAAACAAACTTCGATGATCAAAATTATATTCGATATAAACAATTAAAATAAGAGAAGGTGTGTGGAAACGATGGAGATGATGCTAAAATGGAAGAGAATTAAAAAAAAAATATTTGAAAAACAATAAAATAAACTTATAAAATAATTAAAGAAAAAATATGGTAAGGAGAAAAAATTGGGAGACAATATCATTGCATCAAACTTGTCCATCACTGTTGGTATCGCATTTTTCCAAATGGTCAGTGACTTCCTTTTTATCAGCTTCGTCCAATTGTAATTGTCTTTCTTGAGTGAAGATATCCTTATTAGTTGGCACAAATTTGTATGAATTCCAAGCATTTGGAACAACATTGTATAATTCTTCAATTTCTTCCAAAGTGTAACCTTTAGTCTCATAAACAAACACGTAAACAAAGAAAGTAGCCAAAACATTAAAACCACCCCAGATAAAGAAAACCTTAGATTTCAAGTCAGCGTTACCTGGACCAGAGTCAACCATGTATGGTGTAGCAAAAGCAATACCAAAGTTGAATAACCAGTTGAAGGCAGCAGCAAGAGCAATAGATTTTGCACGAACATTCAATGGGAAAATTTCACCAGTAACAACCCAGGCGACAGGGCCCCAAGTAGCGGCAAAGAAGGCAATAAAGATACAAGCAAAAGCAACAAGCACTTTGTTAGCACTAGCAGAATTGGTGCAAACACCAACAATGGCAATAATCAATTCAGACAATGCCATACCAATGGCACCGAGTAACAATAAATTTCTTCTACCAACAAGTTCAACAGATAAGACACCTGGAAACGACATACCAAGGTTAATAATGTTAGTAGCCAAGGAGATGGTGAAAGAGTTACTTATACCAGAGGACTTGAAGAATGTTGTACCATAATAGAAAATAAAATTGACACCGGATAATTGTTGGAAAGCTTGAATAGAACATGCAGTAAAAATTTTTTTAAGTTGGTTGTTTCTCTTTCTAAAGACATCTATCCAAGTAGCAGAACCTTGGGCTAACTCGTATTCATAGTTGGCTTTGATTTCATTGAATTCTTCAATGATAATTTCATCATCAACTGGTAAACTGTGTAAACGGGCCAAAGATTTCATGGCTTCTTCATCTTTGCCTTTCATAACATAGAATCTTGGAGATTCAGGCAAAAATAATAAACCGGTAGCAAGAATGATAGACCAAAGGAATTGAATAGCAATAGGGATTCTGTAGGAACCAGTGTCATTACGTGTGTGGGTACCTTGATTAACACAGGCAGCAAGCAATAAGCCAAGGGTAATAGCTAATTGATAAAGTGCGATCAAAGCACCTCTGATCCATTTTGGAGTTGATTCTGCTTGGTACAAAGGAACACAAGTTGAAATCAAACCAACACCGAAACCACCAATAGCTCTTCCGGCACACAATAATGGAATAGCGGTAGAAGCAGTTTGCAAAATGACACCCAAGTTGAAGATAAAGGTAACCGAAGCAATAATAGTGAAACGTCTGCCCAACCAATCGGCAAGGTAGGAACCAACCAAAGAACCAAAGAAGGTACCAAGAGACAAAATGGAGACAATCAAAGAGTGCTCAGAAGAACTGAACTCACCAGGGGTTTTTGGAAAGGTTTGCAAAACATAATCCATACCCATGATACCGGAAATGGTACCAGTGTCGTAGCCGTACAAGACACCACCGAAAGCAGAAACCATACCGACAAAGATGGCGATGGTTGGGGAGCCCTTCTTTTCCTCGGGCTTGAAGAAGATTCTCACGAGCTTGTCAAAACCAGCTGGCATTGTGTGTTATGTATTAATATATTTGTAAAAAGAAAGAAAAAAGACAGTAGATAAAGGAACTGATTATTCTTAATGAGATGTATAACAGTAAAAGACAATAATGCCCTGAACCAACAACAATATTCTACGGAAACTGGTGGGTATTTATACTCCAGGAGTTTTTTAATTCTGTCATTTCATTTTCCAAAAAAGAGATTCTGTGCTCCAGTCTTGATTTTGGTGGAGCTGGCGATGTATTGTGGGGGTCTTTCAAAAAAACTTAGCCCAGGACTAAACAGGGTTAATCCATAGGGGAACCGCGACGTTTCATGCGTATTTTTTCCAGCTAGCCCCAGTTTCTCCGTATTTTTCTCCATAATTATGCAATTGGATGCGTCATGCAAGCGGGATAGAAGAAAAAAATTTAAAAAAAAAATTTTTTTTATTTTTCCAGATGATGCTCGGTGACTTACGTTTGTTCGTTTCAAAAAGAAAGTGTATATGTGGCTGGCTGGGACGACAATTATTTTTTCCCCAACGAGTTCACGGATAAACAATGGAAGGCTGAAAAAAAAATTCTTTCTTCCTTTCTTTTTGTTTTTCCAGCTGTGGAGATTTTTTTTCGTCGCATGCAGTATCGGATTAAAGTGGGTTGGTTGTCCCCAACGTTGGTTACCAATGGAGAAAAATTTTCCAACAACACCAAAACAAAAATAATTCCCTTAAGGTTGTTCTGAACGCACGCCCAGCCTTTTTTCCGACTTTAATTATGAATACGCATGGAGCAACTGTTTCCCCGAGATTTGTTTTGTTTGTTAGGCATACCCCATATAATTAAGCATGCAGAGAATTCGTCACCTATTATTGCGGGGAGCAGCGGAGGTGCGTGCTGCACTGCACTGCACTCTACACTCTTTTAGTCAGAAATAAGACATAGCTGCATACTAATCTGAATCTACTACCTTGTAGAAAGAAACGCGGATAAATGTTACGTGTGCTCTTCTGTTTTATTTTCCCGAACTCGTGCCACCCTAGCGCATATCTGGCAAGATACTGAAGCCGTGTTTGGAGACGAGCATCCCATGCTCCCCACAGCAGACAGATCGCTGGGTCGAAGAGAATCATACATGCTCTTGTGGGAGACATCACTCGCTCAGTGACATCTGTTTGCAACGCGGGCAGGTCAACTAACTCCATTCACGGGAAAAACTTGGAGTTGCATTTTTCCATACGGGGTTCGGAGTGTACCCGCGTGCGTCTACGTGCAAAGAACTGCCTGTGCGCTCCCATCAGCGCCAGTTTGTTTACACTGTGCACTGCTTATCTGTGTTATACGCACCTGACAGTTGCCCTTAGGCAGCCTTCGCTTGGGTAACTTGCATGACTCTGGTCTACCCCGGATAAAACTGCTGCTACTCCGCAGTATTAAAAAGAAAGGAATAAAACAAAAAGAAATCACAGGGTGCCTTGCAGTGAAAACATGGATACTTGGCTAGGGTGCTACCATCATATTTCAATAAGTGAATATCAAGTTCTCTATTCTCTGTTGTGACTAGATTTCCACATTTGATTACGGAAATGGGTTTCAGGCTTCTGTTGTGTAAACATATCGGCATTCTGTTGAGCAAATATTTCAACATTATATTATGTTAACATTATTCCAAACAGCCTGGCCATCGCAAAAGAGCGGCTGCACCAAAGAGATAGGTAACAGATGCAAAAGCTGGTTTGACTTCGAATGGCCACATTAGCGAGTGGCATAGATTTGAAATTTATCCGGCGCTGGTTTCATCCGCACTGGCGCAGCCGCTAGCGCACAGGCCAAGTTTGCGTGGAGAGCGCAGACGAATTTTTACGAGAAACGTCGTCTGCGTGCGTAAATTGGAGCCGTGCTCTAAATACTCCGTGCTCTACTAGCAACCGTACGCATAATATATAAAACCCAGAATACTGAATATCAGCCGTAACATGTTCTCTGCGAATCTAGATCTCACCGGTGCCTAGGAGACATTGTGATCCAAGTAAATAAATAATATGGATGAATGGTAGAACAACAAATAATAATATTTGACGTAAATATTAATAAAGAAACGTTATTTGTGTTCTAGTCCAAAGACCCAGCACGGCGGTAAGCAAAACAAAAAAGAAACTATTATTATATAGACAGCCGCGCTATCTACTGCTAACTGTCTGAGATGAAGCAAATATAAACGCAATAAGAAAATAAATAAGACGGCAACAAACGGTGTTAGGATTAGCATCATAACAGCATCGTCAAATAATGGCATTTGCAAGAGGCCTATTTCTTCTCTTGCACTTGGTTTCACTGAAAAAAAAAAGTTTTCCTGGTTGGTTTGGATATGTTGTTTGATTTCTTACTTTCTATTAGATGGTCCATAATAATTTGGCAGCCGTTAATTTATCCTAAGTGATCCCTTAATGTGGAGCAAGAGACGTCAAAGCTTCGTCGGTTAGAAAAAACTTGCGCAGCTAGCTAGCTGTCTGAAATTTGAATTTTTTGCGCGAACAAAAAAATAAAAAAATTCTTTGAAATTTACCTGTAAGTAGTAGAAGCCTAAGAATTGACTACTTCTAGTAGTGAAGAATAGTTCCCAAATAATGGAAAATAACTACGAATAACGATTGATAGTAATAACAAGGATAAAAAAACAACTGAAAAAGCTAATAGGTTTAAGCATGTCACAGGATTCGCAAAGCTTTATTGTTGAGCAACTTATAGCAGACTTCCTTGCTAGAAATGGCTATCTAAAGACGTTAAATGTCTTTCAGAATGAATCATCGGTAGTAGCTGTTCAACCCCACGAGAAACACTCTAGCTTTGAACCATTGGAAGCAATAATCCATGATAGATTTAAGTTCACAGATTTTAAGAATAACATTGAGTCTTTCAACAACAATAGTAGTGAATTTATGAAGCTAGTTAGATCTTGGGATTTCAAACAATATGATAAAATAAATAAATATGATTTGAGTACCATAAATTCGAACCATTTGACTTTGGGTGTTTCAATTTTACATTTTAAAAATGAAAAATTCCTCTTAGCCACAGCAAATGATAAAACCTTGAAGATCATATCTTTGAAACATTCAAAGGTCATTTGCCAATTATATTGTACTGCTGTTATGAAGTCTTTCAACGCTATAGATGGCACAAATCTTTTGGTTTCAGCAGGAATGGATGGAAACATATACATTTATGAGTTTCTTGAGCAATCTAACACCATATCTCATATTACTAACATAAAAGTTCATGCAAGACTTATAACCAAGATATGTATTTTAAAAAAATCCTCCAGCGACGCAGTTTACATTGCATCAATTGGAATTGATAAATGTGTTTGCGTATCTATATTCGATAGAAGTACCAGAGAAATCAAGAAAATAGCCTCTACAAAGTTGAAAAGCACCCCAACGGATTTGGTATACTACAATTATTTACCATCTGGCAACAGTTTTGTCGAAATCCCAATCTTGATGGTTACAAAATACGAATCCACGTCAATTTCAGTTTTTAAAATGCAAGACTCATCTCTTGAAGAATGTGTGAAAATTTCATTGAATGATGCAGAATTTTCTAATCACGAATTTTCAGCCACTTCAATTGATATTTTTAACCCAAATTTACATCATCCGAAAACTATTAATCAAGAAGACATAAATAGTGATCCTTCCAATTTACCATTGATTACTGTAGGAACATCTCATACACCATATATGAGATTGATAACAACACAGTTCCCAGTCAAATTACAAGACTATTTATTTACACAGAAAAATGATTACGCCCCAGATATATTAAGGGGTATGATAATTGCCAATATTTCTACAACAGTACAACAAGATAAATTCTCATCAACCATCATTCAATGGTCCAAGAACGGCTCAGGAATTTGGGTTTTTACAGACTCGGGAATTATTCAAGCAATTAATTTTAAAAATGGTTCAGCTAATGTAATGATTGAGTTGAGTGCTAAAGTTGGCAGATTTAAATGTGGATTAGTAGATGATGACTTTATAATTGGTGCTGGTACTGAGAAAAAGATTGTCAAATTCAATGTTATCAAATAATGAATGACAACTTGATTGTAAACAATTTCTATGACATTTGTTTATGTAAGGATTTGTGAATGTAAAAATTCGTTTATAAGTTTCTTTTTTTTCTTTTTTTTTTTCTTGACTTTTCTTGCTTCTTTTTGCTCTTAGTGAAAAAAAAAAATTTTTTTCAAAAGAAAAATATTCGAATGCTTGTTAATAACCAGAGAACACTGATTGCCATGCTAGATACATATATAACATATTGAAAAAGATACATCATTAAAAGTCTATCAAAATTATCAGTTGATCTATAAAAATGTTTATGCCAGGTGCCCCAAGTGAAGAGGAAAAGAAGCTTCGTGAACAATTAAGCATTAGTACCATCAAACAATCCTTGATTATTGGTTCTGCTTTGTTCATTATTCCATCTATTATCCATTTAGTTCAAAAGAGCTTCAAATAAGTGTGAACTGAAGAAAAAAGTAAACAATGATTATCTAATTCATTTTGATAATGATATTGCTTTTTTCCATTTTGTGTCTTTCATATTTTGGCTCCTCAGACTTATATTTACGATTAATATAAATAAATAATTAGTTGTGCCTACGTCCCAGTGCCCTAGGTTATGAAATATTTTTTCTTTAATTTGTTTATTAATATTTAAATGAATAAATCATCCAAGTTATTTGATTTGTTTATTATTTTTTTCATTATCCTGTATCATTTCCAAGAAACTATGTATATAACTCAACTGTTCATTGATCAGCATATAAATAGAAATTTCACAATATATGTTTAATCAAAAAAAAATTACTTTTTATTTGCAGCTTTAGCTCGTAGATAGAAATTAATATTTTAATAACTGTGAAGTGGGTTTAACTTCGCAAATAGCGTTTTACACAATCTTGATTTTGCAGAATCATTATTGGTTTTTATATGTCTATCGTTTATTAAATTGCTAATAAGAAACAAAATGCAAAGATTGAAAAAATGATAATAAAATATAACGATTTATTATAGATCAGTAATTCATTTCAGATATCATCCTAACTGTTTTTCAGCTTTCTGCTAGTATCTATCTTAATTTTAGCTTTGAAAATACCATTTTTGGCACCTACAGGTTTCTTCAACCATCTGCCTAATTTATGTTCTTTACTCACTGTAGCCAAGAGCACCAAGTATTTAATTTTGTCTTCTGTGATCTCTGTAACTTCAATATCTGTTATTATACCTTTAACGCCTCTTAATTCATATAATAAATGGAATCCTCTTAAGTTTGCATCCAACTGCCATATCTTCAAGTTAGAATCATAAGAGCCAGTAACAAAAATATTGGAGAAAGGAACGGCAGCTACTTTACTAATTGGGTAAGGCTGTTGCGGTGGCAATAATAGATTTGAATTTGATGCATCGTTTTCAATTTCTTCAATATAATCTTCATCTCCTGTGTATTCTGAAGGTTTAAGTTGTGGGACATAACCATGTGCTTGATAATGGATAAACATTGGTTTTTTCTTTTGAGTTGTCCACAAGGATATATTACCATTATCACTACCTGTAACGAAATGTGTATTGTCTAACATTGTCACACAATCCAAACTACCCTCGCCTACAAATTTTTTTTTCAACGCTTCTTTCAGTTCATTACCAAGATTCTTTTGCTTATAGTGATTGTAGAATTTCTCAAAACTGACGTTACTATTGAAAGTCAATCTTGTCTGTTGAGGGATTTTCCATAACATAGCCGATTTATCTCTGAAGCCTACCGTCACTGCGGTTTCTGCACTACCAATTGAACTGATATCAACAATTGAATCTTGATGCCCGTATAATGTATCAATCAAGGCAAATTGCATTACGTTATAAATTCTGATCTTTAAATCGGCTGATGCAACATATAATTCATTGGATTCTGGACTTCTGAACACCATCGAGTTAATGCTTGCCTTTTTGTTCTTTAAAGGTAGGTTTTTCAAGAAAGTTAAATTGGCAGAATCCCAAATAGAAATAGATTGATCTTTGCTACCAGTGACAACAAACTTCCCATTAGTGGCAACACATGTGATTTCGTCAGAATGGTATTCTATGTTGCCTTTCATATTGACATATTTCAATTTCTTTGGCAGAGGTTCCGATATATCATACTTGACTAACTGCATCTTTTTCGATACTATGTATAGATTTGGATAACTGACAGCCAAAGACGTTGGATTCAACAAATAGCTGTCTGTATTTAAAAAGTTACACTTCTTTTTAGCGAACTTCATCTGATCACCAATAAATTTATAAATATTACCTTTCAATTCAATGGAATCCATCTGCAACCTTCTAGATATATTATCGTTATCCACATCCTTAGCATCGAAGGTGAAATCTGTCAACTTTTCAGTGTCAATCACATCATCATTGTCATAATTGCTTTCTTTTATTTCTTCCTCATGTTTCAAATCCTCTAAATACTGTTTGGCCAATCTTCTTCTTTTTTCGGTTTTACTTTCATTCCTTCTATCGTCTTCACTATCTTCATCATGGTCATCTTCATATTTGCTCTTATTCTTGTTGCTGGATGCATCATCTGAATCATACGCATCACTATCTATTTCTTCATCTTCTCTAGTGGCTCTAGAACGCTTCTTTTTCGGCACAGATAAAAAAGGATCGCTAACCATTGGATTTGCTATAAATATTTCCAAAAATACTCAAGAATTATATAATATATCGTAAGATATTATACAAGTTTGATATCTAAATAGATGCAAAATATTACAAATGATGTGAATTAACTAGAAAAAAAATAATAATAAATAAAGTAAAAAAATCTCTTTTCTTCTCATCACTTCTTTTTCACCTTAACAATAAGCCACTGAAAAAAAAAAAATTTTTTCTTTTTTTTTTTAATTAGCGCTTCTTATTAGCCTTATTATCCGCACTAAAAGCTCTGGAGAAATAACCTTGTGTTTTGATATCAGCTATGTAAGCATTAGCTTCTCTATTCTCTTTGCCGGCAGTGATGTCACTGCGAAGATCCCCAAATTTCTGAATGAAGCAGGATATGTGAAAATGGCGGGCGTAGTCTAACTTCTTAATTTGCTCGAAAGCTTTTCTGTCGATGAAATCCAAGATCTTTTGCCGATTTTCTGCTGTTTCATCTTTGTTATTCATCGTGTTATTATAGAATTCCAATCTGGGTATTCCTTTCACATTATTGAGCTTTTTTACCAAGTCATTCACAACAGCAGTTTTTGCTTCGTAGAATGCGTAGTATCTGTTTGGATACTGGATAGATAATTTCCCTATGTTGGACGGCTTATAGTTCAAGTCTATCAATGGTCCTAGCTTCTGAAAATACCTGCATAAATGGTGAATTTCTTCCATAGAACATGGCTTTGGACTGATACTAAAAACGACAGGTAATATCTTACTCATTTTTGATTAAGAGCTCTTTTTTTTTTCCTTGGTATCTGACAACTTCTAAAGTGAATTAGGGCATTACTTTTATTGCTTGAAGTTTAAAGCTCACGCACATTTTTGTGACATACTTCTAATAATATATTGATTTTTGATAAGTTAATGTGATTGAAGCAGTGCTCGCAATGCTGACGCGCTACGCGTCAGAATTTTTCTTTCGAAAAACTCCAGAAAAGGAAAGTAAATATAGAAAAAAAAATTACAAAAATTCAGAAAAAAAAAAGAGCCAAAATACACTAATACAGTTATTCTAAACATTGAATCAATTTTCTACTATTCTTATTTTAGCAACTCATCGTCAAATCAACAAGTAATGAAATAATGCGTGAAACAGATGTCATTAATGTATTCAGTAATTCCAAATTTTCATTGGTGGAATCTTATAAACATAACTTGTATATTGCTAATGAATCTGGCTTGGTCAAAATTATAAATTTGTACTCCATTGAGAATGAACCTGATTTCTTTGAAATATGTGATGAGATCACTAGTTTTCAAATCCATAATAATATCTTAGCTGCGGTTAATGTCAACGGTACTTTAGGAATATATGAATTGAATAATAACTTAAATGCTATAAAAAGAAGTATACCAGTCGCATTCAGAAGTGAATTACCTCTAAGGGATTTGCAATTTTTGAACGATGATTATGTCATTGTTGGTGGTGACTTGAATCAAGTAACTATTCTCAACATTAGTAAAATATTGAAAAAAAAGAGTGATGAGCAAATTGATGATGATGATAGAATCGATGATGATAAAATCGATGATGATGCGCTTGTCAAAATACAAGTCCCCGATCAAATCAGATCTATGCAATACAATATGATCGAGCAGGAACTCTGCATTAGTTTTTCTTCGGGTGATTTAAACATTTATAAATTTCACAATGACTCTATCTCTTTATTATATACAAAATCAGATCATTTTGGGAGATTTATTTTTTCTTTAGATTATGAAGAATTTGAATCATTGGATAATTTGATCAAAGTTAATGCCTCTTGGAATAGTTCCAATAATAGTCTTGCAATTTGCAATAAAGCTAATGATATTTTGGTTTACGAACATTTTAAGGATGAAAATTTCACATCGTTGACAGGTCGTCATAACTCGAATATTATTGAAATTCAATATTGTCCATTCAATAACAACTTTTTAGCAAGTATTGATTTTGATAATAAATTGGTTGTTTGGGATATTGCTAATGGAAAACCACTTATAACCGAGCACTTGAATATTGAACATAAGTTGAAAAATATATCATGGTCATTTTTACTAGAAAATAATAAAATCTTTCTAAGTATTGGTACTACATCTGGTGACATATTTGTCTTTGATCTGATTGTCAAGAAAAACTCTATGGATAATTTTGTTACTACCAAATCTTCTAATTCAGAAAATATCAAAAGATTAGATTTTCAAGAGGAGGATGATGACGAATTTAATTTTTCAGATGAAGAGGACACCTTCCAAGAGCCTAAGGGTTCTTCTTCGCGTAAAAGACAGAGGGGAGATTTTGAACTTGAAACCTATGATCTTATCAAAGAAGATGATGATGATGATTCAGAATTTTTCAAAGATAGTAAAAATATTTTAACAAATTATGAATTAAAGCCTTATTCTGTTGGAACCAGTCCTTGGGATAATAATCAAAGATACTTAACTGTAAATGAAATTGGTTATGTGTTTTGTGAAAAAAATCCTGAAAGTAGTTCTCAAACTATTAATGTCGAATTTCATAACTCTAATAAAGGTTATTATTTCATAGACTCTGTTGGTTATGACTTAGCATATCTCAACAATGAAGGGATCTTATTGGCCAAATCAGCTTACATAGATGACAAAAAACTAAGTACAAATTTCAAAGCGGGAAAATATCAACAAGCGGGTATATTTTACAGATCTCACAAATCCGAAATTGATAAATGGGAGAAATCATTACCTATTAAGAACTACCACGATGAGAGTCAATATTGTCATGAATTCATAACTTCAATTAACTTAACAAAGAAATTCATTTTTGTTTTTACAAATTATGGTTATATTAGAATATTGACAAAGTTTGGTTTATTAATCAAAATCGAAAAGAGTCTACCTTGTGTCGCTTCGATTTCTTGTAACAAAATTTTGTTTATTATCAATGGTATAATTGAAAATGAAAGAGTGAAATGTTTCACGTACAGCATAATTGATTTATTGACCAACAATAAACAATGCTATATTGAAAAGAACCAAATAATGCCATTAGATTATATTCCAAGACAAATAGCATATATAGATGATAACAGTTTTGACGATATCTTGACCAAATTTGAAAATTATGATTTCAAACGAAGCAATGATCTAATGGACAAAAATAGCACTTTGAAAGATTTAAAAGATTTAATTTTCAAACCTTCTTTGTATCCATTAAAAGGTTTGTTTTTCAACAATTTTGGAGATCCTTGTTTCATAGATAATAGTAATATTCTTTACATTTTGACAAAATGGAAACAATCATCTCAGGGTACCTTTGTTCCGTTATTAAATTTAAATGAGATTCTTTTAACCAAGAATCTTCTGATTATACCAATATCCTTGACTGATAATGAAAACCTCAATGTTTGCTTTTTCACGAATGACATAGTTGTGGCACACCCATTACCAGAGGTAACTGAAATTCCTATCAAAATTCCAATAAACATGAATATTGATGTAAAATTATTAAAAGAGTATCAAAAAGACAAGAAAAGGCTTGATGATATTAATGATTTCATTGAACAAGATGAAGATGAATTAGATGAAGATCTTGATGAAGAATCTGATGAGTACGATGAGGATGACAAAGAAATAAGTGAAAATTTAGAATCACAGCACGAATTTCTTAAGAGTAAATTAGTCAGTGAATTGATTAATGAATCATTGACATTGAATAACTATTTCGAGAAAGCACTTAATTCTAAGTTTAGAATGTATAAAAAGGCAAGAAAATCTGAAATGGCTGATGATGATGAACTATTCTTAAATGATTTAGATATTAACTTATCAGACAATGAAATAAGTGAAGAATCTGGCAAATTAAAATTGAAATCTCAAACTTTTGACATGAATGATTCAATTGACAAATTACAACAACTCAATTCTGTTTATGATAAATCTCTTTTGAAGATTTTTACAGACTATTGTACTAAAAACGAGCTCATGAAAGCTTTCAGTTTGGTTAAAGAATTGAAACAAGATAGAGCTTTGATTGCTGCTAGTAGAATTGCTGAAAGATTGGAATTAGCAGAAGTAACAGTGAAGATTAATGAAGAAAGAGAGAAAAGATTAGATTTATCTGGTTATTGAGTTTGAAGTTTGTTTATTTATTTGGTTTTTCGAAATATAATATAATATAATATAATTCAAGTTAGTATTTTTTTTCATGTCTTAGCTGAAAT
This sequence comes from Saccharomycopsis schoenii, assembly GCA_010994365.1. Classification (NCBI taxonomy): domain Eukaryota; kingdom Fungi; phylum Ascomycota; class Saccharomycetes; order Ascoideales; family Saccharomycopsidaceae; genus Saccharomycopsis; species Saccharomycopsis schoenii. The sequence continues at coordinate 225,691 of JNFU01000012.1, read as the reverse complement.
ATAATTTTGTAATATATGAATCATATTGAGATTTTATGGGAGTATATTGGTTGCGTAACTTCTGACAGTTTTTTTAGACTCCAAAAATATACTAGCAAAAAAAAGTATGAGAAAAAAAAAGAGTTGGGACAAATTGAAAGAGAAACCTAGAAAAAATGACAAAATCAATTAATCATTGGAGTTAAAATAAGAAATAAAACAATCCATGAAATAGAGAAATATATTATTTGATCTTTTTGATATTAGGAAACACATAATTATACTATAATATGATTAGCACCGAACAAAAGAATCCGGAATATGCCGACATTTCCTCCAGAATAGATAACTTTATAAGCGACCGAGACCTCCTAGGAGATGAACCAAAACTGATTTTGGAGCTTAGGAGATCATTGAAAGAAAAAATAAATGCAAGTTTACGAATTATATGTGAAGCAGTAGAGAAATTTGGGTATAATCATATCTCCATAAGTTTCAATGGTGGAAAAGACTGTTTAGTTATGTTATATCTTTACATGAAAGTTATCGGCGATAAAAGTTTAAGCACAAGAATTAAAAGTGTGTATATTTATTACGAGGAGACATTTCCCGAGATAGAGGAATTTAATAAATATATGATTGAGAAATACAGTTTAGACCTTGAAACATATTCATATTGCAAGTTAAAAGTAGGTTTCGAAAAATTTTTGGCGAATAATGAGGATATCAAAGGAATCTTGGTCGGAAATAGAAAAACTGATCCATTTTCTGATCATTTAAAGGTATTCCAACATACAGATAACGATTGGCCAAGTTTCATTAGAATACATCCAATTTTAAATTGGAATTATACGGAAGTGTGGTATTTTCTTATTAACTTAAACCTCAAGTATTGTTCCTTATATGACCTTGGATACACCTCAATCGGTGGCAAAGCTACCACTATTTTAAATCCATATTTAAAGAAAGATCAATATCAAAAGGATGAGAAAATTAATCTTGAATTAAAAAACTGGTTGACACGATTACATGAGAAGAATTTAAGTGGCCAGATGAAAGAAAATTCCGCATACTATCCGGCATTTTGTTTGCAGGATGATAATTATGAAAGATTCAGTAGAAAGAAATGTCACTAATCTATTCTATGTGGTTTCATGGTCACCAAAAACAAACTTCAAAATATTCTTAATAGCTTACTTTTTATCATATATAGACACTAATCATATTCTACTTTACAGAATTTATTATTTTGTGTGGGCTGATATGTATATCCCTTCACTGAAATGCAAAAAGTAATACATGTTTATCATACACAAAATCTAAAAAAATGAATAAAAATTGTTAAGTCTTATCTAATAATATACAAACTGTAATGTTAGTGAAAAATAAAAAAAACATATAAAATACCAGCTATAGAAAAATAGAAAAAAAAAGAGTATGTATGCAATGTCTTGGAAAAGCCAAGCGCTGTATTATTGGAAATTGAAATTCAAATCTTCATTCTTTATGAAGCCGTCAAGATCATAACTTCTCATTATTTCAGGATTTATATTATCGTTATTGACTAAATTATTATTACCACTATTAATGTTATTATCACTGTTTTTATTACCATCATTGTTATTATTATCTTGGTTAGTTGCGACAGAGTTGACTAATTCACTAATATCAAAATCATTAAGTGGGTTCTGCAGTAATGGAGAATCCTTTGGTGATTGCAGATTTGTTGGGATACCTGAACCATAGTATGTATTACTGCTATTATTAGTCATTCCAACACTGATATCTGTATTTGTTGTATTACTTCCATTTCTATTTATCATAGGAGCAGTAAGCTCCTGACTTTCATGTTCTCCTACTTCATTTCCTTCGTTCTCCGCTAATGGACCTACGCCGATATTAGATAATTCTATTTCAGCGCTAGTGTTCTTGAACAATGTTGTAGAGTATTTCATATGGTTTGGAATTTTCTTCAAATCCTCTAATGTTTTCAAAATGATTAACAATTCAATTTCTTTCTTATTATTCTCGTCAACCTTGTCTTGTAAATACTCTACATATTCCACACTTTTACTTAATATCTGACCTTTATTTGGCTTACCATTTTTAGTACCTGTGAATTTTGGACCATTGGTTGAACCGGAGCTATTCTTTTTGAGATCATTCTCAAAAACCCAGTCTGGTAAATTGTCTTTCAATTCCTGAATTTTGTCATTTATATTGTCTGATTTCTTAGCTTCCTTCGCAGACTGCTGCAAGTTAAATTCTTCACTATAGCTTGTCATATCTTATTATTATATATTATTAATAAATAATATTTTTATGATGTATTTTTGGTAATATTAGCTAATACCATAATCATTTATGGTTACTGTCTGATTATTTCTAAAATATTTTGGCTCCGCCAATGTTTTCCCTTCTTTTTCTAATTTTTGTAGTTTTTCCCTGTTTTTAAGTAAACTTACAAAAAAAAATGCAAATTTGAACTTTTGATATAGATACTATACGCACCGGTGACTAATACTGGTCCCTTAACTAACATTTACAATGAAGCTTTGATGATAGCTATTAGTAATAAAACGTGTTATATTATTTTGAATTAAACTACTATAATATAAGCTAATTACGAAGATATCCAAGACTCTGCTTGGCTCAATGCAATTCTTCCGGTTAAGTTGACAGCATTTCTTCCAAAAGGGAAATAACTGACTGAATACGCTATCAGAGCAACAAACTGTAAGCCAGCAAATATCAATGCAATTAAGGTATTCTTGGCTACTATAGAAAAATATAATGTTAAAATAATACTTCCAATAAAAGTTACACTGAACATTAATCTTGGTCCACTTAATAAGTGTGCTATATAATTCAGGAAGCCTTGATACACGCCAAAACTGGTAATAAAAAAAACAGATCCCAATGTCCACAATGATGTAAATTTTCGAAGTTTCAATACTGGAAATAAAATAAAACTAAATGTATAACATGCGATTCCCACAAAGAACAATATAAAAAAAACTATTGATCTATCTAGTGTCGATAAAGCGAGTGGGGAGCTATTACTCACCACCGTTTCTTCATCTTCAGGCAATCTTATGGACTGTCGTGTGTAATTTTGAAACGGATTCCAGTGAAACTGAGAGTTACTAGAAACTTCAGCAGCGGATCGATTGTCATTATTATTGGTCGGTGCTGGTGCGTTATTGTTAGATATCAGTGATTGCTCTTGGATTCTAGAAAAAAAACTCATTTTGATATATGATTTGTAATACTGTCCATTATATGAATTGATAGCTTGATTAAACAATTAATATTAAATGATCTTGTGTGCTTTTCCAGAGTTGTTGTTGTTTAAGTGATTTTCTGTTGTTTTTTAATCTGTTTCCTTGTTTTTTCTTCTGGGCCGTACGTAAAAAAAAAGTATTTTGAATTCAACATGTGTAAAAACGAATAACTCATTTCGAGAGCTTCTTACAAAAAGAATGAAATAAAACAACTAATAATTCTTAATTTTTATTTGTTCTTGCTTTGTAATCTAAATTAATACTTAATAAGTAAAAGAGAAACCTTCTCTATTTTAGCAAACCAAGTTTTTCCATACGGATTTTAACAGCATTACGATGAGCATCCAATCCTTCAACAGCAGCGATATTCATAACAGCAGGACCAATGTTTTCCAAGCCGGTTTCACTAATTTCCTGTGATGTTATGAATTTTAAGTAAGTACTGGTATTGACACCAGAATACATTCTTGCATAGCCGTATGTTGGCAAGGTGTGATTAGTACCAGATGAATAATCACCACAAGATTCAGGCGTCAAATAACCAACAAAGACACTACCGGCATTATCAACTAAGTCAAGATATTGATTGGCATTCTTGATTTGTAAAATTAAATGCTCTGGTGCATATATATTAGAGTATTCAAAAGCTTGTTTAACATCTTTAACATTCAAGATTAAACTGTGGTCAATACATTTTCTAATAATCTCTTCCCTTGGTAATGCTTTAGCTTGTCTATCAACAGCATCTTGGATCTTGGCAATATTTTCTTCAGTTAAATCAACCCCAATCAAAATAACTTGAGAATCAATACCGTGCTCAGCCTGTGAAAGTAAATCTGCAGCGACAAAATCTACATCAGAAGAATTATCAGCAATGACCAAAACCTCACTTGGACCTGCTGGCATATCAATGGAACATAAAGCCTTAGTATCATTTTGAACATACATTTTAGCTGCGGTAACGAATTGATTACCTGGACCTAAGATCTTGTCACATTTTGGAACGGTTTCAGTACCATATGCCATTGCAGCCACAGCTTGGGCACCACCTGCCAACACAATAGCCTGAGCACCAACTTTATGTGCCACATAAACAACTTCTGGGGTCAATGATCCATCTTTTCTTGGTGGAGAAGCAAAGATAATTTCTTTGCAACCAGCAACATTAGCAGGAACACCCAACATTAAAGCAGTAGATGGTAAAACGGCTGTACCACCTGGGATGTATAAACCAACTCTTTCAATAGGTCTTGAAAATCTAGAACATTTAACACCAGGACTAGTCTCAACCGTCATGGTATCTGTGGAAAGTTGAGCTTTGTGGAATTTATAGACATTATCAATAGATAAATCTAAAGCATCCTTGATGTCCTTAGGTAATTTATATAAATCAGGATGGAACGGAGCTTTCAAAATTGGAGATTTGAGTTCGACTTTATCGAATTTAGCTGTTAATTCAAGTAATGCTTTATCACCGTTATTAATAACATTTTCCACAATAGGATTAACAAGCTTCATAATATTGGAAGTAGATTGAACAGGTCTTTCCATTAATTTAATAACATCTTTTTTGGAATAATCAGCAATATTATAAACCTTCAAGTTAATTAAAGTATCCTTGCTGACTTCTTCTTTAATTGGAGCAGCAGTAGTCTTAGGTAAGTATTTTTCTTTAGCGTTACCTGCCCGTCTTGTAACCTTCAAATGTTTTAAATCCAAACTTTTTTCAATATCAGCGATAGAGACCCCATTTTTGATACATTTAACTAATGAGAAATAAATCAAGTCGGCAGCCTCAAAAGCTATTTCTTTTTGCAGCTTAGCTTCGACTAATTCATCAGCTTCCTCTTGGATTTTAGCGTTTAATAATTTTTCATCTTCAAATAATCTCTTAGTATAGGAGCCTTCAGGAGCATTGGATAATCTATCTTGTAACACTTCCTGTAATTTGGCCATACCTTTGAAGTTTCCAAAACAGGAATTAGTTTTCAAATGGCAGAATCCATCACCTTTCTGATTAACGATGACTTTCAAAACATCATTATCACAATCCAAGTCTAATTTTAACAATTCTTGAACATCACCAGAAGTGGCTCCTTTATACCATAATCCGCGTTTTCTAGATTGGTAAACACCAGTTTTAGTTTTAATAGTTTCATCAATGGATTTTGCACTTGAATAAACAAGACCCAAAGCATGATCATATATATCTGTGACGATAGTGGAAATGAGACCATCCGCTCTATCACTAGTTAAAAGGTTTTCGATAAATCTGCTAACCGGAATCAAAGATTTATCTTCATAGTTCGTAGTTAAGTTCTCAGAATTTAAAATTGGGATCACTGTTTGGGAATTTTTGAAATCATTTTGGAACTTTTCTAAATTAGATCTGAAATCAATAAAATATTTGACATTTTCCTTTTCACCATCAATTTCGTCTGCTGCTGAAATTAAGTAATTTTCAAATCCCGGTGCAGTAGACTGGATAACTAATCTTTCCTTTGGAATTCCTTGACTGACTAAATTTTCATCATCTGTGATTAAATATTTGACACCATTATTTAAAAGTGCAATGATTTGAGCAACATCAAGTCCTGAATCAAGAACATCAATAAAAATATCAGCTAATGGATATTTAGAGGAAATCTCATCAATATTCAAAGATTCAGTATATTTAAATAATAAATTACCAATAACGGATAATGATGACAACTTAGAATCATCTAACCCTGTAAATGATGGCAATAAAGGATAAACCATTTTTTGTTAATATCACTCGGTAAGTATAGTTAAGTTAACTTAAGTATTAAAGAAAAATAACAAACAAAATAAATAGAAAAAAGTAAAAAGGATTAAAATTAAAAATCAAAAGACTTCGAAGATTTTTGTCTGAAACTCATGGAAATAGATTCATTTATTTATTTGTGCATTATAATAATAATTCAGTCACCACACAATCCACAGATGCATTTAAAAAAAAAAATAGAAGCACTGGCTGTGTACAATTAAAATGAGTCACATGCCGTCCCGGGGTGTCCGAATCGTCATTTGAGGGAGCTAAAATTTTATGTGAAAAGTATACAACACATACATACATCCTAACACCAAATTTAATTATCACGTGAAATTATCCCCTAGTTTTGTCTAGGAGAGACGCGTCACAAACTCAAACGCGTAAAATGTTTGATATGAGCCACACAATAATCATTAAAAATGGTTGATAGGAATAAAAGGGATTTATATAGAAATTTTAAAAAAGAGAAGGTAATTGATTCCTTTTGTTGAATTAGGAAAAAAATCAGCTGAACCATGATTGCGCAAAGACACATAATCAAGCGATGATTGGCTCCATATCGAGACAAAAGGCTTTTAGACATGGTTTCTTGGAATATTAAAGTTTAGCAGTGAATATAGCTAATTGTGCTTCTTTTAAATTTGCACTTATAATAAGTAAATAATGTAAAAAGTCAATCATTCAATAAATAAAGTGTATGTAGTAAAGAATATGTTTCGTTTAAGGGTTGTATGCGAGCTGTCAAATCTTTGTCTTATCTTGAAGTCACTACGTATCTGAACTAACATTTAAAGTATCACACAAATTAGCAAAACACATTGCATACAACTTATGATCTTAATTTAGATGAAAATTGACAAATATATGTTTAATTACAGTTTTTTTTTTTTAACTTGTACAAATGATTTAGCCCAATTGTTTCTTAATGGCTTCTGAGTTTTTTGGGATGATTATTTAAATTTCTTGATTTTCTTAATTGGTAGATTCTTAAAGATAGTCCAATAATAAGAAACAAAAAGAAGCGTGTTTTACTTGATGCCAATGAAACGGCATAGAAGCCAATAATTACAATGAACTTCTAAGAATCCAGAGTTATCTATAAATATACAATACATATTTGAACATATATGCAATTACTACTAACCAAAAAATGTTCTTTTTTGAGTATCCTAGAAACGGATAAATTACACTGGTTTCACTGCCCTTATTTATATAGATATCAATCAGTTTCAGAATAAAAAATTGTTAGGTAGGCAATAATTTAATTGAAATAATCGTTAAATTACTGATACTTGATAAATTGAAAAAGAATAATCAAAAGTACTACCTTAAAAACCTGAAATAAAGTATTTCAATATCCAAAAAACGTCTCAAAGTTGTTAAACTTGTATGTTGTTGGGATGTCACGAAGACAATACAGTTTATACCATTTTTAAAAATATATATATATTAAGCCATATATTATTCGGTAAACCGGATACGATTTTTTTAATTCAAATAAACTTAGACAGTTTTACATATGCCATTCATTTCCCGGAGAAAAATGACTGTTCATTAAAACTAAGGAAAATTTTTCAACATACGAAAATTTTCATATATGAAAGAACATTATTTTACAAAAATTATCAAAGATGTATATCGAGTCATTAGATACATGTAAGAAAAGCTAAAAAAAAAAAAAAAAAAAAGAAAAAAGAATCCAATCTATTAATTTAAGAATAAAAACAATTGTAGTGTATAATACCAATGATATAAAAACAGCATATTGTACATTATGAAAAAAAATGGAAAAAAAACAGAGAAGGATTATCAGCTTTATATTATAACTTATAAACGATTAACGTCAACAATATTACTTCAATTCAGTGATATCACCGTTTTCGTTAGCATTTAATCCCATAACATTAAGGAATAAATTCAAATGATTCAATTTAACTTGAGCTTCGAATTTCAATTTTTCATCTTTATTCAATCTTTTAGCAAATTCAACACATTCAAAGACTTTTTCTCTAATTTCATCAACTATAATTCTTTGATGTTGTAATTTACCAGCCAATGCCAAAGAAGCTAGGAAATGCCAAATGTAAGAATCATCGAATAATTTATGCTCTTCAAGGTTTGTAAACGATACTTTATCGTTGACGTATAAATCTTTAGGGAAAACAGTTATTAAGTTGTTAATTAATGTGTTAAATAACTTATCGTAGACATTGGTCCAAATAATTAGATCACTACTCATGATATTAATATCTTGTTTAATTAATTCAATTTTGGAAATTAAAACAGTGATTAAAGTCAACCCAATCTTGTTTGGTAAAATAAATGGCAATGAATTGTAATTAATAATAGCAATGATTAATTTGACAATATCATTGAATTTCAAGTCATTTGAAATGTAGGAAATAACAAACTTCAAAACCATCGAAGTGAAAAATTCACATTTTTTATCAATTTTTTCAGTTTGTTGTTTAGTTACTTTTTCAGAGTAATAGTAACTGTAACTTGATTGTTTAATAATTTTCAAAAGAGAAATTTTCTTGATAAAATTTTCAATTAATTTCAACTTTTGATCATTAGTTAAATATCTAAGGATTCTAGCAAATAATTTTATGCCTTTATCAAAATTCAAGTATGATACAAACAAGTTTTCTTCAATTTTACCTTGATGATCAATATTTAAACTATTCCATAAGTTTGTTGGATCAATAGGTTCATGATTCTTTTCGCATGCTTCCAATTTCAATACTTCCAAATATGCGTTTTCTAATCCCAATAAAGAATCTGTTTTGCTCAACTTTGTAACGCCACTATTATTCTCATCAGCCAATTTAATATCACTGTTCAAGCCTTTAACATCAGTATTGGCATTGCTTTCAATTTCTTTCTTCATGATTTCCAATTGTCTCTTTGGAGTCTTACCACTAGCAATACTAATTTTTCCCAAGGAGCCTTCTTTGGTGTATTGGGAATTCTTAGGTCTATCTCTGGCGACTGTGACAGCCCTACTGACCTGATGTTGCATTCTTTGCAATGCTATGTCCACACGCTGATACTTGCCGCCTAACTTATGACCCGAATGCTCCAAATAATATTGCGCAATATAATTCAAGGATCCATCATCGTTTTGCATAGTAGCGGTGGGATGGTGGGATCTGATCACTTTAAATATTTGATAATAGAAATCTTCGTTATATGGATCATCAGTGACAATTTGAGAGATCTGACATCTAGTTACAAAATCCTTGTCTTTAGGAGTCATGATATTATGATACTTCGACATGCGTTCGAGCTTTTTAGCTTTGATAGCCAATTTTGCTTCTTCTTCAGGTGTCAATGGAGTCTTTTCAGTATTGGTAATTTCCTTATTACTTGCAACATTCTTTTCTGATTGTTGTGATTGTTGTTGCTCGTCATTGCCCTTGGAATCAACATTCAAAGGAGAAGCTCTTTGTTGTTGAGGAGTATGTTGAGCAGGCATAGGCAATGGACCACCACCAACTTGCATGACAGGAAGCTGTTGTTGTGAAAATTGTGGAGGCATAGGAGGAGGGCCCCCAGCACCCATAGGAGGTGGAGGACCAGGCATGTAATTCATTTGCACATGAGGAGGTGGTGCAGGATATCCCATATGAGGATGGTGGTGATGATGATGATGATGTGGAGGAAGAGGAACACCAGTTGGCATATAGTTCATTGGTGGAGCCATAAAGCCAGGTGGCGGTGCGCCAGGTGGTGGCATTCCGGCTGGAAATTGGGCAGCACCGCCTGGGAAACCTTGATGAGAGAACATTTGTTGTTGAGCGTTATTGCTATTGCTTGGAGTTGGGATACTGTTAATACTGGCTTCAAGTTCTTCTAAAGACAAGATTTTCTTCTTTTCTGATGGTTGTTGCGGTGTTGTTGCGGATGTACCCCACAAAGACTCCAACAGATTCACTGAAAAATCCAAATTTTGAGGTGCAGCAGTAGAGGAAGCAGCAGCAGCGTAAGAGATCTTAGGTTGCAGGTGTTGCTCATGTGGTTGTTGTTGTTGCTGGGGAACACCGCCAAAATTGAAATCTCTTCCGATCGCGGAGACGTCTCCGCCAAAGGTTTCATCATTGAATTCATCTTCATCTTCATTCAATTCTGCATAACTTTCCTGGAAATTGACTTCCCGTGGTTTGCTATTGTTGCTATCAAAAAATGACATTCTTGCTTTTTGCTTTTATAATCCTTTTTGATATATTGGTATTTTATAATTGCTATAATTCAGTAGATCAGTATATTATTATTGCAAAATAAATTATTTACCTTCCTTTTAATTTGCTAAATTTTAAATTTAATATTTCAAAAAGATTAATGCTGATGTATCTAATAATATTTGATATATATATATGTATCACAATATGCTTAATCTATAGTTTACTATGCTTATTTTTAATTTCCTTATTGTATAGGCAAAAAAAACTTACTCGTCTTAATTTTGACGATCAAAATTATTCGCAAGAAACCAACACAATAAAATTTTTTTTTTCTTATATCAAGGAGACGAAAATTTTTTTTCGTTCAAGCTGTGAATTGTGATTTTTGTCCTAATAAAAAATAACTTACCCGGCTTTCCAGTTCTGGTTTCGTTTTTCTGAAATTTCAACATGAATCCAATGTTGGTGCAAATACATAGGCAGTTGGCCCTAAACAGTTTTTTTGTGTGTCTATGACCTAAGAGCTAAGAATGTATTGTAGCTAACTTATATATATATATATATCTAATAATAATAATAATTCATTGCAACCACTATTGGTTCTACTTAGAAGCAAGCAAACTAAAAAAGGAATATCAGACTCCAAAATTTGTTTTTCTCTCATTTCTCTTTTAATGATGAGCAGCCTTTTCAACAGTTGGCAATTTTTTTAAACAAACAGCAATGGCGTCGACACCCTTTTGCAAGTCTTCTTGACTGATGATTAAAGGAGGGGCCAAACGAATAATGTGGTCATGAGTAGGTTTAGCCAAAACGCCCTGATCCTTCATTAGTAAACAAAGGTCCCAAGCAGTTCTTCCGTTTGCTTTGGAAGGATCAATGACGATGGCACTCAATAAACCAACACCACGGACTTCTGAAATTATGCCATCTGAGTGTGCCTGTAACTTCAATAATTCCTTTTTCAACCAGTCACCCTTAACTTTAGCTTGCTCAACCAAGTTTTCGTCTTTGACAACCTGCAAAGCAGCAACAGCGACACGACAAGCTAATGGATTACCACCGTATGTGGAGCCGTGGGAACCAGGTTCAAGAGTGGACATGACTTCATCGGAAGACAAGACAACAGAGACCGGCAAGACACCACCGGAGATGGCTTTACCAAGAAGCACGATATCAGGCTTGATCTTGTAGTGGTTGTGGCACAACATTTCACCGGTTCTGGCAATACCAGTTTGAATCTCATCACAGATGAGCAAGACGTTGTACTTCTTACATAACTCAGCAACCTTTGGGAAGTAGTCAGGAGGAGGAACAACAATACCGGCCTCACCTTGGATAGGCTCCAAAAGAATGGCGGCTATCTTTTCATGGGCGTTTTTCAAAGCCAATTCGATGTCTTCAATTTTACCGTATCTGATGACGGAGTTTTCAGTACCTGGGATCTTTGGGCCCACGCCAGAGATGAATGGGCCGAAATTGGTGGTGGCGTCTGGGTCGGTGGACATGGAGATGACACCCAAGGTTCTGCCATGGAAGTTGTCGGCAGCGGCCAAAATGATGGCGTCGTTAGGAGCGATATTCTTCTTGACGTAGCCCCATCTTCTGGCTAATTTCAAGGCGGTCTCGACTGCCTCGGCACCGGTGTTCATTGGCAAGACCTTGTCGAAGCCAAAGTACTCGGTGACGTACTTGGCAAAGATGGCAAAGACGTCACTGGAGAAGGCTCTGGAGGACAATGTGACCAAGTGTGCCTGTTCGACCAAGGCCTCGATGATCTTAGGATGGCAGTGGCCCTGGTTGACGGCGGAGTAGGCAGAGAGGAAGTCCAAGTACTCGTTGCCCTCTGGGTCCCAGACGTGGGCGCCCTTGGCCTTGTGGAAGACGACCGGCAATGGGGAGTAGTTGTGGGCGGAGTACTTGTTTTCGTACTCAACGGTGGTCTTGGAGGAGATGTTGAAGTTGAGGGGGGAGGTCATGCTGGATGGGTGTACTATACGGTGGAAATGCGATATACTTTGTGTGCTATAGTTGAGGGTGCTATAGCTGAGATACTATAGTTGAGTTGCAAGTATGATTGTGTTGTGCTGTAAATGAGCTGTGCTATGAATGCTTCTACTGCTAGACTATGCTGTGTTCTACTGAATGCGATATGCTGCCACCAAGAACGGCAAAACAGGTAGAATTGGCCCAGTATTTATAACTTCCCTGTGACTTGTTCTGAAATATTGCAGCATGGGGGCGGCTGTCGCACACTATTGCTTTTAGGGATCAGAGATCCTTCTCCCGCGTTGCACTTGCAAGCGCGAAGGGAGGGGCGCGTAGCAAACGCACGAGGGTTGCGAGCACCGAAACTGGTTATGAGGCCCACCCCTGCTTTTACCCTCCCTGCCTCCCCATGGCAGTAAGTAACAGCTTTCAATACCTACTTTTCAGGCAATATTTGTGGGACATAGAACAGTGCACGCAACCGATGCAATGCTCTGTTAACGTTCTTTTAGGTTCTATTTAAGTTCTGGCAGCGTCCTGGCAATGTCCTACACCCAGATGTATCCAGCGTTCCAGCGTTCCCGCGCTATGTGTGAATTGAGCCCTGGCGAGCCAGACGGCTCCTGCTGTAGGCGGTACATAAGATAAGACGCATGATAAGTGGGCAGGCAAGAGAGCGAGTAAGCGGGCGAGTGAGTGAATATGAAGAAAGAAAACAAGAAAAATAAGAAACAAGAAACAAGTAGGGAAGGAAAGCAAGAAAATACAGCAAGAACAAGGATGAAGAAGAGTGTCTAGTGAGAAGTTGGTGAGTAGTCTGTGAGTAAATGAGTAAAAAACACAGCGAGTAAGGCTGTGAGTAAGCCGAAGCATATATCGCAGGGAAACAGATTTGTATCTGAGAACCGAAGATTCTCTGGCGTATATTGTTACGAGCATTAAAGTACTGTATTGCCGTTGCTACAGTTCTACACAGTAATAATGGTATTTATTATACTACCATTATTATTTTTTGCATTACGATCATATTGCAGTTAAGTCACGATTAAGTTGTGATTAAGTTCTGATTAAGATACGATTTGATTACCCCCTATAGTACTATTACGTTAATTTTTTTGAATATTCTGCTAATATTTTTTTAAGATTTATTACTATTATACTCGCTTTCGCTATTTTCTTGTCACATTATAGCATTACCGCTCTATTTTTATTTTTTCATTTTTTATTGATCTTACTACATGGGTGTTTGTACATGTCATTTAGTTTCACACTATAATTATCTTCATGCTATGACTTTTATACTATAACTACTCTTGTACCGCCCTTATTTTATTTTGCAACCAGGACGTCCTCCCTGTTTCCCTTTATCCTTAGATTATGTTATCCTTAGATTATGTTATCCTTAGATTATATTACCCCTAGCTCAGATTACCCCTAGCTCATTTGCCTTACTATATTATTGCATTACCATGCCAATTCGTCATGCTGTTGCCCGTCATGCTACTGCCCATCACATCACACTTATTATCTCAGCTTATTTACGCGCTTTGATTGGCCCGCGGGACCCGGGCCCGTAACCACTGCCTGTCTGTCCCCAGACCGTCAAGAAAAAATTGCAGCCCACACAATATGCTACCGGCCTGCTGTAGAAAAATTTTTTTTTTTCTTCTCTCATGCTTGGAGAAAGGAAATACAGACACTAGAATCGAATCAATCAACTCATGTATACCACCTTTTGGTGTCGAACGAACCAACAGTAACACTAACGACTCTCAGCACAGCACAGCACACTCCAACAATGTTCTTTACCAGATTGACTACCCAAAAGACCTTCCTCAGAGGCATCAGATTCAACTCCTCCTCCGCCGCCGCCAAAAAGTCGCTTGGCGAGAAGTTCTCGGCCTTCACCACCCAGTCCGTCTACTGGGGTAAGGTCTTTGCCGAGGTCTCCAAACAGGTCTACTCCAAGGAGGGTCTTGCTCCTCCAGCCCTCAAAGACTTCGAGTCCGTCTACAAGCAATTGTACAAATGTGCTCTCGACGCCGCTAAACAACCAGAGTTATTCGTCAGCAGTGCCCAAAAGAGCTTCCAAGCCGTCAACAAGGACGCTGTCATCAAGTACGGCTCCTACGCCGTCCAATTGTTTGGCTTGTTTGCTTTAGGCGAGATTGTTGGCAGAAGACAAGTGTTTGGCTACCCTGAGTTTGGCGAGGCCAAGCACCACTAAGCGACCCATCGCAGCAGCAGAAGCCCGTCCAACGTCCGGGCCGTAGCACTATCATTACAAACCTGGGCCTTCTCCCTCGAAGTTGTCTTATAGCAGAAACATTATGTTAATTAGCAGCTGACTAGCATTCGTGGTTGTTGTATATAGTAGCAGAGGTATTATTTGTTGCAGTTGAAAAAAAATGCATATCAGCATAAATCTACCAAAAAAGAAATAAAAATATATTTATACTACATAAGCAAATAAATATTGACAAAGTAAAAATAAACAAAAATTTTTTTTTAAAAAAAGAGAGTAACATATACGCGTATATCTAACAAAATAAAGGTGCCATATTGTCTTCTACCTCACTTCTTCTCTGGAGTCGGCTCGTCAATGTCTCCGTTCTCCACGTCGATGAGAAATCTAACGACCTGCAACTGTTTGAACAATCTTTCAGTGACAGGACCCTTTGCAAAGATCAACCCTCTTTCCAAGTCTGCCTTGGCTTCTTCCAACAACCCCAACTGCAAATACACAACCGATCTCTTGTAAAATGTTTCAGCGCTTAAATTCATCGTGCTTATCAACAAACTACAATCTTGCAATGCCAAGTCATATTTTCCAGCTAGCAAATACGCATCGGCCCTGGAGTTTAAGCATAAATGTGTTTCAAACAAGCTCACTTGAAATGGCTCCCACTTGTTTCGTTCACATGTGGCTATAGCTAATGCCTTGTCGAAATGGCTGATTGCATTGTCAAATTTTCCACTTTTCAAACTTTGAATTCCAGCTTCATGTTCTTTTTTGATTTTCATGGAAACTTCTTTGGTTGGCTGTTGAACAGGTTGCGGGTTTTGGCTAATTATCTGTTTGGAGAGCTCATTAAGTTGGGTGACTTGTTCTTTTACTTCATTGTAAAATTCTTTGTCTTTGCTTAAAAGATCTGGTGAAACACCGACTTTTTTCGTGGTGGGATTGTATGTCACTAAGATGGTGCTATCCATTATTACTGTTTTCTATAATTATTATACTTTTGTGGTTACTATTATATTGTTTAATTCTTCCAATACAGTAGGAGTCAATTTTCACAGTTGGTATCTGAAACTTGTTTTCTTCATGTTAAGTGGAAAAATTGCAGGTAAAATAAATGCTTCCCTTTTAGTTACCGCAAAAAGAAATATGGAAGAAAAAGTCAAAGAAAAACAGGTTATGAAGCACAGCTAAATATTATTAGATTATAATCACGTGCTAGATGAAACAAAAAGAAAAAAAAACGGCTATATTTTTTTTGTTACCAGAGAGATGAGCAGATGGTGAAAAAATATATATACTCCAAAGTACATAATATAGAACAGAATAACATCTAAGATATATATCAATTAACATATTGCCTTTCGTTGTTAACTTTCAAGGTTTGTCGTCAGAGAATTTTTAAATAACACATAATAGCATAAACAAAAGAAATGGATATTTTCAGATTATTAAGCAGAGGTGCAAATATTAAGAAATCAGCAACCAATAAAAAATATATAAATAATGTAAGAGATGATAAACGTGATGATAACCCCCTAGAAGACTCGAGACTTGACAATACCATTGATAAAGAATTGGATTTTTTTCATACTTTGAAAAAGAAACTGAAGATTTTAAACTCAGTGAGTGAGAAAGGAGGAGCTGAAGAAGAAGAAGAAGAAGAAAACGAAGATAATGATAGTGACAATGATGATGACAAAATATATGATACAAACATCTTCAGTGAAGAAAATATTGAAAAAGCGAAACAATTAAGAAAATCCCACAAAGCGAAAATCATAGGAGAAGATGTTCCATTACCTCTCTTCAACTTTGAAGACTTGACTAAAAGATACAACATTTTATCCACCAATGGTAGATTTTTGGAGAATTTGATAGAATTTGGATTTGTAAATCCTACGCCCATTCAGTCGGAATCCATTCCTATAATTCTAAACCACAGAGATTTGTTGGCTTGTTCACCAACGGGTTCTGGTAAAACTTTGTCGTTCTTAGTGCCTATTTTAATCTCCATCTTACAAAAAGAGTCTTTGCATAAAAATAAAAAACTGCAACACAAGAATCAAGTTATAATCATTACACCTACAAAAGATTTAGCCAGTCAAATCCACCAAGAAGCTTTGAAACTTACTAAAGGATTAAGTTCATTAATCAATGTGAAACTATTAAATAAAAACACGGCAAATAAATTCAAATCTGATTTGGTCAAGTCAGATAAATTTGATCTATTAATAACTACACCTCTCCGATTGAATGAATTATTAAGTATTGGGAAATTATCAATTGAAAATTTGAAAACTGTGATCTTTGATGAAGCTGATAAATTATTCGATAAAGATTTCATCAGCCAGATAGATACATTGATGGATAATTTTGGTAGTGAAAAATTGAATCAATTACAGAAGATCATGTGTAGTGCCACCATTCCATCTCACGTTGAAGAAATCTGTGAGTCTTTAATGAATGTCGATTATGTTAGATTAATAATTGGTAACAAACAAGCAGCAAATTTAAATATCGATCAAAAATTAGTATTCTGTGGCAATGAACAAGGTAAGTTATTGGAGATTCGTAACATGATTTTAAATAGTGAGTTTAAGCCTCCAGTTATCATTTTTTTGCAATCTATTATTCGTGCCAAGTCTTTGTACCATGAATTACTTTATGACAATTTGAAAGTTGATGTTATCCATTCTGATAGAACCCCAGCTCAAAGAAATCAAGTAATTAATGATTTTAAACAAGGAAAAGTATGGTGCTTGATTTGTACAGATGTATTAGCAAGAGGTATTGATTTTAAGAACGTGAATATTATTATCAATTATGACGTTCCAAAGTCCAGTAGTGATTACATTCATAGAATTGGTAGAACCGGTAGAAATGGAAATTTGGGGAAGGCTTACACCTTTTACACCAAAGAAGATACAGTGGCATTGAAATCTATAGTTAACGTAGTCAAACAATCAAATAATAACTTGGAATCTTGGATGAATAATTTAGGAAAGATTTCCCAAAGAGAAAAGAAAAATTTGAAATACAAACAGATTAAAAGAGATAAAATTTCGACAGTGCCTAAAGTTGTATCTCAAAAAAGAAAAAGAAGAGTACAAATGATTAATGATAGTAAAAAAAGACTTAAAATGGATTAACATGGATTGAAAAAAGAAATGATAGTTTTCTGTTTTTAATATTTTAATTTAGCAACTACGAGTAAATGAAATAATAATTATTAATATGTGTATTCACTGTAGCTTTTTATTTACAAAATGTCTTTAAAATCTACAGTTTGTGAGCCTCTTTCAGCATGCTGTATAGTATTATCTCTCCAACCAATGAAAAACAACACCCTAAAAGTAGCAGGGTAAATAGTTCTCTTTTTTCCATCACTGTTATCTGGGATTCCATAAAATTTCTTATAAATTGAATCGGCAGCTAACAAAACATCTTTACTCAAATTTTCTCTTTCATACAAACAATTATTTTCCCCCATTAATTGCAATTCATTCATCAAAGTTAATAAATCAGGATATTCAATGACAACTTCATCGATATCGATGGTGATCATTTTGAAACCAGATTTATTTAGTAAATTTCCCAAATCCTGAACAGTAACAAACGGTGAAACATGTGGAGAGATACCTCCTTTTCTTTCAAGTTCGGCTAACTGTAATGAAGATCTTAATTCGAATAACGTATCTTGTGCAAACATTGAACCAATAAATATTGAATCTTTAGGTTGTAATAAGGAGTAACATTTATCTAAAAACGATGGAAGATTATTGATCCAATGCATTGATAAATTACTAATAAGACAATTAAACTTCTCTTTTGTCAATTCTGGGTGATCAAGAGTTTCTTCATCTGCATGAATCTTAATAATATTCAATCCAGAGTTATCACCTTCTTCCTCCTTATAGTTCTTGTAATGTAGAAGCTCTTCATTGTTATCTACCATATAAACGTTTTTCAATTTAGATTTAACCAATTGGATTTCCTTCATATATAAATCATCACCAGTTTCCGTACCTGTAATTCCCCCAGCTCTATTAAGATTTTTGCTATTTTTAGTAATGGTATCAACAAAATGCCCATATGAGCTTCCAATGTCTAACAAATTAGAAAAATCTCTATTAATGAAAGATAAGGTAGATATTATTTTTTTAATTGACTCTTCTTTCAAATACTGAACATCTTGAAAGTTCGCCTTTTTCGGTACTCTTTGATGATTCTTCAATGCCCTATCAAAAATCTCATAACTTGGTCTTCTTGTAGAGTATAATCTTTTGAAAAATAATTTGCTGTTAAGAATCATTTTATTATTATTGTTTTTATTATTATTATTATTTAGATTTACTAATAAGTATAGTTCATCAATGTTGAAAGAGATAATAATCAACGTTTTTTTATAATTTTTTTTCACCAATAATATCTATATATATTTTTTTTTGCTCTTCACATTACATGCACTTTATATTTTCATGCACACAAAGTATAGCAAGAATCAAGTTAAATTAAGTTAATCATAGAGAAGTTATGATTAATTATTTTATTAGTTGTATCTATTCCATTCTATTAAAAAAATATATTTCCAAATATATAATAGAGTATAAGTAGTCCCTTATTCTAATTTTTGCTTCAAATGTTTAATAGGAAATATGTTCAGAATGCTATTAATGAATTAACAAGATCAATTGATCAGCCAAGGGAATTTTATAGAGTACTTAACAGATTAGATACTAATGGATATCTTTTAAATAAATATAATGAATATTATTATTTAATACTCGAAAAGATATCCGAGAATTTAATGAGAACAGCAAATAGCAAGTCACTCAATTTGATAAAAGATGGGGAAGGTGATGTTCCTGAAGAAGAATACAATGGCTTTTATGGCATTCATAATACCAAGAATCTTGATGTCGAAGACAGTGAAACTTTAGCTGATTTCGGGTTAAAAATATTGAAATACAGAAAGGATTTGATAATTAAAGACGATTTATTGCATTATAATATGAAACAGAGAAGTCTTTGTAATTATTTCAAAAATTTGAGTAAGATAATTATTACTCCTACAGACAAAATTAGATACTTGGATTTATTGAATTTATACATTCAAAGAATTAGTTCGTATGATAAAAAGCATCCAAACAGTGCTGTTAAACAAAGTATGAAAAAAAAGATTTGTTCAAACTTAAGAAGAATCAAATATCAATATTTATTAAATGACGCAATAAATAATAGTGAGTATTATTCGGCAATACTTAATTTCAAAAAATTACAGACATTATCTGTTAATGAATTTGGATTTGATGGTTTCAAATTTGAGGCTGATAACTATTTCAAGTTTTTATCGTTATGTGTTATAAATCATGATACCTCAAATTTCCAAATTGCTTTCCTTGATTTAACTAATCAGGTATCTGATTTGGAGTTTAGATTATTATTTCTACAGGCTGTAAAATCTAGGAACTACTTTGTGGCAGATTTGTTGTTTCAATCAGATATCACAATTAATGAAGATCAAAAAAAGCAATTACTATTGGATGACATATTAACCAAGAATTGTTTGATTGAATATTTGGAACATACCGATAATTATTTATGCTTTCTTAAATTATTACACAAATCGGTAAGTAGTCATGCATTACTGGAAAATGAAGCAATTTATAGGATTTATTCAAGATCCATAAATAAGACAAATAGTTCAGAATTTACTTCAGAGTATTGTGTCAAAATTTTAAATAAATTAGCAAAATTGAACCTTGATTTGCCGCTTTTCAATAAATTAGTGGATTTCATAATATTAAAGAATGATTATCATGTGAAGGATTTATATGTTAAAATAAAGAAAAATCTTATTAGACAGGTTCATTCAGACACACAGTTGAATCACGAAAACAAAAAGTTGATATACTTAAGAATTGCCGAATCTATAGGAAATCATAAAAATCCTAAATTGTTTTATAAGATGAAGAATCTCAATCATTTGATGAAGATTATTAAGGATGAACCGAATAACTTTGAACTAGCTAAATTTTTGTTATTTGAAAGTTCGGTATTACCTCAGACTTTTAAGAAATTAAATATGGAAGAACTGGAAAGATTTTTCCAATACGGATTTTTTCATGATGTTATTTGTCCATTTTTTGACCACACCACTAACTTTACAGATAAATCATTTAAAAGATCCAACAAGTTATATCATAAGGACTATGAAACAATATCTCTGCTGATGCAAAAAATTATGAAGCTTTTTCCGGCAGAGAAACTCATCAATTTGGAGAATATAATTTTGAGAAATGCTGTATTGAAAGATGATATATTATTTCTTGATCATTATTTAGCTGTGAAGATTTATAATATAACAGACACTGAGGAGATAAAGAAAATAATTTGCAAAATTATTGAGGAATGTTCTAAATATGGAAAATTTGAAGGTTTTTATTACACGCAATTGTTACGATATTATTCGATTTCTCAAAGAAGTGATTTCGATAGGCTGAGTTTGGTAGATATTATAATGAGCAATATTAGCAAAGACTCTCAAAATGCTGGGAAACTTGGAGATGCTACCGAGTTTGAAATCTTGTTTTTCTCATGTTTTAGAATTTTAGCGCGGTATTATTATAGTGAACAGAGAGATCTCACCGATCTTGAGGAATGGGACGATGGAACCATGTCAGCTCAGGAGCTAGAAGAATCGGTAAATATGGAGCAGAGAATTGAAACCATGGAAATGACAAGCGAGGAAGCAGACCAGCCAGCGACCTTTGTTGAAGAAAGTGACCTCAGCAGGCAAGAGAAGAACCTTGTGAGACAAGAGGATCTAGCCATCGTGGACAAAATAGTGTAAATACAACACAATATAATATTGTAAGCATATAAAACCGTATGCATTCATTTGCAGAATTTTGACTTTTAGCGTAAAGAATGATGTAATGCTTCTGATGCTACTTTTTCAAAGCAGACAAAGTGTTCCAACTATGCACCCACCCTACGCGCTTCGCAAACAGACAAAGAGTTGGATCATCAACAGCTGGGAAATATTTGGATTTTTTGATTTGCAGCAATAAACGGCGTTTTGTGATGCAATGCTGAACAGCTGTAACGAAACATTTCCTCTTTTGACTATCCCTTCTTTCCTGTTCCTTAAACAAGTTCTTAAAACGGAAATATTATGCGCACCACATTATTTTTATTAGTTTTCGTTTTCCCTTCAAAGCTTTAAAGAATATGCATAGAAAAGGAAGGCCGTTCAATATTCGTATAAAAAATAAAAATTCTCCAAAGAATTATTTCAGTGGGGGACAACGAGGGAAAAAGCGGAGGAAATTGTACGACATGAGTATAAATGATAAAAATAATTTTTTTTTTTTTTTTGATAACGAATTCTTCATTCGGAGACCTGCCTCGCTAAATTGGGGATTAGCAAAAGGGTTTTTATCATATTGCATTTTACTGCAGTGGTGACTAAATAATAATAGACGTAAGAACAAAATGCAAATAATTTAGAGAACCAGTAGAAATAAAATATGCCTTGAATTAGAGAATGATGAACAGCAACTAACATCTGGATGACTGGATCTTGAAGCAGAGATTTGCAGTATACCTGAGTGTGTAATCAGGTCAAGAAATTGCTCCTTTTTTTTTTTTAAAAAAAGTAACACTTTTAGCAACAATAAAAATGCACATATAAAGATAAGACAACAGGCGACATATATTAAAATATTTATAGATAGATATAATTTAATATCTGAATATCAAGTAACTGCCTGTAAAGAGAAAGCACGCTCATTATGAAATAAATACCTTATTGGGCTAGAGTTAGCGAAAAGAAATCGCTGCGACTAAGCCAACAGTGAAATAAGTCAAGAACAAAACAATAAACTAGATCAAGAATTAAACAGCAAAATAAGTCAAGATCAGACCAACAACAAAGCAATTCGAGAAGCGAACAGCATGCTGATAATAACTCGCATTCCTTTTGTTGCATAAGCCTGACTAAGCTAACTAAACAAAACTAAAAATAAAAGCAAAAACTAAAAAACAAAAAACAAGACTAAGCCAAACAAAAACAGAGCAAGACCGCTGGGGTCATTGTTCTCTTAAGTTTCGATTCTATAATTATACTTTCCCCCAAAATTGGCCTTTAACTCAGATGCTGGGTATGGGCGCAATGAGTGGACGAATGTTGCTCTCAAACAGGCTCCGTTGAAGCATAGGACGGGACTGCTTGTCAAGGCAGCCAGCCCATGGTTTCTCTGGTGCCAGAGCAGCACATATATTTCACATTCGTTCATAATAAAGCTGGACTCAACGTTCGTTAACGCAAAATGGGAGAATTTGACACAGGTGCACCCAGCGAGGACTCACACAGAGCCTGACTGGCAGCTTGGCAATGACGGAGCGCTGTCCATCAGCTGATGTCGGTCAGCTGCTGAACGGATAATCACATTTTGAACAGCGGGATTTTCTGCAGCATGTGCACCCATTGTTGAAGTCAGGGTTCTTTGTACGACAGTAGCAACAACACCACCAGACTATGTCGGGGGAGTCACAGTCGTAGTCATGGTTATCTGCGTGGTTGACTAGCGTGAGCGTCGAAAGCATTGCGGAAGGAGAAGCTGTAGTGGTGTTGGGCATTGTATGATAGCTAGTTTAATAATAAAAATTAAGGGTGCAATGGCAGGCGCTACTGGTAGTATCGATTGTGTCAATACCGGAGGCCATTAAATAGGAAATGTGGTGCTATTTATACTGATGTAAAATAGATTTGTGATATGTGAGAATCCGTCATAGCAGAATTAGCATACGATAGTAGTAATCACAGCATGTGCCCCTTGCGTGGTGCATAACGTCGAGTGCGCACAGACATTCTTGCTGTGTGTTTCAGAGCATAATGAATACCTGAAAACATTCTGTCACGTGATTGAAAACGGGGTCAAGCACCGAAAATTATTATGTCATTACTGTTCCTATTATTACTGTCATTACTGTTTTACTGTTTTACTGTTGTTATCAATGCTCTTATTTATGTTAGTATTATTATTGTTATCATTATTATTAATTTATTGATGCTATTATTGTAGTGTTATTATTCTTGTTACTTTGGTAGTTGCAGTGTAATAATATCAATAACATCTTCGCCAGAACCTCAGCTTTCTTTCCTTTTTGCAAGCAAGCGCGGGAATAAGGCAACCTTACAATGTCATAAGCACACCAGACCATAGATTTGCGTTATTGCAGCATAACCGCATTATACAATTCTGTACTAAGTTCATGTTGGAACAGAGGAGGGGCACAAAAGAAAGAAATGGGAAAATTCGGCCTTACTTACAAAATCACTAAAATTTCCATAATTTTCCCCATAATTTTTAAGTGTTAACAGTGAAATAATAGTGGGAATACCTTGGCAATATAATGATGTAGAGCTTCGGAGAACTTCGTTCACAAAATAAAGGGAAACAAAAAAAAAGAAACATAAATGAGCAGATTTACATCATGGAATATCTAATGTTCCTGTATGGAATAGAATAAGTCTTCCAATAGAAAAGTACTAAGAGAAAGCTACATATTATTATTGACTGCCATATCTTGATCTATCATTTGAAGACAACTAAATATGCGTGTTAAAAAAGGATGAAAAAAGAGATCTCTTACTCATACTCATAATAGTCCACGAGTAATATTCTTTTTTCTTGTAATTTTTTTTCATCTCATCTCACAACAAGAAAAAAAAACTTATATAGAGAAAAAAGAAAGGATAAACATTTCTGAAATGATGCTAAGTATGGAAAAGCTTCATAACATTTACTACCGCAAATACATTAAACAATAACATTAGCAACAGCATCATACAAATGTCTTCTACAGCATCCTCTATTGTAGCCGCCGATGATGCCTACATGGACAGTAACATCGCAAGTTTTGATTCATTCAATCTTGATCCTCGATTATCTCAAGCCATGAAATCCTTATCATTTAAAAGACCAACCTTAATTCAATCCAGTTTCATCCCATTAGCCATTAGCGATAAAGTTGATATTGTAGCAAAGGCCTCCACTGGTTCCGGTAAAACTCTTGCATATATGATCCCAATAATCGAATCGCTCTTGGAAGACAAAGCAGAAAATTCCAATCAAAATAAATTCCACAGTGTCGTGTTTGTTCCTACTAAAGAACTAGCTGGCCAGGTTACGCAATTCACAAAGTTGTTGACCAAGAATTGTGGCGATTTGATCACAGTTTTGAATTTGTCATCATCAAATTCAGATAACGATAAAGTTACAAAAGCATTGTTTATGGACAAACCAGATATTATAGTTACCACACCAAACAAATTAGTTAGAATATTAAATGATAGTGATGCCCACGAATTATTAGATACTTTCAAAGAAGAATTAAAGTTTGTCACTTTTGATGAAGTTGATTTGATTTTATCATATGGATATGAGGACGATTTAGCAACATTACAAAAGTTGATTAATTTCAAAGCCTTAAGTAACTTACAAATATTTTTAATGAGTGCTACTCTTAATGATGAGATTTTGAACA
Source organism: Saccharomycopsis schoenii (assembly GCA_010994365.1). Classification (NCBI taxonomy): domain Eukaryota; kingdom Fungi; phylum Ascomycota; class Saccharomycetes; order Ascoideales; family Saccharomycopsidaceae; genus Saccharomycopsis; species Saccharomycopsis schoenii. Next base: position 200,665 of record JNFU01000012.1, on the reverse strand, counting down.
CTTTAAAATCAGATTTTTTGAAAGATGACGTTGATAATAGTGATGATACCGATAACAAGAAAAAAAGCTATAGAATTTTAAGACTCAATGATGAAAAAATCACCAAAAATAAAGATAGATTAATTCAATATTTTATCAAAACTACTGAATTTGATAAGTTTTTAATAATCTTTATAATTTTAAAATTGAATCTTATCAAGGGAAAGATTCTTTTATTTGTTAACAATTTAGATAGAAGTTATAGATTAAAATTATTCTTGGATCAATTCGGAATCAAGTCATGCATTTTGAATAACGAACTTCCTTTGAATTCAAGACTACATATTATTGATCAATATAATAAGAATCTTTACAATTTGCTTATTGCTACTGATGATGCCAACAATAACATGGAAATCGATGAAGATGATGAAAAAGAAGAATCGCAACAGCCACAACCGATCGACGATTCTCAATTATCGGAAAAACAAAAATTGAAGCAGAACACAAAGCTAAACATTAAAGCAACCACTACGACTAATTCCCAGAAGAAAAAAGTTGAAGAATTTGGGGTGGCTCGTGGTTTGGACTTCAAAAATGTATCATGTGTGTTGAATTTCGATTTGCCTACAACTTCCAAAAATTACATCCATAGAATTGGAAGAACTGCAAGAGCCAGTAATTCAGGTATTGCTTTGTCTTTTGTGGTCAATGAAAAGGACTGGGGAAAACATAAACAATCCTCCTTGATGAGTGCCAAAAAAGACGAGAAAATCTTCAATAGAATCTTAAATAAGCAAAGAAAGATCGGGTTGGACATTCTACCATATAAGTTCAATGAAGAACATTTGAATAATTTCAGATACAGAGTAGAGGATGCGTTCAGAACAGTGACCAACAATGCTATTAAAGAAGCAAGGGTCAAAGAATTGAAAACAGAGATTCTCAATTCAGATAAGTTAAAAAGACATTTTGAAGAAAACCCGCAGGATTTGGAGGCGTTAAGACATGACAAAGAACTACATGCAGTGAATTATCAGTCTCATTTGAAGAAAGATTTGCCAAACTATTTGCTACCTAAAAGTATGCAATCTAAATCTAATAAACCTGCATTTGTTCCCTTTAATAACAAGGTTCACAAGAGAGGAGGAAAAAAGCGTGGCAATATGAAAAAGAAAGGGAATGGTAGAAAGAAGGATCCTTTAAAGACCTTTAAGAGATAATGAAAACTGTGTATATGTACTTAATCATAAAGAATAACAATAATTGACTATATACATATGTTCATAAATATGCTCTGCAAGTAAGTAAGCAATTAGTTATACTTCATAACAGGATTTTCAAACACATCACGTTTGTGGCACGTGATGTGTTTGAAGCCTTGTGGCCTGATATTACTTACAGTTTGTGAGTGTGCATCGTGAGTAATTATTTTCTTTTTCTCTTCGGTTTTTGCTGTTGTCAATTTTTTCTCGCAGGTTATATGTATTTTGCCTTCATATATATTTTTCTTTGGTTGTCATTTTGGGGCTTACACAATTTGTTTATCAGCTTTTGGTTGTATTATCATTTAAATATAATACCAAATATCAAATTCATCCATTTGTTTACAACATCTATCCGTTCACATCCAAGACCTTTGAATCTCTTTTTTCTCCTTCCGGTACAGATCAACATATATCTACATATAAAATACTACAAAAATGTCAATGAAATCCCCAATCTCTGTGAAGTTAGTTCTTTTGGGTGAAGCTGCTGTTGGGAAGTCTTCTTTGGTTTTGAGATTTGTATCCAATGATTTCCAAGAAAACAAAGAGCCTACAATCGGAGCAGCATATTTGACCCAACGTTGTGAGATCGACGATAGAACCATCAAGTTTGACATCTGGGATACCGCAGGTCAAGAAAGGTTTGCTTCTTTGGCTCCTATGTACTACAGAAATGCCCAGGCTGCCTTGGTAGTTTATGACATAACGAAGCCGCAATCTTTTATTAAGGCTAGACACTGGGTCAAGGAATTAAGGGAACAAGCAAATAAAAATATCATCATTGCTCTTGTTGGTAACAAATACGATATGGTTGAACAAGAAAGCGACAACACTAATAATAAGAATAGTGGAAGTAGCAGTATAGAGGACAATAATGAAGATGAACGCAGTGCAACCATGAGAAAGGTCAGCATTGAAGAAGGCAAACAATTGGCGCAAGAAGAAGGCTTGTTGTTTTTCGAATCCAGTGCAAAGACAGGTTATAATGTCAATGATTTATTCATGGCTATCGCTAGCAAGATCCCTGACCCCGCTGCAGCTAATGCTGGTGATTTGGATGTTAGAGCAAGTGATAGAATTGATTTAAGCATCAATGATTCCGGCGCAGACGAAAATTCTTGTGCTTGTTAAGAAAGCCTAGCGAATCAGAGGAATAGTAATGGCAATGATATAATCACGATATACATGAAGCGTATTTTCTTTTTCTTTTTCTTTACTTGTTTATGTGTTCTTTTGTTCATGTTACAGTGGGTAACTTCCCAATCATTTGATCATCATTTTTAAATCCCCCTCTCTTTACATCTATATATATATATATATATATATATATATATATTCATTTATTCCATTCCCCCATATTCTCCTTAGTTAAGTATAGTCTTTTTTCTCATTTGTAATTCTTTGTTTTACTTCTTATACTAGTTGGTGAATAAATAAATATCTCTTCTATATAATTATATGGCGGTTGATTATTGCCGTTTTATGTAAGTGAATTTGTTTGATAGCAGTTTAGCTTAAAGTTTGGTACTGTATAAAGGCTTATAACGGTTCTGAGCATTTTATCCCTTCAAAAAAAAAAAAAAAAAAAAAAGCTTAGACCTAAATATTTTGCAGCAGTTCATCGAAATTGAGAAACTTTTCACTTACTTCAAATTAAGATTTTGATATATTCACTATAATTCCATTTCCTCTAAATAAACATAGACTCTTAAAGAAAAACAAAATCCTATTGATATATACATTCTTCTCCGAGAATAAAGAGTTATAGTAATAGTTTTTTTTTTTTTTTATAATGTTCTCTTTGCACAACTCCAGTATGATTTGCAAAAGAATCATAACGGCCACAAGAAATAAATCCAAATATGTTGATACTAAAAATTTAAGATATTACTCCTCGCCATCGTCCAAAGCGTTCTTTAGCAAACTATTTGACGATGACAAGGCTCTGCAAAAGTGCACATCTTCTGACAATGCGAAATCCTCGTCATCGTTCGTGGATGGAAGTTTCTACGAGTTGCTTAGAAACAAAACGTCAAATGGAAGAAACAGCTCAGGAGTGAACTTTAATTCCCGGTCTAGGCAATTAAGAATAAATAATAACAACAATAATAATAAATCATATAATAGTAATGGATACTTAAGAAGAAGTGCGGATGGAGTTCCTATTTTTGCACTGAATGATCTTCCAGAAGGAAGTTTTAAAGAAATTGAATGTTTCAAGCATATAATTAAAAAAATCTATAAGGACGGAAATAGGGATGGCCTCATTCAATTTATGGACATAGATTCCAATAAGTCTGATATTCCCAAAGTTAAATTTGATAAATTGTTAAAGAATCATGAATGGAATTTGAAAGAATATGGATTACAAGTGGTGAGCTATTCGCCACTTGAGACTAAGCAGCACAATCATCATAAAAAGGGCCCTGAAACTTTACCCAGACTTCCATTGGTAAAAGTAGTCCCTAAAAGAACTGCCATGGATAAATATAATGCAGAACTTTCCAAGATGAAGGATGAAGAGATTGCAATGGTGAATCCAAGAATGGCATACATTATTCAACAAAAAAATTCATCAAACAATGCAGCATCCGCTTCCTCGTCTTCATCGTCTTCTTCTGGTGTAGGCATGAAACTAATAAAAATAGGTTGGTCCATCTCAGATTCTGATTTAACTGGTAAGAAATTCTCAGAGATCATATCTGCTGCAAAAAAGGCTGCACTTGTAGTCGTGGTCATCGATGATAAGGACTCTCTTCATCGTGCAGTTGAACCTGAAGATCTTGATTTTAATACAAGCTCTGTTGCTGGTGTAGATGCTATTGAAAGTACTGAAACCACTGAGGCTATCACTTCGAAAAGAAAAAAATTCAAACCATTGAATGAGTTAGAATTGCTAAAGAGGGAAAAGACATTGGGTTTAATTCTGACTCTTTTGGAAAATTCAGACGATATCCACTGTAATAATATTTTGAAGAAAGGATCTTTAAGAAAAAGATTATTGATAAAAATGAAAATTAACAGAGTTAAAGAAAACAGGAAGAAATCAAATAAAGAAAATTCCGATAATTCAGTTTCATCCAAAAGCGAAGGTGAATTAGATCTAAATGATGAAAGCTTGGATATTATGGCAGTTGATTTGAATACTATTCAAGACAAAAAATTATTAAAAGAGGTCAGAAAAAGACAAAGAAAAGAAAAGGAAAGGTTGAGAGAAGAGAAAAAGAAGAACAAAATGGCATCGGCTTAGTCTTGAGTTGAATAGACATTCTAACGATATTGATGATGAATTCTTGTAAATATGCCTCTCGTGTATTTTATTTTTCAATGACTGTTCATGAATTTTGTATATAGTAGAGAATCAAATGATTGATTTTTGACCTTTCATGAATGACATATTGACATTTTTTTTTTTTTTTTTTAAATAACTTTCTTTATTTCAATACAGATAACTTCATAAATATGCTTTATGAATAGTTTTAGTTTACAATAGATAATAATAATATTGATCAAATGAGAATCCGGAATACTGCTTTTCCCATTTTCTTTATTAAACTAATATACAAGATTTGAAATTTTTTATTCTATATCTTTGGCTATTTTATGATCAATTCAGCTCATAAACAAATGGTATCTTCTTCTTTTATTAAAAACAATACCCACAACTCTACTTCTTTCAACATTTCACAATAAATTTTTAAATTAAGTCACAGTATATTCACAAGATAGAAGCAATGAAAACAAATAGCAGACACACAGCCATTCTTTGTCGGCAGGTTTTAAATTACCAAACACCTTTATCGACACCTGGCAAATCGCCTTTCTTGGCTCTTTCTCTAAATTGTTGTCTACTCAATCTGAATCCTCTTAAAACAGAATTACCATGGCCAGTCTCCACACATCTATTTTTAATTTGCATAGCTCTGGTATAATTAGGCATAGTTGTTAATTGTAACTGAGCTTCTAATCTAACTCTTGGTGGGAACAATGTGTTGTTAGCGATATATTTCAAAGAGGTCATGGTGACTTCATAATTGGCAACTAATTGTCTTTTGAAGTTGTCACGAATCATTCTAGCGGTTAACACACCGGTTGGATTCTTCACTTTTACTGGAAATCTGAATTTACCCATTTTTAGTTGTGTAGTTGTTTATTATTGCTTGATATGCTTTCCTCTAAAATTGGATTAATGAATGCTGCCTTAGAGTAGGTTCTATTTAAAAATTTTCAAACAACCAAGTAAACTTGGATATGAAGAAAATTTTTTTTTAATCTCAGTATTTCAATCAGATATTTTGGTGCATCCAAAATATTAAAAAGCCGTACACCAAAAACGAATATTTTCAACATGTCATTCACTAAGCAATGAATTTACAAATGCAGTTTAATCAAGAAGGTAGTAAAAAAAACTAATATGCAATGAAATGTATATAATATAATACACTGTATGAAAGCTAAAATCACAACTTTAACCCGATCCAAAATATAAATTATCAATATATCTATTGCGGAACCACCAATCAGTATCTAGATCTTGATCATGTTCATTCAATGAACCAAATTTTCCCACTACAATCTTAACCTCTGGGAATGCAGACAAGATTCGTCTCACACCATTCTCTGAAGCCAAATAGCACACCATGATAATATCTTTCACAGCAATTCCATGATCAATCAATACTTGGATAGACATGATCACTGCAGACCCGCTGATGATTTGTGCGTCCATTAATAAAATCTTAGTGTTACTGTTATTGATCCCCTTTGGAAGTGACAAAGAATGAAGCTGTGGTTCTCCTGTCTTACTATCGGATTGAATTAAAAGTTTACCGATTTTAATATCAGGCAAAGTTCTTTTCAAAGATGTCATGAAGCAATCACCTGATCTAACAATGTTAACCGCAATAACATTCTCCACTAATACCATGGGATGGACCACCTTGTAATCTAATGGAGTTAAGACGTCGTGCTTTGGTGGAAGGTAAGTGAGACATTCCAACGCTTTATTGATTAAAATTGTGGCAATTCTGTTGAAGAAGAAAATGAAGTCATCCCTGGAAGTTTCCTTATTGATTAAAATCGTATGAATGGACTTAATCTGGTTTGTACTTTGTAAGATTTTCAAATTATCCAATTGACTCAATTGGATATTTTTCCCGTTTTCGATTAGTTCATTGAGATGTTTCAAATGTTGTTCTGATTTGTTAATTAATTGCTTAGAAACATGCTTAATCATCATATCTATGGCAATATAATTATCTGCGCCTCTAGGAATGACCAAATCTGCTTCTTGCATAGTAGGTTTGACAAACCGTTCAGCATTAGGTTTAACAAAGGAAGTCCATTGTTTAAGCGTACCTTCCAAGTCTCTTCCCCTGTAAATAATATCTCTGCATAATCGTCTAGCCAAGCAGATATCCAAATCTGTATCGACATAGATCTTTAAGTCCATCAAATCTAATAGTTTCTTATTGTACAACGCATAAATACCTTCGATGATAATAACGTTAGCCCCATAAATAGTGATCTCCTTTGCAGTTCTTGCATGCTTTGCAAAAGAATAGATTGGGATCTTAGTCTGATGTCCTTCTTTCAAATCTTTAACACATTGGTAACATAGTTCTAAATCAACAGCGTTAGGAGAATCGAAATCGTATTCATTTCTAAATGCCTGTGCACTTTTTTCTTCAGATAATGGTAAATAAAAATTATCAAGCGAGATCAAAACTGTCCAAGGAGTGTTCAATTCTTCCACAATTTTAGATGCAACAGACGTCTTACCAGAGCCTGACGCGCCAGCAACACCGATGATGTAGGGCTTAGTCCATGGTGGATTATATTGACTCGATTTTGCACTACTACTACTACTACTACTAGCTTCACTCTTAACACGATTAATCTGCTGGTCATTGCACAGGTTTAAATCATCAACCTGATCTTTATTAATTTTGGGAAATTCATTCTCACTAGTGGTGGCTCTGGTTGGAGAAGTTACTGACTCGACACTATTAGAACTACTGTTGAAAAATGAACCACCCTCCGAAGTAGTAATCCTGGATGGTCTTTTAGTATGCATGTCTTCAGACAGAAATTTATCAATTTTTAGATTATTTTGCTAATTGATCTTATTTGCCTAATAATGATTCTTTATGTTCTACTTTTGGAAGATAATAATAAGAAGAAGAACAGCATTCAATTTTTTTTCCTTCATTTTTCCAGGGATTGTTCTTATACACTTTTTTTTCTTATCCTTACAACATTCTTTTTGAAATAAAAATGAATTTACATCACGTGTAAATCAGGTGATCCAATACATTTTACTATCATCAGTATTGTAGATGTGAATCATAACTCACTTTTCATAATTTGACTGACCATAAGAACAACAAGTTTGATTAATTTGGCAATATATACAAACGATAAAAAACACTCATAAGAAGTTAAAAACAGACGAATTCAATATTTAACCATTCTAAATTTAACTGCTGTGTATCTTGAACTTAACCAGAAAACAACTGCTAAACCACCAAGAATACTAGTAAAAATGATGTAGTGATTATACGACAGTTCACTAGGAGCAGAACCAATGAAGAGACCAGAAACAGGAATACCAATTAAACAACCAATGGCAACAAGGATATATGCTGTAGAGTATCGTCTTCCAAAATCTTCGACTCTTGAAACTTGTCCAAGGCACAACGGGGATAAGCTTAATGTAGAAGATGATGATGTTCCAAAGAGTATAGAATACGCGTAAAGGCCTTTAAGAGAGCCACCAAATGGAAGCCAGACAACAAAATTAAATATGACAGACGCGGACATCATGACTATCATGACGTTAAAGTTCCCGAATTTGTCAGAGAGATACCCTGCTAATATTCTGGAATAGATTCCACATGCGTTCATGATAGTAATGAGCAAATAAGCCGTAGATTCTGAGGTTCCATGAAACACGGCATATGAACCATAATATGTCATCGATGTCACAAGAAACACTTCCGAAAACATCACACCGAGTGCACAAGTAACAAATCTAGGTTCGCTAAGTGCTGTGAAATCCACTGAATCCACAACGAATTTATAAATAGTCCTCCAGTTGAGAATTTTCTTAATATGCACCAACAAAGCGGTTTTTTTAGTGTTTTCACTATGGGTTTGAGAGGAAGCCATCATCTCAGCTCTTGGCTTTATTAATACAATCGCAGCGATATCCAAAGCAGCCAAGAGAAAAGCAAATACTCTCATTGACCAAGCGAATCCTATTCTGATATATAAAGATCTCAACATGATTGGAAACAAAGCACCGCCTACCGAACCACCCATAGTAGCCAATCCAGTAGCAAAGCCACGCTTTTTTGAAAAATAGTGTGGAATTATTCCAACTAAAGCAGGGATCTGGACAGCATTTCCAACGCCGGCAATAATACTGAACGCTAAAATGAACTGGTAGATTTCTTGACAATTACCAGTGATGAAGATCCCGATGAATGTTAGTACTGTTCCTAATAAAATAGGCAATCGAGGGCCTCTTCTGTCAAAAAAATCTCCCATAAAAACGCAGAAAAACAAAGAGATGAAGGTGTAAACGGAGAAAACCCAACCGACGGATGACTGTGAGATTCCTTTCAACTGATGCGAGGAAATGTAAGTTTCAATGGCACTCATCGTATTGACAATCCCAAATGAGTTTGTGAGTCCCAAAAACGCGCCAAGGGCTACTAGCCAGGCCTGGGTTCCACCATCTGGTATATCCGTCAATGGGTCATAACCGCTGCTCTGATTACCACCCGAAGATACGCTGACAGGAGATGAGGGGGTGGAACTCGATGAGTGGGTGGTATAGTTGCTGATGGTGTCATTGCTGTGAATGTAGTCTTGTAGTTCGAAGCTTGCAGAAGTCACCAAGTCAGAGGGCATGGTTTCGATCTGTGTCCGAGGGGTTTTCAAGCTTGCCTTCAACTTTGTCTTTGTCTTTGTCTTTGGCGGAGGCAGGGGCACAGGGATCTCGCTATCGGCGGTGCGTTTGGCTTTGGAGAACGGGGACACATCGTTTTTGATGTTTGTTATATAAGATGATAGAGGACGGGACATTATTGCAGTTGTCGTATTGGTGAAGCAAACTTCAACTGTAGCAGAGTGGTTTTGACGACGCGATGCTGGAAAACGGGGCCAGGGGATATAAGGCAGATATATATAGCTGGGACAACTGAACTAAAGCTGTGGTGGGCTGTAGCGGACTAGATTGGGTATACAAACCAGTAGATAGCGCGTCTGAATACTAGAGAGTGCGTAACAGCTATAGAAGTAGATAAAACCGAATAGAAACAGATGAGTAATGATCCTAAACTGAAAATGGCGACAATTGTGTGTGTGGCTTCCCCGTATTGTTCCCTATTGTGATGGAAAATCATAAATAAATGAGTCTAAAACCGCTATACGTACAATATAATATAAGGCGATGTTGAAATATGTGTCTGCATGTATGTGTCTATGAGTCAGTTCAGCGGATATGGTCCCCATAGATGCTGCAAAAACACAGGCAATAAATTGACTCCTTTATTTTTCCCCCGGCAACGGCCCACGGAATGCTTAGAAATCAGCCTAAAGGACAACGGCCACACCCCAACACCCATATATACATACATACGAAGCGTTTGTAAATATATATATACATTACATCTATCTATCTTCACATATCCTTTCATATCCTTATATATATCCATATTTACATATCGTTATGTATCTTTATATTTACATTTGTACCTTTATATTTACATTTGTACCTTTATATTTGTACTTCTATATGTGTGCTTTTATATCTATCTATATCCATCGGATGCGCAGTATCCATACCTGAACCCGTCGAAAATGCTCTAGATAGCTGGTATTCAAAGCGAGCAGCAGCCTTCCTGCACTAATCGTTTTTCCTCAGGAACTTTTGGAATTTTTTAGTGAACAAAAAGACATTATCTGTCCCATCAACTCCGATGGATCGCATTCAAAAGAAAAAAAGCTCCGCTTCTTTACCATTTAGCGTGAAATTGTCAGAAAAAAGGGGAAAAAAAAGCAGAAAAACAAAAAAAATAAAAAGAAAGGTTAAATCACGTGTAGCACGTGCCAAAACTATTTTGGGCTCTTGTCTCCTATTATTTTTTCTTTAGGTCCCTCGAACCCATCAATTGGCATTTCTTGTTGATCCTGCTAGCTTTTTTGCAGCTGGTGATACTGCCATCAACGTATCGCGCGCTAGCGTCAATAAGCGAATATTGTGTGTCTGTACGAAATGTTGAACTTTGGTTCTGACAAATAAGACAGTCTTATCTGTTACTAATGTTTCTCGCCAGTTTTCTAAAGTAGATCAGTAATAGTAAAATTATGTGCATATTCAAAAATAAACAAAAATATATAATAAACAAATGAGTGAAATGAAATATAGTAGTAATAATACAATTTCTCACTTCTCATGTTCACCATTTCCAACCGAATGCGGGCCACCGGCGGAGTCTCCGTCGTGGTCGCCATCAACCTGCTCGCTAGAGGAAGCCTCTTCTTCATCGTCGTCGTCTTCTTCAAAGTTATCTTCCATCAACGAGTCTTCTTCAAAGGACTGGTCGGAGTCGTACCAGAAGTTCTCGTCGATCGTCTCGTTATTTGCATCATCTGGGTTTCCAGGCACGCTGCCGGAATATGCTGTTTGTATAGAGGTAGGCATCACAAAGTCCTCAGGGATGTCTTGTTTACTGCGTTGCACTTCTGCCTGCACTTTTGCATAGTATGCCTTCTTGTCTTTTCTCCAGTCCAAGGCAGCGTCAACGTTGGCGGGGGAGTCCACGTTGGGGTCCTCCAAGAGCGAGATGATGGAAATAAGCACCGACTCAACGGTTTGCACAGGGGACCAGGTTTCGGCGTCTGGCTCCTGGGAAGTCTGGTCGCCCGCGGTGTGGAGGATCGAGATGCAAAGCTTTCCGTCCTTGTATACATTGGGGTGGTGGATCGGTGGGGTAAACCTGAAGGTTGGGGGCTTGAACGGATAGTCGTGCGGAAACTTCATTTGTGCCTTAAAATATCCACCGTGGTAGATCGAGTCCTTGTTAAGGACCATCACGCCGATGTTCCAGGAGAAGATGTTATCGTTCTCAAGTTCTATGTGGAACGACGGGATTCGCTTTTTGGGGTCTGTGAGCTGGCGGTACTGTCTGTAGAGCACCGAAGTGGCGCTGGACAAGGAGGTGGCGTCAGACATCGTGGGGCTTCTGTGTGTGGCGCAAGGCTGTTTCTGTAGGGGCTGGGGCTGGACGGCCAGAGAGTGTTGTGCTGTTTGCGAGACGTGTCGTGAGCGGTCAGGGGCTGTGGTGGAACAGGCAGGATGTTGCGAACGTCAGGACTCTTGTTGGTCTGATGGCTAGCGTATAAACGGTGATACGTGCCACTTTTTTCCTTATTTTCTGCTGGATGTCTTTGCAAAGCTGCTGCAAGACAATCTGGGGATATAATCGACTAAAAAGACTGCTGCTTGTGTATTTGATGATCCAAAAGCTGCTTATCCATCTATCCATCGGTGATAAATCAACGACAACAACGATCAATCTCAATATCAGCCAACCAAATTTGAGAACCAAAGAAACACACTTAAAAAAAGTCTGCAGCAGGGAAAAAAAATACTGAGACGACCGGCCTCCAGAAGAACACCGAAAAAAGAAACATCAAAATAAGGCGAGTTTCTCTTTAAGAGACTAAATTAGAAAGAAAAACAAAAAAGCAAAATATGTGGCAGCAAAGGCGGCCGTGCGCTCGTAACCGGCTGCCACAGAGACGTCTCTGCCGCCATTTGAAGCCTGTCGAGACGGCTTGAGTGCTGTCGACACGATCCAGGTTCATTGAACAGGGCGCTACTCGCTGCAGCTACTACAACGTCTATTTCGCAGCAAGGTTGCGAAGGAAGAACTGGCGCCACAGATCTCCAGCTGGCTTTCAAACGGCTGAGAGTTCCTCTTAGAAAAGGTTTCTACACGCCTACGAGAAGATAACTACGGAAAGGGCTAATAGTCCTGCTACAAATGGTCGATAAAAAAATCAAAATATTATTATTGTTGCTGATATTTTGCGGGTGCACGGGCAGTGCCTGGCAGCTGACAGCAGCCAGCACTAGTCGGCTTCCACCGAGGACTCGCATGGCTCTACTAGAGCAGGAAACAGTTCAATCTTCTGGCCAGGCAAGATCGGGGCGAGCTTCAATATCTTTTCGATCTGGGCCTCCGGCGCCTCGTCGTCGCCAATATCGCAGTCGATGATGTACTCCACCTGGTCTCCGTGGTTGCTTTCGGCGCTGAAGTGCTCGTTTTCCTTGAACAAGTTAGGCTTGAAGACCACGCCCTTCTCCACTCTTTGTTTGGCTAGGTCTCTTTGGTAAGACTCAATCTTGTATTTTTCGTCTGTAGCAACCTCGTGGTTTCTTTCGCCGAGCGCGTGCACTACGTTTCTCCAAAGCTTTCTGCTCTCGAAATCGCCTTGTTCCGAGATGTCGCGCACCTTCGGTTTGAGTGGGACTGCCTTTTCTACGTCCAAGAACAAGCTCTTCTTGCCCTTGGAATGCTCCTTGAGGTACATCTTTTCATTCCATTTTCCGGACAACTCGTAGAGCGTGTTGCCTGTCTTGGTATCCACGATGGTTCCCTTGATGGCGTCATATGTCCCGTAGATGAAGCCCTTGGTGATGAACTCGATGTCAGCCATGAGCCCGGTTTGCTCGCACTGGATGATCATGTGGTCGCCCAACTCGAGTCTCATTTTGCCAAACAAGATGCCTCTGGCGTACACATTAGGCTGTGTCAACGAATACGTCTCGACGTCCTTGCCGTCTTTGTACTTGTAATCGAGAAATTTCAATACCGAAACACCGTCCATCATGGCCGCGGTGGAGTTACCCAAGAAACGGGACTTTGGAATGGCTGTCCCGTCCACTCGGATGTGCAGCTGTGGAATCATGTAAAAATACAGGGACTTTGGCGGATGGTGCTCGGTCTGCTCGGCAATGTAGAATGCTTGCTGTGGCTTCTTGTCGTGGGCAGACAAAGCAGGAGGCAAGTCCCAGTAGGCGGTGAAGTATTCGCCCAAGACCGGGTTCAAGGGTTTCTTGACCGCCTTTGGCGCGATGTGCCAGCCACTCATGTACCACTTGACAACGTGGAGGAATCTCTGCAAGGGGTCGTGCCTGTAATCGTCGTGCGCTTGCAAGAGGATGTCCGGCTGTTGGAGCTGGTTGGTGATTCTTTCTAGCATGGACTTGCGCTCAAGGATGAACGTTGGAAGCGTGATACGCGACAAGTCGCAGCCCGGACGCAACTGGGAGATAATTGACATCAAAATGGACTGGCCTTGGTCGTCCACTTCGTCGATGTCGTCGATGTTCTTGCTGGCGCCGGCGCTGCTGCTGTTGCTGCTGCCGCCGCCCGCAATCTTTGGTACTTTCAAGCCTAATGCCATTCTGGGGTGTCGACTGGTGGGAAAGGTGGGAGAGAGAAAAAGGTCCGAAACTGGGGTTGTGCAAAAGATCGGAATATCAATGGGAAAGCGCCAAGAGAAGGGTCAGGATAATAAGGGTAGCGGCGGGCTCGGTTTTCGTATTACTGCGTATATTGTTCTTTCTCAGCAATATCCGTCTATTCGTCTATCTTCGTCTATCTGGTGCTAGTGCGTTACTAGGTCTTGAATTGTAGTATGAGGTGTTCTGTGATGGCCAAGCAACGAATTGTAGTCTGATTCATTAAACAACAGGCTTCTTTCTGTATGATACTCACCGCTGGTTTTCTTTTTTTTTCTGATATATTCGGTTTTTCTTTCGGTGGCTGTTCTGTATTATTATTATCAGAAGAAAACTAACCGGCTGCGATCCCATCCTAACTAGCCAGGACTAAAAAGTAACCAAATTGATAACAGAAAGAAAAAAATAGAAAAAAAAAAAAAACTTTCTGAACCCGCACACAGAAACATTAGTTTCTCTCTTAATTATGACAGTTTTGAATCCGAACACTCTTCTCACGTGAGTAGCACGTGAGACGTTTTTTTTTATTTTTCGCGGCTGCCCCCACGGATTTCGGTGACGATTTCTGCTCTTATCATTGGAGGAGCTCCCACACACTTTTTTTGTTGAAAGAAAAACAGTTTGGACAACGCACTACTGGCCGATATCGTGACAAATTAAGTTACACAATATTGACTTGATTCATTCATTATGGCTGATGATAGCCACTTTCTGCCCTATCATGTGTATCAAAGGAGAACAGTGCATCTCAATACCAATCTGCTGACCAATTAATATCTGATTCGCCCCAGAACATTCTCTTTTGTGTGTGTACCTGTTTGTATCGTTTTTCTCCACATTCTTGCCCTGATATCTGTTCATTACGCCTGCAATGCCTACCTCGCAACCGTCCCTTGTTGGCCAGTCTGTCCGCAGCTACAGCGCGGACCCACAGCAACACAAAGAATCTGAAGCTGCCTCTGTGGAGGCCCCAGCGGCTTCCCACCCAGCCGTCGTCCACACCCATTCCCTTGCCGCTGCGTCGTCGACGGTTGACGACTTGATCCTGGAAGGGGCCCTTCTCAGCAACGACGACGACATGTACAACGCAGCGCTCCTTGACGCCGACGGAAACTTGAAGTCCGAAAAACAGCAGGAGCAGGAAGCCGCTTCCACCAGCTCTGCCTTGGAGCCTACGTTGAGCCAAAGATTGGACTATTTGACGAGCTCTGCTAACAATAAGGCTGTTTCCAGAGAAGCGGAGATCCAGCAAATGATGAGGGAGGAGGAGGAAGAAGAAGCCGAAGAAGCAGCTGAGAAGGCCTCTGCTGTTCCGGTAGAAAAAGCAAAAGCAGCTGAAAGCAAGCTGACTGCTGGAGCTGCGGGTTCTGCTGATGTTGGAGCTGCCTCTGAAACCACAGTTCCATCTCTCGAACTGATGATAGACAACACGCTTCAGCAATTTGACACCCAACTCAGTGAGAAATCAATCTATGGGTACTCTTCAACTGCCGAACCTGAAAAGAAGGACCCGTACACTGATTCTCCGCTCGCTCAAGTGAAGTCTTCGCCAGCTGCCACCACCACTAGTAACAGCACTCCAAACAAAGCAGCCGAAGTCTTACCAAAAGTGTCTTCTGATACAGAGGCTACTTCGTCTGTCAAAAAAGATGATCCGCATCCGCCTGAGCATATCCTTGAGCGAGATGCTCAATTCGTTGCGCCTGCTGCTGCTCGCGAAGGTGCAGATATGTCTGTGACCAACAGTTACAAGACCCCAGAAGATTCAACCACAAAAGAAGCTGGAGAAGGCCATTTGAATATTTCTGCTCGTCCTACTTTGGCTACTGGTGACTCGTATCAGAAAACAAATAGTAACAGTGGTTCAAATGGTGATCTTTCTGACAATACAAAGAGATATTTGAAAACACTTAGTAAAACCTTTTCTTACAAATCGGAAAACAACCCAGCAGCGGCAGAAGATTCCGAGCTGGCAGTTACTTCAGGTTCTAGAGAGCCATTGATGCGTGTACAAAGTTATTCATTGACTAAAGATGATTTGGAAAATGAAGGTGGCTTGGTAGGCGCTTCTGCTTACGATGCTGACCCTTCTATGGAAAATACTGTAGACAAAGTTTTGGAAAAGGTGGAATCGTTGAGCATCTCCAATAAAGGTGGTGATAACGAAGAAAGTGGTGATCATGATCATGCATTGGAGAAAATCATCGATGAAGTGAACTTTGAAATGGAAAACGAAATGATCCATAAGGAAAATCCTAAAACCACTAAAATTCCCGAAATCAAAACCAATTTGGCGTACGATGAATCCAAAGAAGATCAAGAAGCTCCAAAGTCTCCATTAGAAAAATTGGCTAATGAAATCTTACAAAGCGACGTTTTGAATGAAGATGTGAAAAATCCAAGATTGACAAAGAAAAGCGAAAAAAAGGAAACCTCCGTTGAATCTACTGAAGAAGCTCAAGACCCTGAAGAGAAAGAAAAATCGCTCAACTTGAAGTCGAAAGAAGTTTCAACTACAGCTTCTAGTACTTCAGCTGCTCCAAAAGCAACTGGACACACAAAATCCACTGTTTCTTCAATTGATCAAATTGCCTCAGAGATAGATGATCTTTTATCGGGATCCAACTCAGAGGATCCTCCACTTACAGATGCGCAAATTCAAGAACTCGAAAGATCATTGGATAGTGATGTGTTAAATGTGACTAAATCCTTACAAATGACAAACTCTTATTCCAAGAGACCAAACATAAATGCAATCGGAAGCTCTTCTAATATCAATGCATCTTCATCTTCATTGCTTCCACAGCAAGATGATAAAACTGCCGAAAGTGCATTCCAAAATGATATGCAACAACAAATCATTAATGATTTGAAAGATCAACCTGTTTATATTTACACCTCTCTTGCTGCCGGCTCTTTGGAAATGATTCCTAGAACTAATAGACTTGGTACTATCTTGACTGCGTACAAGATTCCTCATACTTATAGGGATTTAGGTACCGATATGGAAGCTAGAAAGGTTTGGAAGACTTATGGTAGAGGCAAGCAATTGCCTGCTGTAGTTAGAAGTTCAGATATTATTGGTGATTGGAAAGAAATGGATCAATATGCTGAAGATTATGAAGTTAGAAAAAGAATCTACGAGATGTATTAAGGTAATTCGTTTCGTCAATTCTTTTGGTCTCTTTTATTGTTATTATTATAATATATCATATATTTGTTTTGAAAAAATAAAGAAAACTAAGTATTGCGGATAAGAATATCTATTAGTATTACTAAATATTTTGCATTGCTTGTTGCTGGTTTTGTTGTAAATTTTTGAGTAAATATCTTATCTTTTGATTCTCTTTAGTGATCTTGTTCAAATTGATTTGCATGCCTAGCATAATACCTTCAATCTGTTTATTAAAATCTTCTACAACTTGACTAAGACGACTTTCAACTCTTGAATTCTCTTTGAATTTTACATCCATCATATCTGATATTTTTTTGAATAATAAATTCAATTTTTGATCAGTTGATTTGCCTACGTCTTCAGTTAAGATATCACACAATTCCATGTGGTTATTCATGCAATCCAATTTGAACTCGTCTAATTTCTCGTACATTTTTTCCAGAAATAATCCGCTGCTATTCTCGTAATCGTATTTATAATTAGAAGTATAACCTATTTGTTTAAACTCAACATCAGCTACGATGCTACTAGTTTTGTCGACTACAATCAAGGTTCCAAGTTGTCTCATAGTAAGGTTTCCATCAATAATTTCAATAGAATCTGAATCTGAATCCAAATCCGAATTGCCCTCTTCTTTCTTGCCTTTTTCGTCAGATATATCATCAGGAATTCCTGTGGAGTCATAATATATGTTTTTTTGCAAAGCCAAGTCTTCTTCAAGTTCTTTAAACTTTTGAAAATACGGAAGTTTTAAAGACGTAAAAATGCTGAACGCTAAAACTATCATAACTTCATATATCATACTTGGGGCTAAAAAAATCTCAAAAAAAACTTCAATTATTTTGCTAAAAGTTGAAGGTGAATCTTTTCTTTTATTAAGAATCATTGTTGAATATTCTTCAACGTTTTTAATGTTTTCAAGATCTTTATTTTGTTCTCCGCTGGTATAGTTATTATTACACTCTTCAACAATTGCTGCACAATTTTCAACTTTTTCAAAAACTTCGTAGATATTCAAACCCTTATTTTTAATATGTTTGTTCAACGTAATCTCATTTACGGTGTTTACACCCGCTATGGTAACTCCTGACGCCTTGAAAGAAGTAATATCTGACGCCTCAATAGCCTCAAATGGGACTATTACTGCAAATGTTAAATGTTAGTACAAGTTCTTAACAAATTTGTTTTTTGAAAGTTCTGCTTTTACATACCAGACATATCAATGAATGGAGAAGTCATCATAGCCACAAGAATCAAAGATTTCTTAATCCCTATGTTGGCAAGCTGCTCGAATATAAAAGAGAAAAAGTTCATTTTTGTGGTTTTCCCAGTTGCAATGATTTTGATACTATTTTGTAATATTATTTTGTTATATGTGGTATTTAATTATTAGACGTGAGAATAGAGAACCTAGAAAGTAACCAGAATAACTTATCTGTAAGCCTTCCAGATTCTTTGTATTAGGCTGGTATTCCATTAAAAGAGTCATAAAGGCCAACCAAGAATACAGTGTCAGCGTTTATTTTTATTTTGTTTTTTTAATTTTTTCTTCAATTTTCATAGAATATTATATTTTGCTAAATGAAACACAAAACCAATAAATAGAAACGCCTATTTATTTCCGATATAAGATTCTAATAAATATAAATAATAATGCGCATACTAATCTAGCGCTTGCTCTTCTTCTGAGATCTCGTACCTTTTTCCATGGCTCTGGATCTAGGTCTGGGTCTATCGTCTTGAGTCATCTGAAGCTTCTTATCTGATCATTTTCGTACACTTGTTTTATACTTGTCACAGTGCATCCTGTCAATTCATTAATGTGTGCACCCCAAACGGCGCTAAAAATACCACACGCAAAAAATTATGCGCAATTCGGCAGAAACAGTAATAATTCAACCAGTGAATTTCCAGCATGCATCAACATACGAGATGAACACGAAAAAAAAGAAAGGCATTACGAAGATAAAAATAGGTTCGCTTCTAGATTATTTTAGCACTCCTCCATAAACTTTAAGCATATATAATTGAAGGAATGTCCTGGGGTCTCAGCACTTCCTTTCATACCATATTTTGTATTCTTTTTGTTCTTTTTTTTTTCTTATATTCCCATAATATAGATATTGCCAACCCTTGCCATTTAACCTATACTAACTACCTAGTTCCTAAACTTTATATTTATTTTCCGCACATATGATCTACCAGTAAACAACAATAAACTCTCGCTTTTTATACTATGATTCCAGATATAGGAGCCACATTTTGTGCTTTAACCATATTATCAGCAATTCTCCAACTTGTGCAAGGTGCTCCAATCCAAAAGAGACAAAGCCACGAAATACCAGAAGACGAGAGTGAAAATGTATTTTCTCCCATAATTTTTGATTTTGAGATTGTCAAAAAATCATCCATCTCAGGAAGCACAAACATCCAAAATAAAAATATTCGAAAAGTCAACCAAAGTCAGCTAATAGTCGAGCTCGAGAATGAAGTATCTATGTACACCATGGAGATCGAAGTTGGAACTCCGAAACAACAATTAAGTGTTATCTTGGATACCGGTTCGTCGGATCTCTGGGTTCCTTCTGTTGACATTTTGAAAACACAGCCGTTGATCATCTCGGAAAAGCCTCATGGTACTTTCAATGCATCAAATTCTACTACTTTTAAACAATATCAAGATCAGTTCAGTATATCCTATGGAGATGCTAGCACCGCTAGTGGAATTTGGGCAAATGATACGTTATCGGTGAAAGGACTCGAAATACAAGATATTATTTTTGGGTACGCAACTTCATCCAGCACCAGTACTGGTATTTTTGGAATAGGAATGCGTGCCAATGAGGCCAGTTCTTGGGTCTTGCAAGCAATTCAGAACAATGATACGCAATTGAGCATAAAAGAATTAAACTCGAAAGGGGTAAATAATGGTTTTTACTATGATAATTTCCCCTATCTTTTAAAGAAAGAAGGGTACATTAAAAATTGTGGTTACTCTTTGTTTTTAAGCTCTACCTCAAATTCTAAAGGTTCTATAATCTTTGGCGCTATAGATACTGAAAAATATCATGGAGCATTGCAAACTTTAAGTCTAATAGACGTGGATGACTCCAGCACAGAAACGACTGATGATACAAAGAATAGCAATTCCACTTCTTCTGATTCAGCAAAATCATTTTTTGTTGGCTTAGATTCTTTAGCAACGAAATACAAAAATGGTACAACCCAAAATTTCACTCAGCAGCAAGCAAGCTACCCAGCCTTATTGGATTCTGGCGCAAGTTTGATTTATGCCCCATTTGAAGTGGCTGATCAATTACAAACTCTTTATGGAACATACAGCAAAGCCTATAATCATTATGTCACTTCGTGTAAGAGTGAAGGACCTGATCTTCAATTCCAATTTTCCAACAAAACTATCTCTATTCCATTTGAAAATTTGTTATTTAAAGTTGATAGTACATCTGAAGAATGCGTTCTTGGTATAGCTAATAGCGAAACCGATTATTTCATTCTAGGTGATGCATTCCTAAGAAGTAGCTATGTCTATTACAATTTGGAGAACAAAACTGTCTCCATAGCCCAAGCAAACTACCAAAATTCTACAAAGTTGCAAGTTGTCACTTGAATACATTTTTGTTCCCTTTCTTTTTTCTGATTTTTTTGACTTTTCTTTTTTCTACAATTTTCAATTTTATTTATAATTTCCCGGGTTTTGATTTTCATTTCATTGCTAATCTATTTAAGTATGAACTAATAAAGATAGTAATAATTTTTCGCATGCATTACATTAATAGAACTCAATTTGCAACCGTTGAGGCTTTTTCTCCTTCTGTAGTCAAACTCATAACTGTATCTCTTCCGAACATTTTAATATCACCAAACGTAGTTTTACTCTTAGCATTCAAAAACTTTCCTTTGGCTTCATCCCACTTCTCAAAAGTCAATCTCTCAAGGCTTTGATCTCTTGTTATGCCAAGTCTGTTCAACTTTGGAGATTGGATCTCATCAACATCGATGTATGCGTCAAGTCTTGGGTCGCAGAAATATACAATGGTATTTCTCTTATAATTTGCTTGATCTTGTGGTGGTGTACTTACACGATGAATGGAAGATTTAAAGTAGTCACCGGTAATAAGCTTGAACGCATCACCAATATTTACAATGAATGAATTTGGAGTATGTTTCACGTATTTCCATTCTCCGGATGTGTGGTCTCTGATCTGCAAGGAAGCAATTGGCTGTGATACAATAAATGTCAATGCAGTACCATCACTGTGCCCTCTCAACCAAGTACCGTTTGTTTGTTTGGAATATTCTTGGTCAACCTCGTGGTATAATAAGAATCTACCGAATCCACCTCCAGATTTGATGATATCGTTGTTGTAAGTCTTGAAGTAATTTTCCCAGAAAAAGCCTTCTGGCAACTCCAAGATAATGTCAAGCAAGGTTAACACTTTTCTAAGGATGTCGTTGTGCAAATACTTGAAGTAGCTAGAGATGTCGTCCAAATGGTACTTGACGAACTCAGGATATTCGATCTTGTTAAAGAAAATATCATCGTGGTTGAAGTGACGAACGTTGAAGAACTCAATGTTGTCATTTCTATTGTTCTGGTATTTCCAGTGACCCTTCAACTTGAAGCCGTTACCTCTGATAACACCCAAGTCACGGTGGGCTTCTTCCTCGTAGATTTTGTTGCCGCCCTCAAACTCCTGTTTTTCCTCTTCCGGAATCTCGAATATGGATTGTCCGATGGACTTCATTTTGTTGAACTCGTCTTCAGAGATACCATGGCCGACAATCTTGAAGAATCCGTACTTTGTCAACGCGGTCTCTAACTGCTTGGCCAACTTCTGTCTGTTTTCCAAGCCCTCAGGACCGAAAGAGAAGCCGCTCAAGTCGATGGCCTCCAAGTCAAGCATAGGGATATCTTCCTTGCTGATTGGCGCTTCTTTGAACGGTCTAACATTGGCAGCTTTATCGGCAGCCGCTTTTTGAACTGGGTTCAAGTACTTTTCGTGGAGCATATTTGCGTTCGTTTTCTAGTGTAGTAAGTTGTAGCAGTAGCAATAATGAAACCCAGAAGTGTATATTTAGTTTGAAAAGCTGTACTAACACCAGTAAAGCAACATTATAGATGCCTGTACAACTTTTTTTTGTGGCGAAATCTCAAAGTATTTATACCATTTGTGCCATACTTGCACCATATTATGTCACAACTTAATAAATACACATGGTCATGGGTTCTTTTTAGCTTGTAGCATAATCGTATAGCCGGAAACAGGAAAACACAATTCGCGTAATTTCGCTGTCATGTTGAGATATTTTCACATGACTTGAGGAAATTTTCCCCAGAAATTGGTTTTGTGTGTGTGTGCAAGACTCATGCATGTGTGCGAGTGAATTCTGTTAAGCTCTGCCAGGGCTTGCATATTGTCGCATAGAAAGTAGAACTTTTGAGAAGCAGCAAAAGAAAAAAAAACAAGATACAAGAAGCAAGATTGAAAAGTGAAAAATTCAAGTAAAAATTGTGGTTAAGGCTCCTCTTCTTGGAAAAATAACCACAGAATTACTGAGTAGCAGCAGAATCCGAAAATAAAGCGGAGATCACAACCCAGACTGGTCTTGCCTTTATTTATCCTCAAAATCAGATCAGATAAGAGAATAAAATAATAATTTAACGGGCACCCTAATAAGCTATTATTGTGATCGAGTATGGTTTTTCTTGGTTGCTGGAATGCTTACACAGTTTGGATTTTCAGGTAGGTAGAAAAGTGTATGTAGAATTCAGAAAGTGTAAGAACATATATAATAAATCAAGAATGGTGAAAAGAATAGTAGAAATTGTCAGATCATAAAGCCAGTTTAGATCGACAGGGCAACCCAGTTACCCGAAGAAGTGAAAAATGTAACTTAAGAAGCGCAATGAGGGCGTGCAGGTTATTGTTAGAATAAAAAATCGTAGTCGAAAGCGAAATCAAAGGAGCAAAAGCGTAACTAAGGATGACAAGAAAATTAAAGAGCCAACGAGCTTGGCATCACCCTTGTTTTCGAGGTTTACGCTGGCGGCAGAGCCGTTGGAAGCGGTCGAAGAGGTCGAAGACAATGTCTCAACGGTAGCGGTGGTACTGGAGGTTCCGGAAAGTGTGGTGGTGGTGGAGAAAGAAGTGTCAGATGAGGTGGAGGCATCTGTTAAGGTAGAGACATCAGTCAAAGTAGAAGCAACAGAGTCGTCTTCATCAGTTTCGTCTCTCTTGACATAAGTGGAAAGAAGAGTTTCTGGGTAGGTGACGGTCTTGCCGCTGGTGGTTTCGAAGGTGGTGCCGCTGGTGTAGACTTTGATAGCATTGTTTTCATATTGGTAGAAGACACCGCCAGAGTAGTCCTGGACACTGATGTATTGCAAGTAAGAAGTGTATTTTTCAGAACCCAGTTTCTTGGTACTCTCAATCATGTAGTTGATGGTGTCAGGGGTGGTAGGCCAATTTTCAACATCGATAGGGTTGGTCAAAGAAGAAATGTTCAAGGATTTGTAGATAACACCATCGACTTCCCAGTTGATTTCCGTAGAGGTCCATTCGATAGAGTACGTGTGGAAAGACTTGGACAAGTCCATATGGACAGGAATAAAATCGTTTGGACCATCGGTACCGTTGTAAGTGCAAATGATAGTGCTGGTGTTAGTACCACTGACCAATAAGCCTAAACCGGAGTAAGCACCGCTGATTTTGAACGAAGTGATGGCTTCACCAGCAGCGATTTCAGCCAACCAAGTAGCTTTTCCGTAGTACATAGCAAATTCAGATGTAATAATAGATGGATCACCTCCATCAGTGACGCTAACAGCAGCTTTACCATTTTCAAGTTCAGGCTTTGGACCAGTAGTGGAGAATCTGTCCCAAGGACTTGGTTTGGTGTTCTTAGCAAAAAGAAAGGTTCTGGCAGTGCTACCTAATCCAAAAGCGTTACCGGTGAAATCGTGAGAAGCAAGTGTGAGCGACGAAAGTAATAATAATAAATTTAAGAAGAAGATCATAGTGAGCAGAATGTTATAGGAAATATTGGTGTTAATCAATTCTGTTTTGTTTATAATTCGATATTATTATTTCTTTTTTAAAAATATAATCAACAAGCCAGAAAACTAAGATGATTTATATTTGTTTATATATCAAGCAATCCAAATACTTCATTTTTCAATATCTCTCCAATTTTTTCCTTTTTTCTATTTTTAATTTTTTTCTGCAATGTTGAAATTCAGGCACGCACAATTCCAAGTCATATTAACACGGCGAAGCATGCGTTTTCCAGCAGCGCAGATACACTAACAAAATCTTCAATAATATAGAATAAACTTATCGGTGGTATCTGGACCCCCTGCTATCACTTGTTCATTTCTGGTTAATGTTTGCAATAATTTTTAGCAGATTGGATCACTTTATTTTCAGTTTTCCAAAATTATTAATAGATTATTTCATACCAAACTTTTTTTGCGGTGTTTTCCTATTTTGCTCTACTTTTTCATCCACAAATAAGTGACAGCTGCTAAGGAGAAGAGAACATAACGTAGTAATGCTCAACTATTGCCTCGGTAGAATGTTTCATAAAACTTCATCTGCTAGTTTTCAGCGCGATATACCCTTTTAAATTGAATGTCTTAGTAAGCATTTATTGCTACAAATAATGTATTTATGAGAGATAGAGAAAAAGAAATGTATTGTTTCAAAAGTCTTCGTTAAACCTTAATGGATTATCTTCTAAATTATTACTCGCGCTGGCAACGGTAGTCTCTCTGCCTTCGCTACCATTATTGCCTATACGCGTAGCAAAAGATGTATCTGAAGAAACATTAGAGTCAGCTAAATAATATCCGCGTATATTCATATACTCATTATTAAGATACTCCTGTTTCAAATATTCTTCAATGCATCTCACACAACAAAATTCCTTAATCACTGGGACCAACTTGTTGTTTTCTATCAAATCATAGTATTCCAAAATAGATCCAGCAGGCCCGTTGAAATGTATTGGTTTATAATCCATTTCCTGTTCTTCTTGTTCGGTGAATATTGTACTGTTTCTGCTATTAATAATCAATTTTGAGCAAGTATAACAGAAGTTCTCCTCCACTAAGCCCACTAACATCGATTTAATTAATCTGAAATGATTTTTGCTAAGATGTTGATGCCATATTTTAATTTCCGAAGTTGTCAAGTCTTCATATTTTGAAAGTTTTCGAAGACATAAATCGGATAATTTAGGTGCTTTAAATTTATAATTCTCTAAGATTTTCAACGGATCTATGTCTGCTTGATCTACTTTTATACTTGGATTCAACCTCAATTCACCAACAAATCTTTTGAAACCTACTTCAGAATTGCCAAAATTCGCTATTGGACTCTTAATATCTTTCCGAGGCTTAAGAGATTCCAAAATCTTAGATTCTTCTTCAAAATAGTGAACCTTCTTCAATTTTGCGCCTGTTTGTAAATATTTGTCCACCGAGAAAAGTTTAGAATTAGGTTTCAAGGACAAAGTTTGTAAGTTGACTAACATTAAAATTTCATTGGGTACCCAATTGATTTTATTACCACTGAGTTGAAGATAATTTAATCTTTTTGAGATATTTCTAATTTTTCCAGGAATTTTGGAAATATTATTATGCCTCAAACTTAAGACCGTCAAATTCTTAAGATTGAACAATCTCGGATTTATTTCTTCTAAAAGATTATTACTCAAATATAGCTTTATATCTGGCTTATAAATTTCATCATAAAGGTTAACGCTAACCAAATTATTCAAATCTTCTATCTCATCAGGGACGGAATGCAAATTCATCTTACTTAGTTCAAGAACAGGGTTAGCATCATCGATAGCTGAGCTTATTGCTGCCTTTGCATTTTTAGCACTTAAATCTTCATTAACAGAATTTGTTCTTGAAAAAGAATTGAATTTGTTCAATCGTTTTTTCCTATAATTGTTGTATGAAGTGCTCTTGATTAAATTATGTTTTCTTCTTGCTGGTGAACCATCCGCAAGTTTCTGATTTTTAAATATGGCATTATTCGTAGAGGCGGTCTGTGATAATCTTCCAAAACTGTCCAACTTAAAATCCACTTCATTTTCAGATTCAAACTCATCGAAGCTGCTATTGCTATTACTGAAGCGTTTCTCATTGATATTTTCATATTTTGTCTTTTTTAGAACTGGTGTTCTGTCATTATCTTCAAAAGAATTACTTAAGCTATTTAACATCGATGCCGATCTGGTTATATTTCCACCAGATGTCTTTTTAGTACTATCATCAATAAAGATATCTTGCTCTTCGTCTTCGTCCTCCTCCTCCTCTTCATTATCGTCAGCTTCTGTACATAGCTCACTACTCAAATTAAAATCGCTTGTATTTGTACTAAATCCTACAGCATTGTAATGATCATCTTCAGTGGGGATATCCGATGGTGGAGGACTGCTTGTCAAAATATTTATTTGCTTTCTGCGAAGTCTTCTGTTGTTGTTTCGTATCATTGTAGTAGAAAGTGTATTTGCATTATAGCTTGGGAAATTCTTGGATGGCTCATCAAAATTAAATCCAAATTTATACTCTGATTCATTCTTAAATTTTCTATTTGAATTGCTGATAGCGGTTCGGTAATCGGAACCTGCCATACTACTGTTGAACGTATTATCTATT
Source organism: Saccharomycopsis schoenii (assembly GCA_010994365.1). Taxonomy (NCBI): domain Eukaryota; kingdom Fungi; phylum Ascomycota; class Saccharomycetes; order Ascoideales; family Saccharomycopsidaceae; genus Saccharomycopsis; species Saccharomycopsis schoenii. Next base: position 174,011 of record JNFU01000012.1, on the reverse strand, counting down.
GATGTGTCATGACCACTGTCATGTTGCCCTTTCAATTTTGTTTCTACATCAGCATTGCAATCTGAAAAAACTGATGTACTATCAATGAACAGTCTCTTACTTGCTACTTCATGGTATAATCTTCCTTCCTGGCTATCGTCGCCTTCATGAGTTGCATCATTGATGCTATCCAGAGCTAGAGAGGTAAATATTTCTGTGTCACTGGTTAGCAAAATGCTATTATCGTTATTATTTCTTAATCTTTTGATGCTTTTCTTTTGCGAAGGAGAATCATGATGCCTCTTCTTTTTCCTGTTTCTTTTGGGAGACAAAAACACGCGTGGAGGTGAAGAGTCAAGATCTGATGCTAATTTGTATGGAAATTGTTGCTGATCCTTATCCATATTTATATTATCAGATCGTGCTAAAGGTTGTTTTGGAATATTAATGTGAAAAAATAAATTAGCCTTAAAAGACAATTTTTCTAACTAACACTACTCTTACTGTGAAAGGTTTACTTTACTTTTATGAAATTACAATTATAGAAAAACAATCAATGTTACAAGAGAAACTTTAATTTTTTTTTACCAAAATCTCATTCACATTATGTACCAAAAATTAATGACGCGTATCTGTATTTTTTCACACGCGTTTTTTTGCTTCATTTGAATGTTGATCAAGAACTGGTTTTAAATTAACATATCTGCCAACCAATCAGCCTACACGGATCTTTTGATGAGATATGCTGATGACGAATATATTTAGAAAATGAATATAAAATAAATGACGAATTGAATAAAGGAAAAATAAAAAGCGAAAAATGAAAAATGAAAAAACTGAAACTGAAACTGAAAAAGCTAAAACTCAAAACTGAAAACCTTGATGAGCTATAATTTAAAAATAATCATTAGTTACTGTGGAACTCCATCAGTGACAATCGATGTAAAGTTTCCAAAGCAGTCTTGGTCAAAATTTACAACTTTGTTAAGATTGGCAACATAAGGCAAGAAACTATCTAATTCGATCCAACCATCGTCTCTACTTTCATTGGCTATCCAATCCAATGGCAACGTTCTATCATTCAATAATGCATGAACGTAACTTTTAGAAGATCCAGAATTATCACTTTCAGATGATCTATCGGCCGGAACACCATTTCCATCACAATCGATAATTTCAAAGACTAATTGAGCTGCAAAAGGTAATATATCAGATATTTGATAAACTGGATTAGGATTTGTTATCATATTTTTATTATCAATGCTGAACTGTGTCTTGAATACTGGCACATCTAATGCAGTTATAACATTAAGAATAACTGAAGCATGCGTGAAATCAAAATAAACGTTTTGTTTGAGCTGTTGTGGGTTTTCAAGAGTAGAGTTGTTGGTAGTTGAAATACCAAGATATTCACCATTGATTCTTGCATATAAATCATTAAGCCATCCTAAACCACTTGCTTTTGATTTAGGGTTACCGTATGCATTAAGATTGTAATTTCTGTAACCATAATAAGTGTTGAAATTTTCCCATTCTTCCAAAGTAAAAAGACTGCAGAAATCAGAAGAGCCTAAGGTGACTGTTTCAACTCCACAAAGCTTTTGCATACCTAAAACTTCATCAATTGAAAGTTGCCCATTTTCAATCATGGCATTCAATCTTTTTCTTGCATCTTTCAAATAACGCTTACGGAAATTCTTATTATTATCGTGGGCTGCTGGAAGTTTTTCATTTGTACAAATGTTCGAAGGAGCGATGGTACTATTGAAACCTTTAGCATCGATAGAAAGTTCTAAATTAGCATATGACTGCCAATCCAAGCCGAAAAACCCTGAGAGAAAGTATTCGGCTGACGCAGTTACTCTTTCTGTTGTGGTAGCACGAGCAAGAACTTTGCCCGTTTGATTTTTGGCTAATTGACCATATCTGTAAAACAATTTTGCACCTTTATCAAACAACTCTTTGTTTCCGTAAGCAGATAACTCATTGACTCCGGTACTCATTTCCCAATTGTTGAGAAATTCCAATTCGTCAGTGGCTTTAAAACTTCCTTTGGGGTTCTTTTGAAAGAAAGATTCCAATGTTGTGTTATGGGTATCGAATCTCGAACCGTGTCTTGAAAGAAGGTGTGCTTGACGAATTTTGCATTGCTCAGGTAAACCATACTCAAACAATTGCTTTGAAGAATCACACCATTGTGTTTTGGATTCATGGTAGGGAGTGAATGTTCCAAGGTAATTGAAAATGTTGACTGGTTCGTTATTGTTGCTAGTGTCAGGAGCCATGACATTTGTCTCAATACAGTCTGGTAAAGAGAATGTTGTTGAAGGTGGGTCCCCTGTAAGTGGTTGGTAAACATCAGTAGCGGCTAAAAATGGTGCTGCACCAGTAGTAAATGTACCTTGATAACCAATGTCTGTAATTGGCAAAGGCAGAGCAGAGATGTTGCTAGTTAAAAAGGCAAGAAGTAAAACGACCAATGAGCTTGACATGATTGATTTGAGATGAAATATATAGAAAGATTCAAAGGCTTATATCGCTGGATATTTATGTTTCTTGTTGTATTTCTGAAGAAGAAGAAGTACAGAAAACCAAGAAAAGCCAAGATTTGGTCTGGCTTAAATAGCAATAATATTTTTTGCTGTACTTGACAGGAACCAAGAGATTCTTTTTCGAGTAATTATTTTTCAAGAGATTCTTTTCCAAAAAAAAAGAAGCAAAAATGATATGATTGGATTGTGTGGATGCTTTTTCTCCAATGATAATACCGCATATACATAATTCTTTTTCCATTCACGGCAACTGGTCAGAAGACCGGTATTGCAAGAAACATAGAATGGAAATATCCGTTTCATGCATGTTGAAAAAAAGAAGCATGCACAATAGTACCTGAAAACGGTAATATCTGCAAGGGTAAGGATGCCTACGCTTTGAAAGTTTTAGTTGAGATACGGATTACAGTGTCCATCGATGTACCGACGCAAGAGAACACAGCTGTTCTTTTTATAGAAACTACCTTACGAGTGGCACAGATGGAAATACATACATACGCAGATGTCTTCTAGAAGAGGAGCCAAAGTTGATAAGAAGCTTTTTCTTTTGTTGAGAATAGCTGAAGAATGAGATAAGTAGATACGTTTGTATAACAAAAATCAGATGATAAGCAACTACTGTCCGCCGTTCCGTATAAAACTTGAAACCATATGAGTACAATCTGTGGCAAAATACTCCTCCACCCTCGCCCGGAGTTCATCCATCAGCTATATATAGATTTGCAGGGAAAAGAGAAGAAAAAAGTGCAGAAAACAGAATAGAGTAAGCAGAAAAAAGCCTAATTCTATTGGATACTTAGAAAATGATAGATTAGACGTCACATCATTACTAAATATTGTATCCATCCAATAAAGCTCGAGCGCTGAAAACTGCAATAGCGCCTAATGGAAATCGCACATTTTGATAGCATCCAGCGAAGAACGGCTCAACTCCATACGCCAAAGCTATCAAAATATATATACTCTAATTCTAGCCTAATGAGAGTATCTGTATGACTGTAGCTGCCAACTTGTCGTTGGATTCTCAGAATCAGAGGTATCGTGGCCTATTGGCGGTGGCATGGGTGAAGGKTTCACTACAAATCGTCTGGCTTTCCGGATTAATATACTTTTTGTATGTAGTACGGCATTCCGGAATTGTTGATGCAAAATTTGAACCGTACTTGTAACCCGGCCGTATTTCCTCCTAAAATGGTGACGGTTTTTTCTTTCAGCCTGGCTGGCGGACTGGAAAAAGACGAAAAAAATTTTCGCCCTTATTTTGTCGGTGCGACAACATAGCACTGAATGTCTGTTTTTTCAGCTTAATATTTTTTTATTGACGATCTGGCTTTTGCAGAGAACCTTGAGAGTTGATATTATATAAGGACTGAGAGACAAGTAAGCATACACACTCACTGATCCTGATATAGACATTGATTAATTGTACGCATAGCATATCTGGAACTACACAACACAATATACAAAGAAAGAAGCCGCCGGCATCCACAGTATAGTATTCCGCATCAGATATATCGTTTTTCAGCAGTAACAGTTGCACCCCAGAACAATTACCAACTACCAGCATGAGTGACTTTAAAGTATTAGATCTCGTGAAACCCTTTGCGCCATACCTTCCAGAGATCACACCTCCCCTCAGAAAGGTACCTTTCAGACAAAGAGCCATGTGGACTGCCGTCACGTTGTTGATCTTCCTTGTGATGAGCGAGATCCCATTGTACGGTATCGTCTCCTCTGACTCGTCGGACCCTCTCTACTGGCTTAGAATGATGTTGGCCAGTAATCGTGGTACCTTGATGGAGTTGGGTATCTCCCCTATTGTCTCTGCTTCCATGGTGTTCCAATTATTGCAGGGAACCCAGTTGTTGTCTGTCAACATGGAAAACAAGGCTGAAAGAGAACAGTTCCAAGTCGCCCAAAAGTTGTTTGCCTTCATGTTGAGTATTGGTCAAGCAACTGTCTATGTCTTGACTGGCATGTATGGTATTCCCTCCGAATTAGGTGTTGGTGTCTGTCTTCTTTTGGTGTTGCAATTGGTTTTTGCTGCCTTCTTGGTTATTTTGCTCGATGAGTTATTGCAGAAGGGCTATGGGTTAGGCTCTGGTATCTCTTTATTCACCGCCACCAATGTCTGTGAGCAAATCTTTTGGAAAGCCTTTGCTCCAACCACATTGAATTCTGGTAAGGGTGAGGAGTTTGAGGGCGCTGTTGTCTCAGCTATCCATTTATTGTTCACCAAAAGAGACAAAAAGAGAGCCTTAGTTCACGCTTTCTACAGAGCCGAGTTGCCAAACTTGTTGCAATTGTTATCCACTCTTTCTGTTTTCTTTGCTGTTGTTTACCTTCAAGGTTTCAGATTGGAAATTCCAATTAAATCCACTAGAGTCAGAGGTCCATACCAGTCTTACCCAATCAAGTTGTTTTACACATCAAACACCCCAATCATGTTACAAAGTGCTTTAACTTCTAATGTTTTCATCATTTCTCAAATGTTGTACAACAGATACCCGGACAACATTTTGATCAAGTTGCTTGGTAGTTGGGAAGCTAGACCAGGCTCTGCCCAATTATTTGCTGCTGGTGGTTTAAGTTACTACATGCAGCCACCATTTAATCTTACTGAAGCCCTTTTGGATCCATTCAAGACCGTTATTTATGTCACTTATGTTTTGGGTACTTGCGCTCTTTTCTCTAAGACCTGGATCGAAATCTCCGGTACCTCTCCAAAGGATGTTGCTAAGAGTTTCAAAGAACAAGGCCTTGTCATTGCAGGTAAGAGAGAAACCAGTGTTTACAAGGAATTGAAGAAAATCATTCCTACGGCTGCTGCTTTTGGTGGTGCCACTATTGGTGCATTATCTGTCTTCAGTGACTTGTTGGGTACTCTTGGTTCTGGTACTTCCATTTTATTAGCTGTTACTACCATCTATGGATACTGGGAATTGGCCGCCAAAGAAGGTGGTTTTGTTTCAAACTTGCCAACTGGTTTAGGTGAGCTCTGAGCAATTTCCTTTTTAATTATTATCATTAGAGATCATTATCCTGTCTTTCAATTCTTACGAAAGAAGAAATAAATAACTATTATTAATACAAAATTAAATAAAAAATCAACAGTATATTCATTTTTATTTATATATTTTTCATGCATAATTTTTTTGCCTTAGATAAGCCATAAGGATACCTTGTTTTTTTTGTCGGTACTGGTATCAACAAGTTTTATCTTATTTTGAACCACCATCATGATGTGCTATTTAACCTGAACAAACGGTTGCACCTAGCCAGTCTTATGTAAAAACTCTTCAAGCAATAAATAGTGTGTGCTTTTATTCACCAGTTCTGATCTATGCTCATATATTTTTGCTAATTATTACATAAATCAGTGCACCAAGGGTCATGTGATTCAAAAATTATCTAGTTCTTTCTTCTTTTACTTTCTACCTCATACTTATATTCATCCTCTAAATCCAACTTTCTACCAGTGAAGCAGTACTTTTCAGGCGGTAGTCTTATTCCGTAAGTAGGAACCACACCTGGTAATGGTTTTCTATTTCTTTCATTTGCCAACTCGTATAACAACTCCTTTGATTGTGAATCACGGAACTGGTACTCTGTTCTTGCAGCAATAGCTAACTTGATATCATCCACCGTGAGGCCAGCAGATTCTGCATTACTGGTAATTGCATTGTTATTACCAACACCAATGTGATTATTCAATGCAGCATTCTTGGTATTTTCTTTAACTAAACTTCCATGATCATTGTATATTACGGCATCCTTTAATATTCCCGCAGTGTATCTATATGCAAAATCCATTAGTTGTAAAGGAACATGTTCTTCATACGAATGGATTGAGTTTGCTGCAAAAAGTAAATGAAGCAATTTCACGTCTCTTGGAATATTGTCTTGCTGATTCTGCTGCTGCTGCGAATCTTGACTATTTTTATTATTGGTGGCACTTCCGCTCGACATTCTTGAGAATTTAAAAACAACTATCACTCGCCTGGTTTACTCAATAGCTCTAATTTTTGCCAATTTTAAGATTAAGATATTTTCTTAGTTTGATAATTTGATATATCCAGATCGAACACATATCTACAGAATACTATGTTTTGCTTTTTCCTTTAAAGATTCGCGAAATGAGTTTCTCCTTCTTTTTTTTTTCATTTGGCATGGCCTTGAGCCCTGTGACTAATTTCTTTCCTGTACAAATTCTATGGTTTTTCTCTCCTTATATTATTACTGATTTAAAAGAAAAAAAAAGGAAAAAAAATTTTCGGTCTTTTCTCGACAGAATAGGTTCTATATTCAAAGAAGAATACCTCTAAAAACTACACATTTACTTCATAGTTCCGCATACACAAGTATATCATCCTCCAAAGGTCTGATAAATATGTCTATTGAGCCAGAAACTATTCTTAAGGTCCTTGACCAACAAGGAACCATTGAAAATACTGATGTTACATTCCCAAATGTGTCCTCTCAAACACTTCAAGCAATTCTTAATTCTCTTACTGCCCGTAGTATGATCACATATAAAACCATTGAAAGAGATGAATGGGTTCTCACAAAAGAAGGTCAAGAGACCGTTAAAAATGGATCTCATGAGTACATTTTATTAAATGAAGTTATTAAATCCATGGAAGGTTTGAAAATCTCCGACGTTGGTAAAAAATTGGGTAAAGTTGGTCAACTAGGTCAAGGTAAAGCTTTTAAAAATGGTTGGATTAAAAAAGATGGTGACGTCTTGAAATTAAGCGACAAATACTCTAAAGATAACTTGCCAGCTGATGAGGTAGCTTTACAATTAAAAGACATAAATAAGATCACAGATAAAAAGCTTTTGGCTGAATTGAAAAAGAGAAAATTGGCTATCGTTTCTAAAGTTTTCTCTTTTAAAATCGAAAAAGGTAAAGAATTTGCTACTGAAATCACTAAATTTGAAACAGATATCACTAATGAAATGGTTACTACTGGTTCTTGGGAAAACTCAAAGTTCAAGCCTTATAACTTCAACTCAGAAGGTATTATGCCATCTGCTGGTGCCTTACATCCATTAAATAAGGTCAGAGAAGAATTTAGACAAATTTTCTTTGGATTAGGTTTCTCTGAAATGCCATCCAATCAATATGTTGAAACTGGCTTCTGGAATTTTGACACTTTATTTGTTCCGCAACAACATCCTGCAAGAGATTTACAAGATACCTTCTATTTGAAAGATCCTGTTGAAGCTAAGGAACCAGAAGACAAAACTTATTTAGCAAATGTTAAGAAAGTTCATCAGGATGGTGCTTTTGGCTCCATTGGTTACCGTTATCCATGGAAATTAGAAGAATCTTTAAGAATGGTTTTACGTACACATACAACTGCCATCTCTGCTGCTATGCTTCATAAATTGGCCGCTGATCCAAAACCTCAAAGATTATTTTCTATTGACCGTGTCTTCAGAAATGAAACTGTTGATGCTACCCATCTTGCGGAATTCCACCAAGTTGAAGGTGTCATTGCTGACTACAACATCAGGTTAGGTGATTTAATTGGCTTTATGCAAGATTTCTTTGATCAAATGGGTGTCCATGATTTAAGATTTAAGCCAGCTTATAACCCATACACTGAGCCTTCCTTAGAAATTTTCTCATGGCACAATGGTTTGAAAAAGTGGGTTGAAATTGGTAATTCCGGTATCTTCAGACCTGAAATGATAGAAGCCATGGGATTACCAAAAGATATGAGAGTCCTTGGTTGGGGTTTAAGTTTGGAAAGACCAACTATGATTAAGTATGGTGTTAATAATATTAGAGAATTGTTGGGTCATAAGGTCAACCTTGACTTTATCGAGTCTAATCCAGCAGCCAGACTTGATGAGGAACTTTATTAATTAAATTAGTTTATAAATATTCTGTTCATGTACCTTAATAACAAATAGTTTGCTATGAAAATAGTTATTATTGTAATCCATTTGACTCTAGCTGCATGAGATACTAATAAAGTCAAGCTTTCTGAAAACTATGGCTGCCTTGATACTCCAAGGATAAACCTATATATGTTTGCGCAAGGAATATAAAGTAGAAAAAGGGCCAACCGTTATTAGACTGTGATTAAGATAACTAACTACAAGTAAATAATAAAATTATTATTCTGCACGTGATTTTCATGTGCATATATATATTTATGTATTAAAATAATACTGCTTACGATAAAATTTGGCTGATATTCCACATTTCACTTCTATTTCAATTTCATAGTATTTGCTTTAATTTAAAATTTACTTTCGAAATGTATGTAAAAAGAAAAAAAAAATCAACAATATAAACAATAGAGTGCTTACAGTTGCAACTCCTTTAATCTTTCTCTCATTTGATTTAATATTTCTTCATGTTCTTCATCCTCTTCATCCTTTTCAGCCTCTCCTTCTTTACCCTCAGAACTTTCTGGAACGGTTGTTTGAACCGTTTCCACACCATTCCATTGAACATTAGCGATATCCTGAATAACTTTAGCGATTTCTTCTTCGGCTTCATCTTCCAATTCAAGATCATCCTCATCAACACCAACCATATCGTCCATCATTTCACTAATAATCCCGCTTTTAGTTAATTCTCGCTGTAACTGGTTCATGGTAGCTGATAATTCGGGTAATTTGATTAAACTATTTACCTCACGCATAATTCCGGTGGTGTTCGATATTTTACCTTGTATTTTCATCATGGAAAAGCTTTCATTAATTTGCATTGTTATTGAAGTCAACTGGGCTTTAGAGTTTATCAATCTCGTTCTCTGTTTTCTTATACGAATTAATTCTTTAGCGTATAATTTGGCTGATTTCATATCATTTTTCTTAATAGATTGCTTAATCAATGATTCTGTCTTCTTTACCAAGGGATTTAAGCTATTTATACTACGATCTAATTGGTTTTTATTTTTTCTTAGCAAGGAGTTCACTTTTCTCATCTAGATTAACTGTTAGTACTCGTTGCCATTTACTTTTTTCAATTTGAAAGTATGTAATTTTATTTTATACATACTTGTTCCTTGGGATCTGGACCCCAAATTGCCTTCTTCACGTAATCCATATTCCAAATTTATACACCTTTATCAGATACTAGAAAAACTGGAAATGTAAAACTAAAGCGTCTATACTTTTGTGATGTAAAATACTGGTTACACGTTATATTTACAGAATGATTTGGGATTTGATAAAAGATTAATCTCATTTATTTTTATTTCTTTTCTAGCCTCATTTTTTTTTTAGTGTGTCATTTGGCGGCCAGCCTATAACTCAGTTTTTTACTCTTTCTTTTGCATGCTCTTTTTCCTTATTATCTTTGTGCATAACTTTGACAATAAAAAAATTTTAAAAATGAAAAATATAAGACAAAAATACTTTACTATTAAACTCAATGTAATTATCAAAAAATAAAAAATTAGAACATATGGATAACTATTAAAAGATTAATTGTTTTTGATATTTTGAGGGGAAAAAAGACGCGTTTTATTAAGCACTGAATTGATTATCATTTTGTCCTTAGTTTGTAAATTATTATTAAAAAAAAGGAAGAAATAAAAACGTCAAGTGTGAATACAAATTACCTGTACTTAGAGCTGAATTTATGGTTTATAAAAATTAATATTGAACTGAATTTATTTTAATTATTTTTTTTTGCAACTCTTACTTTGATATCATATATTATGTATTTAATTATCATCGTCTCTTTTTTTTAAAAAAAATATCCAATATTAGACTATGTTAAAAATAAATTAAGTCTGAGTCTATCATTTCAGTTTATTTTGAATCAGATGCGTCTCATCAACGTAGCAAATATTAATACAATCCAAAATGAGAAGGTACGTGTTGAATTGGATTTGATTTTCTTTAATAATTGAGTGTAAAGTCACTTTACATCATTTAAATGATCCAGCGCATTGTTATATTTTGGTTGTTAGATAATAGCTGTTTGTTTAACCAGTAGAATGTAATATCAATAGAATTCGAAAAGTACTATATTACTATTAATCTATACAAATACAATGTTGAATGAGAAAGAAAATTTAATATAAGAAAAATAACGATGCATAATTATCCGCAGCAGCTTTATAGTTTCTTCTTTTTGTTTGCTAAAAAAGCACTGAATGAGTCATAACCAATATCTGACAAAGGTGATTGGTCTTCCCTGTCATCTGTGGATAAGTTGCTGGTAGGAGTGGTGGCATTGTCAGGCAATCGTCTCTTCATACCTTTTGTATCATATTTTGATGGAGTATTAGAAAATAATTTGGATGTTTGTACTTTCTCAGATTTCTTTCCTTCATCTATTGACCGAGAAATCCCAATATTCTTGCTTTTAGATTTGTCATTCTCCTCATTAGATAGACGCTCGTGCTTAGGGTTTGCTTGAGCAGAAGTTTTTCCAGCCGGTGCTAATACAGCAACTTTAGAGCTATATTCTTTCACCTTTGGTTTTTCTTTATTGTTAGAAAGACAAATAGGTTCATCAGATGCCATTTTCTGTTTGATGCTAACTTTTTCCAGGTTTGGAAAAATATTTGACTTCTTTGGAACAATCTTTTTTTTGGATGCAAAAAGAACGCCATTAGTTTTAGGATTAGCAGGTAGGCTCTTGATAGTATTTATTTTTGAAGCAGTATTAGTAGGCGTGATACTCACATTAGTTGTTGATTTAGAAGCCATAGCACTCTTGGCAACAGGAGCAGTAACTTTGGAAATCTTTGCCGAAGTACTTAGGCTAAAAGCAGTACCAGTAGTATTAGAACTGTTGCTAGCGCTGATCAGCTTTCTCACAACGGTCTGCGACTTATGATCATCGGTAGAAACAGAAGTAGGTAACAAAGAATGAGCCATTAAATCCAGTTTAGTAGCCTCATTTTGAGAGTTACTAGTATCATAGTTGCTTTTACCACCTTCAGTACCCTTTCCTTCATACACGCTGTCATCATAATTACTTTTGCCTCCATATACGCTTCTATTATTATTACTGTAAGCACTTTTGTTATTACCATAAAAGCTTCTACCACTTGAATATACACTTTTATTGTTTGACCTTTCATAGTTGCTTCTATTATTGCTTGTGCTATGCGTGCTTCGGCTTTTGGAATCAACGTCCATATTGTGACTACTGCTTCCTCTATATGTAGATTTACCAGTTTCATCATCATTAGCATATATGTCATCTGCATGGCTGATATTACTTCTAGAACCATGTGCTGATCTTGCCGCCCCAGAAGGATTGTCAATATTCATATTATCTGAATCCTTTTTCATCTCCTGAGATGATTTCTCACTATTAGATTTATGCTGAGAAGAATTAGTTCCGTTATGAGTGTTAGTGATTTTAATGTGATTACTACCCTCAACCTTTTTAACAGATAATCCATAATCAAATTCGTCCAGCTTCATTGACCTTGATCTCTGACTAAATCTATCATATCTGTCATTATTGCTATATCGTGAATTAACCATGGTATGTTCACGTCTTTCTTCATTTATAAAGCGGTCGCTATTATTACGTCTGTCACCCTGATATCTACCGCCATCATTATTATATCTTTCATCTTGACGAGGTGGTGGCTGTCTTCTTCCATCATAATATCTTTCATCAGATCTTCTGTCATATGAAGGTGGTGGGGGTCCACGTAGATTACTCTTGTCATCATATCTTCTATCTCTGTATTGGTCATTATATCTTCCATCTCTGGTAAATTTGGATAATCCTCCAACGCGATCACGATCATTTTTGTAATATGGTTTATTGTTATTATAAGTGCTTGATTTCATCATCATGCCATTTCCTGCATGTAAAAGACTATTATTACCATTGGAGTATGGCTTTGATACAGCATTGTGTATTGGAGGCAATGAACTTCCCATTTTCTTGAATCTTTCATTATCCATTTCATGACTTTCTGGAAAAACAGGCATTTTTCCAATAGAGAGAGGTAGCGGACTAATTCTAAAATACTTATGATTTAAACATTGTTGGGCATTGAAACGCGTGTTAGGATCTAAGTGTAGTAATTTGGATAATAAATCTATAAATTCGTCATAAGATTGATAAGTATTGAAATATTTTTCAAATCTCTTTTTCAAGGTTGGTTCATAACGTTTAGTTAGATCCACTTTCATCAAGTTTGGCAATTTTTGATAACCGGGATAAGTTTCATTTGTTGGATTCCCCAATAATTCAAATATGAGCTCTAATTGATTAATATCAGTTTTACCTTTCAAAATTGGTTCTTTTTCAAAAAACTCAGCAAATATACAACCCACACCCCACATGTCCACTGATGTCGTGTACCTATTATCGCTTAATAATAATTCAGGAGCTCTATACCATCTAGTAACCACAAGTCCTGTATATCTTGCCCTGACTTCGGAGGGCCCCCCTGATGCCATTGGGGCATGACCGTAATACTTTCTAGCCAAACCAAAATCCGCAATTTTTAAAACATTTCTATGATCTATTAGTAAATTTGCTGTTTTAATATCACGGTGGTAATATTTCATGTTATGTAGATAGTTGACTCCTTCCAATAACTGTTTCATGAAGCATTTTATCATTGCTTCAGTAAACTCAACATAAGGATTATGAAGTAAACCCGACAAATCTGATTTCATAAAGGGGCTAACAAGAAAGAAATCAAAATAATGTTCACTTTTTGAACCAAATTTACATGAATTTTTGGTATTCTTCTCATAAACCACATCTAGCAAGGGTAAAATATTTACATGGTGTAGTTGTTTTAAAATTACCACTTCTCTAAAAGCCGTAATTGGAAACCCCTCTTTATTTTCTCTAATGATGATTTTTTTCAAGGCAACTAATTTCTTTTTGTTCTTGTTGTTATTCTTGTGATTATTACTAGTATTAGAAACAGAAGGAATGTCGTTTTTGGGAGAAATGTTCATATAGCATTTCATAACACTACCAAATGTTCCTTCACCTAATTTACTGATCTCCTGATAATCATCTAAAGTCGACATCCCATAGAATGGGATATTGTAAATTGTTTGGTTACTTGGAAATTCCATCTGACAATATTTCTTTAGCAACTATAAATACTAAATAATTATGTATATATGACGAATAAATTAATAGTTCACATTAATAAATGGTAATGAATCAATAATGTAAATCTTTTTGTTTAATTCAAGTTTGAATTGTCATTTTTCTGAGAGAAACAAGAAAAAAAATATACTTTGAGCACTGACCAAAAAATTCAAGCTCGGTGCACACAACCACATTTCATATGAAATTGTTGGATAATTACTTAAAATGCGAATAATACGAATAAATTAACTATTTCTATTATTAGTACTTTTGATCATAATTCGTCATTGAGGAGTTTTTGATCTTTTGAAGATGCAGATGCAGCAGAACCTGCAGGATAAATCACTCTATATTCAATGTAAAGATCTCCAAATTCCGCCTCAATATTGTCGTCCGTCACCGGCATACCTCTACCTCTAATTATCTCAATTTCTCCATCCATGATTTTCACTCCTTCAGCTCTACTCAATGTGATTGTTTCATTTTCTAAATCCAAAAAACCTATAATTCTTTCCCAACCCCCCTCCATTGCTTCTTTCAATGTTACCACTTCAGTTCTATATAGATTGTTCTTATTTCTTCTATAGCCCATGTTTCCTTCTTTAGTTTCTCTAAAAATGCCCAACAAATCTCCAGGAACAATATCTGGATGTTGATTACCTTCACCCTCTAATCTTTCTTCAAAGTTTCGAGGGGATCCTGGCTCTAAATGTATGTTGTAATCTCTTACTTTATGCACTACTCTATTTCCTTGACATATTTTGCACTTATGAGTGATCAATTTACCCTTTCCTTGACATTTATCACAGTGCATTTGCATTCTTTGAACCATACCAGGACCAAACTGTCTAGTTACAACCTGAACGCCGGAACCTCCACATTTATCACATTTATGTTCTTGACCATCTTCAGACCCAGTTCCTTTGCAATGGTCACACGTGTTCTGCATTTCAACCGAAAAATCCATATTGTGTCCATTGAAAAACTCTTTCAAACTAGCCTTCAATTCAACCCGCGTACTTTCACCTTTGGGTTTTCCGCCGTTTCTTCTATTGCCCCCGCCTCCAAAGAAATGCTCAAATATGTCACCGTGGCCCTGGTTTGGCGGACCTCCATTCTTAACTCCTTCCTCTCCATATTCATTGTACAAATTACGCTTTTCCGGGTCTGATAAAACTTCGTAAGCTTCACCTATTTCAATAAACTTGTTGTGTGCATCCTCATCACCATTGTTTTTGTCTGGGTGGTATTTCTTACTCAAATTTCGGTATGCCTGCTTGATCTGCTTATCAGATGCATCTTTGGATACACCTAATACTTTATAGTAATCCGCAGCTGATACCAAACTCGAAATAAAGAGAAAAAGATACAAAATTAACAATCTCATTATAGGCCGTGTATTTAGTCAATCTTTTTGTTTGTGTCAATGGGATTATCATATTTGTGAGTTTTAAAAGATCTTTCCAAAATTATTCGAACGTTTGAGCTCTTTTTTTTTCTCTCTCACTAAAACTTAACAGCGAAAAAAAAAAAAAAAGAAAAAAAAAAAAGAAAAATTTCATATTACTATTACGAGCCCTTAGCAGTTAGATAAGCTTTAACAGAATTAAAATAATCTTATAGAATTGAGATTTCATTATATTGAAATACCTAACAGAGAATGAACAAGAAATAACGGAAACAAGATTGCATTATAAGTAGTTAGAATGCAACCTATTTGATAAGATTTTCTAAATTTTTAGCTTGTTGCATTACTGCAGACTTGGCAGTACCACCAATGGCTGATCTTTTTTCCACACTTTTTTCAAAGTTGAAAACCTTTTCTACGACATCATCATCGAATCTCGAATCTATTTGTTTGAATTCCTCAATTGTTAAGCCACTCAACATCTTCTTGTTTTCTTCTGCGGCTCTGACACATTCACCACTGATCTTATGTGTTTCTCTGAATGGTACACCTTTAACAACTAAGTAATCAGCTAAGTCAGTAGCCAACATATCCATAGTTAAAGCAGCAAGCATTTTATCTTTGTTGACCTTCAATGTAGAAATCACTCCTGTGGCAATTAAAATGGAATGCTCAACAGTGATTAAAGCATCAAATAAAGGTTCCTTGTCTTCTTGCATATCTTTGTTATATGTGGATGGTAATGCTTTTAAAGTCATTAAGAAACCGGACAAAGAACCAAACACTCTACCAGATTTACCTCTTAACAATTCTAAAGAATCTGGGTTTTTCTTTTGTGGCATCAAGGAAGAACCGGTTGAGTATGCATCAGCCAAGGAAATGAAACCAAACTCACCACTGGAATAAATAATGAAATCTTCAGAAAGTTTCGAAATATGGTTCATGAACAAAGTGCACCAGAAAAGAGATTCGACAATGAAATCTCTATCTGCGACAGCAGCAAGGGAATTACCAATGACCCCATTGAAACCTAAGCCTTCAGCAAGAAATTCTCTATCGATTCCATATGGATGACCTGCTAAAGCGCCGGCACCTAATGGGCAATAATTGATTCTTTCAATAATTTGTCTCAATCTTTTCAAATCCTCAGCAAAATAAGTGCTGTAGCTGTTCAATAGATGAGACCATCTAATAGGTTGGGCTTTTTGCAAGTGAGTGTAACCTGGCATCAATATGTCAATTTCTGTCATACTTCTATTAATAAGAGTTTTAATTAACTGAACGAGAATGAGTTCCAATTTCTGTAATTCTTCCCTGACATACATTCTCATATCTGTAGCTACTTGATCATTTCTGGATCTACCAGTGTGGACTTTACCAGCAATACCAGTCCCGATGATTTCACCTAATCTTCTTTCATTGGCAGTGTGAATATCTTCATCACCTTCTTTAATAACAAATTCTTTAGATGCCCATTCTTTTTCAATTTGTGCTAAACCTTCATGAATCTTGATCAATTCATCGGCAGTAATCAAATTGATCTTGGTCAAAGCCTCAGTATATACTTTTGTATTTAATAAATCAACTTTAAATAATCTCTTGTCATATGGCAAAGAAGCATTATATAGATCCATCAATGGATCAGTTTTACCGGTGAATCTACCGCCCCATAACTTTTGTGGTTCAGATGACATTTGTGTTAAAGATAATAGATAATATGAAAAAATAAACCAAAAAATATATAAATATGTGCGGGTAAAGAAATCTAATATTAGTTGAAGTTGTCTTTATTTAGAATAGAAAAGAATATCGCAGGTAATCACTATCTTCATCAAAAAGAAAGTGGATATTTCAGATTATTTATAAGATCATTTCTAAAACATCCAGCATTTTTTTTGCTTGCATTTTGTCTGACTCTTTCGCTGGTAGTCATTCTGTATATCGCCCTTCGCACATTTATTGAGCACTTTTTTTTCCCTATTTAATTTAACACTTTAAAAAAAGTAGAATGAGTCACATCAAAAAATGAAAGAAAAAGGTTATCATTTATATCTGAACTCTTTTCAATGTATGAAATGCTGAAATCCCAAAACAAAACAATAACTTACAAAACTTGGAAGTCAATACAATGTGAAATAGATACATTGCAAATAGCAGTGATTAGTTCATAAATATTTATATAATTGTTGCAAATAGTAGTGATTAATTCATAAACATTTATATAATTGTTGTAAATAGTAGATATGACCTATTCGAGGTTAGCCGTCGCTGGTGTCGCCGCAGCACTCGAGGACGATTCACTTCGACTTCCTCCTCTTCTACCCCCGCCTCCTCTTCTACCCCTGCTAGATCGCGAGCCCCGATTTCCGCCACGGCCTCTGGCACTACTGCCCCTCAAAGAAGACGCTGGCTTATTACTTCCTCCTCTGTTCTTAATGTATCTTCCATTTGATGTGAACTTGTTATTTGATGCAGTAGCTAGTGTCGCCTCTGATACTTCATCCCGAATAACATTTGAGTCATTTTTTCCATCGTTACTTGTAGAACTACCATAGCTCTCATTATTAGCGCCATGAAAACTTTCATTAGCGGAATTCTCTCGGTCGCCATTGGAGTTATAGGTGGTACTTTCAGATTGTAAATTATTATTACTACTATTGTCTTCAAAATGTTTGCTTTCAGATTCTTTTAACGTCTTCCAGTTTTGCAGACGGTTTGTACTTTTGGATTTAGAATATCCGTTAGGCTTATTTTTACCGAATTTATTGCCGCTGTTTCCGTATCCAGTACTATAGTAGGGTTTGATACTGATCTTGTCACCGTTAATACTAGCACTGTCATTAGTAAGATTTTCACGTGTTTGCTTACCCAGAACTCTGTGGGTTTTATTAGTGTTGTGTCTGTATGTGCCTCTATTGTGATTACGTGAGTGAATAGTAAGCGAGTTTCCATTGAAGGCAGATGATGAAATAGTCTGGTGTTGCTGACTCTTATCACTTTCAAATAATATGTCATTATCTTCATAGTCTTCTTCTTCCTCATCATCACCTTCTTCTTCATAATCATCTTCATCATCGCCTTCATCATAATTATACTCATCGTCATCTTCATTATAGGTAGTATCTTCATCTTCGTCTTCGAATTCGACCTCTCGTTTCTGTCCATCATAGGTGGCACTTGATTTCCTTTGCAGCAGTTCAATAGTAACACTGCCATCTGTATCTAGAAAATTAATATCCCTTTCTTTCTGTTTATCCATTCCTTGCACATCTTCCAATGATAATCTATGTCTAAAGGAGAAATCAAAGCCAACAGAGAAACTTTCCATGCTGATTCTGTCGTTTACACAATTCAAAAGAATATACCCATTGTCAAAATCACATAGATTAAAATGCCAAAGGTTTTGAAATGCAGAATAATAACTATCATTTATATGTTTCTGGATCTTTGCATTGCTATTATTAGCTAATAATTCAGGAGAATTTACTGATGAATTCAAGCTGAAGGAGACGTTCTGATATGTGGATGAGGCACCACTTGCATTGTTGCTTGAATCTGAAGAAGCTATATTTGTAGTGTCTGTAGTAGGAGACGTGGCAGATGACGAAGAACGAGAGCACAGTGATTTATTTTCATTTGTATACACCGGAATTGTTGTAGTTGATGGAATCTTGTCAAAACAAGTCAAAGCTAAATCAAATAATTCCAACAATTCTACTTTATTAGGGTTGTCACTCTTATTCACAAGGATTCCTATGGTGGATTTGATATTTTTCCAAATCTTGAGTAACTGGGTCTTGGCATCAATGAATTTATTCTTGAAAGATTCGTAAGTTGGACAAATCGATAACTCGTTATACGAGGAGCTATAGAGGAAATGTAACGAATTGGAAATAGTGTAATCACTTTTTAAGTAAATTGCTAAATGCTCCAATAATGGTTCTTTAACAGGTGATGTATGTGATACAAAAATTCTTATAGATGTGTCTTTAGTAGTAATGGCGGTGCTGCCATCACCGCTTTTCAATTTTTGCGCCTGATGGATTTTCATGGTTTTAAGCAATTTACCTATTTGTAACATGGTAATCCAAAGATTACCAGGATCACCAGAAGTAGGAATGAAGAATGGATCTTTCTTTTGAGACGGTTCAATATTCTTAATTTCGTTCTGAATTGAATCATCAAAAGTTCCATGGAAAAACAACTTCGAAATGTTCAATGCACCGCCGATTCCAAATAAAGAAATACTTAAGTGATTATTGCCATTAGTTAATTTGATTTCGTGAACACTATTTTCGTCTATTAAATGTAGATTTTTGATTTTGTAAATACCCAATTTGAATTTATTTATAACTGAATTATCTTCTATCATACCATGGATAGCATATACGGGAACATTAAATCCTATTATCCCTTTCAAAAATAAGTCCAATTCAGACAATTTTTCATCCTTCACATGATTTAACACTTTTCGTTCTTCTTCGTTGATTTCACCATGCTCGTTAATCTTGGACAATTGGTTCACTTTTGACTTGATATCTTTGCTTATAAAGGGCGAAAAAGCTACAATATGCCTTAGATATGACTCATGGATCTTGGTTATACTGTCAGTATCAAAGAAACCAAAATTGCCGGTATGAATTATTGCGGACGCATTATGTTTTCTAGCTAATGAGTTTAGTTGACTGAGCTGTCCTCGAATCTCTGAAACACAGAGAATCTTGAAGCCTTTGTGATCGATTATGTTTGTTATGGGATTCGCTGCGAACGTTGACATATTTTGGGAGATCCTAGTAAATGATATGTGGTTAAAAAATAGTCTCGTTTACGAATAACCTATGTTTATTTAACCTGGAAAACTTTGCTCGCTGATGATGTCTCTTTTTCCCTTTTTCTTTTCTTTTTTTTCTTCTCTTTCTTTTCTTTTTCGTTTCTTATTTCTATTTCTATTTTTATTTCTAATCCTATTCCTATTCTTCTTATTTTCTTTTCGTATGGTAACCGTGTCTCAAGTACCTAGTGTGCAGTCACTTCAAAGTGCTGGCGTGTATCTCTGGATGGATAGCTGAAGCAAAACAAATAAAGGGTGGGAAATCAAGTCAAACAATACCTGCTGCTCCCTAATAAATATAAACGTTAGGCTATTGTCCGATTATATAGAGCAATTCTGTGTAATTTGCTATTGCTCCAATAGCTAATATTTATATTTGGTTTGCGTGCTTATCTATCTAACTATTCTTGGATGGCTCAAAGGTTTGCTTCATTGATATCAGCCATGTCAAACACCTAAGTCCAATATCGTGTGTGTATCTTAAACGCTAGATACATGAATTCTCAGAAAAAAAAAAAAAGAAAATAAAAATTGCATTTCTAGCTTGGAAAAAGGCCCGAAGAATGTCTACAATAACGAAAATAGCTCGCAAAACAACCAATATCCTACACTAACAGCACTCTTTAAACAAGACACCCAAAAACTCAAAAACATAAAAAAGTATACATTAATGAATTGTTACACTAATAAAACCTTAACTTCAGAAAACACCCGTACACTAAAGTCATAATGTTCACACATATTTTGACATATAATTGCAGAAGCATTGAGCGTACAACATTCGGAAAAACCGCATAATTAGTGCGTACAGTACTAAAGTATTGTATCTGAGATTTATGCGTTTTATGTACATGAAAAACGGATGAATCTACTAAGCGCTCAAGAAAATTTTTGTTACCTTCTCTTTAGTCCCCTATCGTTCGATAAGGCGCAGACATAGAAAATTTGTGGCTTCTTTTTTTATTTTTTTTATGTTTTCAAGTAGAGATGGCCAATAACATCAATAACATTAGCATTACCAATCATTTCTTTTGTGAAATCTATAGATAGCCATCTCTTTTAACTTATTCAGTCTTATTAGGATATTCTCTTTAAGAAGCCTTTGTTCATACTTATTCACCAGCTCCTGCTGCCGCTGCTACTTTTGCCTCCACTTTGCCTGTGTTCTATTTATAGAGTAGATCACAACTACCATATATCTGTCTTATTTTGCAGACTGCCTTTCTAACAGTCTTTCATCAGCCGAGTTTTCCCTGTTTAGCGTTCTGTTCCAATAAATTTCTCTTTTGTATTTTTACATCTGGAGGAACCTAACACGTCAGAACAATATCTTGAAATCCAGCGTTTTTTTAAAACAGAACGACAATTAGAGCAGTACGAGAAAGTTCTGATTTGATTTCCCTGCTTCCCGCTGTCTTAAGATTCAATAAACAAAGAAATATATCGTCTTCTTGACTGGTTTCATCTCTCTTTATTTCCAATTTTATATTATAATTACTTTCTTTCAAGGTTCGTCCTCATAGATCAATCCAAAACAAAGAAAATAAATAGTCTCGCAACATGAGACTCAATATTACATCTCTAATATTATTGGCTTCCTTAAATACTAGCTTAACACATGGTCTAGAAAAGAAGGATGCTGTTGCTTTTCCTGCCATTGATGCTGCGGTTGGCGAGGGTTCAATTGCGGCCGCCAAAGCCAAATTAGATAAAGACATCTATGTGGTAGATAAGACAAAAGGTCAAGATTCAAAAGACTCTAAAGTCGTAGACAAAACAAAAGGCAGTGCCTTATCTACTCTCAAGGAAGTCAAATTACAGGACGGGATAAAAGGAGAAGAACCTGAGACTTCTAAAAGAGATGGTCAATTAGATTCTTTCTTAATGTCGATTTCCATGATTTTTGTTTCTGAGATTGGTGACAAAACATTTTTAATTGCTGCTTTGATGTCCATGAGATCTCCCAGATTGATTGTATTCAGTGCAGCCGCTAGTGCTTTAGTGTTGATGACCATTTTGTCAGGTATTGTCGGACATGCATTACCAACTTTGATATCTCAAAGAATTACCCAATTCTTAGCTAGTATTTTATTTATTATATTTGGTTACAAATTGTTCAGAGAAGGTATGGAGATGTCTAACGAGGTTGGGGTGAATGACGAAGTCGCAGAAGTCGAAGAAGAGTTAGCTATGCATTCCGTAGACGCAGACCACGACTTAGAATCTGGCAGACCTCAAACTGGAGCTAGTTCAGAATCAGCATTCAATAAATATGTCAAACTGTTCAAATCTCTTTTGGGATTTGTTTTATCTCCTACTTGGGTTCAAGTGTTTGTGTTGACTTTCCTTGGTGAATGGGGCGATAGATCTCAAATTGCAACCATTGCCTTAGCTGCTGGTAGTGACTATTGGGCTGTCATTCTTGGTGGTTGTATTGGTCACACTATTTGTACTGCTATTGCTGTTGTTGGTGGCATGGTTTTAGCTAGTAGAATATCCATGAGACAAATCACTTTAGGTGGTTCTGTGACTTTCTTTGCCTTTGCTATCTGGTACCTTTATGAAGCTGTTTATGGGGATCATGATGTGTAAAAGGATGAGTTGCATAACTGTAATCGCTTTATAAATTTTGAATTCCAACTAAATTGGTATTCATATACCAGAAAATAATTTGCCCGTGTATATTAAGACTAAAAATAATACCAATATAATATAATTATGTATCCTTACTAAAAAGTGCTAAAAGAATATGAATTGCAAAAGCCTGTTTGATAATTTAATAAGTCAAAGGCAGCAAATGTTCAGGATTGCACGGTGCTCATAATGTTTTTTTCAGATGTTCCTGTAAGTACAGTAGCGATATTGATTATACGCTTTCAATCGATCAATCAATAGAATAGTACAGACTTGTGCAATTATTGATAATAAAATATCAATTATTAATCAGTTTATATATACTAGAGAGGACAAAAATGTCAGAAACACCGAGTACCTATAATAAATCTTTATCGCTTGAGGAACTATCAGCCAATAGGAAATCTAGACTTCAGCAACTTCGTAATAAAAGAAGACGCAATGGCACAAGTATAAGTACCTTGAAAACCGACCAAAAGGACGTTGAAGAAAAGTTAATACGGACGGATGATAATAAAAAAGAAGAACAGGAAAAAGAAGAAACGGAAAGGTTAGTACAGAAAGATGACAATAAAGAAGATGAGGGCGAAGAGGAAGAAGGAGAAGAGGAAGAAGGAAAAGAGGAAAAAGGAAAAGAGGAAAAAGGAGAAGAGGAAGAAAATAATGATAGGACATCAGCAGAACTAGCTACCAAAGAGCACAAGATCTTAAAGACAGTAGGGAGAAATTATAATCCAATAACTAAGGCGCCGGTGAACTCTTTTGAGATAGAACTTCCTAACAATGAAGGTATTATATCTTTGGTGACTAGCGATAAAGAAGAGAATAGAATAATGAATCATTTGTCTGAGAAGTTTAAAGTAAATGATAATGATGATGATGAGGAAAATTATAGTGAGATGAAGAAGAAGGTGAGTAACAATTTTTTATTTGATGGATATAAACACGATTTGAAAAAGTTTGAAGATGAGCTTAATTTAAAAACGGAGAGAATGCTTAAGAATATCTTGAAGGAACGTGTATTGTCTAACCAAAACCGCCTGAAGTGAAATATATATGCAAAAGAGGAATTTATTTACTGTTTTTATTTCATTAATATATAAAATAGTTAATTTATAATCTCTGGAGATATATACAAGCTTTATAATTGGACTTAGGATCTTACCAGCTTGCTTTGTTCCAACATAGAAATTTATTAGCTAGTTCAATCGATTTAGGGCAATTATTTGTATATATATATATATATAAAATAATAATGACTTCTAACTTCTGGATATATACATAGTTAGGTCTTCATAGGTTTCGAAATCTCAATCGTTTAAGGTTTAAAAAAGTTGGAAGTTTTTTCAAATTTTGACACCGATATGAATAGCCGCAACACCAAAAGTCAAGTTTTCGTAACCTGGAGAGTAAAAACCAGCATCTTCGATCATTTTCTTGAATTTTTCTTGACTTGGGAATTTTCTGATACTTTCCACTAAGTATTGATAACTGTCTCTATCATTAGCAACTAATTGACCCATCAATGGAATCATAGTGAAACTGTAGTTGGAGTAAATGGAGTCCAAAATTGAGTTTTCCACCTTAGAGAATTCCAAAACTGCCAAGATTCCACCCGGCTTCAATACTCTGAATGCTTGTTTCAATCCCTTTTCAATATTTGTGAAATTTCTAATTCCGAATGCAATAGTATATAAATCTTTACTGTTGTCTTCAATCTGGTCTAACACTTCACCATTCTGCTCAATGAATTCAACACGCTTTTCAGGCTCAAATGCAAACTTAGTACTGAGAAATCTTTTTCTTCCTTCGTTCAACATATCGTTATTGATATCTGCAACAGTAATCTTGGTTCTATTATCTCCATACTTATCTAAGGCGTGGTCCAATAATCCAAAGGCAATATCACCGGTACCACCAGCGACGTCCAAGAATTGCAAACCTGGTTCGCCTGGCTTGGCGCCCATATCCAATTTATTAATTAAGTGATCTTTCCAGAGTCTATGGATACCAAAAGACATGAAATCATTCATTATATCATAATTTGATGCGACTGAGGAAAAAACATTTCCAACCAACTTTTGCTTTTGTTCTTCTGGGACCTGCTTGAATCCAAAATGAGTGGTTGTATTGGAGCTAATTGGTTTTTGTTCGTTGAATTGGACAGATGATAAGGAGTTGAAATTTCTAGAAGTGATGGATGGCTTTACCATACCAATTCTTCTTCCAACAGTATTCAATTTAAACATCTTTAATAGAGAACTTTAATTCGAATGGTTTTAAGTGGATGTCATTGGGAGAGACACAAAGCAAAAAGGCATGATTTTCTAGTACCTTCTTTCTACCCGTGAAAAATTCTTCCCATTTCCCATTCTTACACATATGCTCACAGAGTAAAACGAAAAAAAAAAATAGCAAATCATTTAGAAAAACGTATCGCCGGAATAATAATACGCGCACACAGTGACAGATGGATGGAAATTCAACATTGATTGGCCAATGAGGAATACTAACCATTGACCTTTTGATGAAATTCTAGTTCTGAAATCATATATAATTTGTGTTTAGACAATTTGTATATGATATCTGATATGATATTTGATATGATTTACATATATAATAAGAAATTCAAGAGAAGAACTTATAGAAAGTGAAGAAGTTTTAGCCCAAGCTCAGCTAGCTAGGGTGATTTGAATCTGGCCTTGATCACTTTTGTATATGTGTATATGAGCATAAATAGTTTATTCAAACATATTTAGAAAAGTTGTTGTGATTGACGGAATCAAATGAAAATGAATAGCATTAACGTTGTATACATATATGAAAATTGAAAAGAAAAAGAGATCAGCGCAAACAACTAATTCAACCCAGTATTCTCGTGAGCAACAATTATTCATCCTCCAATCGTCTTAGCAAATACTCAATTTCGACTTTCTTTGTCAAGGGAATAACCCAATCTCGGTAGACCTTTACCAAAACCTCGGACTTCACCTTACTATGCGAATTCTTCACCAATGGATCAGTACCATAAGATACCGCTTTCTCAGTTAATCTGTTCAATATCTTTTCTTCAACTTGCTTATTTGTGATCAATTCCATCAAACGGTCCACGTCCTTTTTTTTGATCAACCCTGTGTACGTTTCTCTGTCTGTACGAAATTTGCACTCGGCTACAAATTTTCCAAAGTGGATACGCCTGGACAAGGATTGCAAGCATGCCAAATCAGACATTGTGCAACTTCCCAAATTTTCCAACTGATCACCTTCTCCGCAACAGATCTCAGGTACAACGTTTGTGGTATAGTATTTGAAGATCTCATCGTTGACATTAATCTGCTTATTGTAGCCAGCAAGGATCTTGGGATATTCTATAGGCGGCAAAATAGGCTTTGGCAACTGTGTGTTTGGGTCAAAGAAAGATACCTCGTCAGGTGCTAAGAAGCGTCTGAGTTGGGCCTCGTTTCTCTCCCTTTGTAGTAATGCATACTCCACAAATGACCCTTCAAAGCCGGGGATCAGGTACTCATTGTTTCTATAGATGGACGGAGTCGAATAGAACTGCAGCCTTTCGATAAAGTTGAAGATGATCGTATCCTCCATACGGACAAGCACATCTCTAATATTGCCAAGATCCAAGACACTGTCCGGGTTCAAAAAATCCATGATAGTATGATTGAGTTTTGTGAAATTGTCTCTTATTTAAAAATTATTTTGCTTATAAAAAAGGAATAACTAGTTCGCTTCAATAGAAAGCCTATTCTAAATTGATAGCAAAGAGTCATCAAATGACTAATGAAACAGCTAAAGAAATCCGTCAGTGGTCGGCATCGGACATTTTGGTTTCATAGTTAACAGTGATGAGAAAAAGAAAATAAAAAGTCGGATAAAAGAAATACATTATACATTAGAAACTGGTTACCCGGATACCTGTTTGAAGAATTATCGATTTTCACATCGGAACAATATGGATTGACGGAAATATATTGGCACGTGCATAACATGATCTATATTTCTATTTTTATTTTTATTTTTATTTTATTTTTATTTTTGTATTGTTAATTAATTAATTTTTGCAGGCCGATGCAATTCGTAACGATTATTCTACGCTAAAAAACCATGAAAAAGAAACTAGAAGGCTCAACGGTGAAGCTTATTTATTGGATTTTTCTTTGTTATATTTATTTATAATCTTGCTTCCAAGAGGTAATTGCCTATAATTTCTTGTTCTTTTGTTGAACTGTTCACTATCCACTATTATCGATGATTCCTCCTCGATCAGCTAAAAGAAAGCCACAAGAAGATTCAGACAGCAGTCTTTTGGCCCGAAGGGCTCGTGCAAATACAACCATAGGATTCTCACCTGTATCCGCCTCCCATCCAGTAGCTACTTCTCCACAACAACAGATCCTGCAGCAGCAGCAGCATCCATACCGTGGTAACATAGCATCGCCGTTAACCCCAGGTGCCGAAAGTGACAGATCAAGTAATTATTTCAAGAGAATATCCTTGATTCCAGAGCATACAGTGTCCACCAATGATAGCTCTTCTAATATAAATAATGTGCCAATCACTAATAATATTCAACATGCAGCGCATATTCCTTCCACTATTATCCGAAACAATAGCGTGTCCGCCTCCCTATCATCCATGTATTCAAATGGAATTCCACAAATTCAAAGAAAGCAGTCGCAAACACAAGTTCAGACCAATCTCTTCTTCCAGAGGTGTGCAAATTCTTCATCATCTTTGAGCACAAATTCTACTAGCAGTCCTGGGAATAATAATGCTATCGCCAGCAAATCTCTCAAGATGGACCAGATCATGTATGCTGGAAGGAAATTGTTGTTCGTTTCAAGTGAAATTTATTCACTGGTGAAGAAATTCAATTCAGTAGGAAACAACGAAGACTCGTCACTTCTGGATATGATAGGACAATACATTTCTAACTGTAAGAAGAAAATTAATCTACTCGTTGAAGTTCTCGAACAGATCGATAACAATAGTAGTAGCACCGATTTAAAGTCCCCCGAGCTTGTCATACTGGTTTTAAAATCAAATATTATATATTTCAAAAAGTTCATTGATTTCATTTTGAAAAATCTTTCTGGTTTTGTACAATGGCATGATTTATGTTTTATTAGGTTGTTCCTTCTTTCCATCTTTGGTTGCTACAATGAGTTAGTTAATGTCCATAAAACTTTATTTCAAGAACCCCCAAAAACTGCTAATATTTCTGCAAATGGCAGTATAACTAATATAAATATACTGCCAGCCATAGATACAATTTCTATCTCAGGAAAATCAGTGTCATCATCATCATCGTCAGCATCAAAAATATCTTCCAAAAATGAAATTCTTTTTAATGTGTCAAACATATCAAGAAAGCTTTCTCAAAGACTTTCAAACACGATAACCGAGTCATCAACAGATATATTTTCTACAACGCCAGCTGTACCAACATCCAACATACCGAGCTATCATCAAGAAGCACTTATGGAATTAGTACAAGTGTGTCAAAGAACACAAACATTTGCGGATGCAATTCAGAAAAATTTGATTGATGAGGTATCGATCACCAAGACAAGCTTGGAAACTTTTATTGCTACCATCATAAATTTTTTGGAGATATTCAAAAAGCTATTAATGTTGAACGAATCTGAAAATGGTGGTCTTCAATCTGGTACAATCAGTACTCCTAGCGGCTATTCTGTGATCCAGGATTTGAGATCATTTAGAGCAGAAATGTCTAATCTTAGCAGAGCTTCAAAAGATTTAATTTATATTACAAGCCATTGAATTTCTTGCTTGCCTGCACAAGCTTAAAATAGAGCAATATTTCAGTTTAGATTTGTTTGTATATATCATAATAATAATAAATTTGTAAACATAAACCTGTAGCATGTGAATTGCACGTGCTTCTTTTAGATCAATGAAATGCTCCCAGAATAATTAATACTAGCAATGGTTTTGTAGAAAAACCTCTAAATAATCTCAAATTTAGCCTTGCACAATTTTTTTTAGTATCGATTCAACCTACCATTGCCTTACATGATTTTATATGATCTATTCTATTTACATGATGTTTCTATGTCCTTTATTTATGGGGTTATTCTTAACCTATATATATATATATATTTATGACCTGTTTTGTTCTATCAATCTATATGTTCATTGAAAATTAGGCACATATTTTTGTTCTGTTATTTTCTTCATTCCAGCTGTCTTATCAATGTCTTAGCTTTTTATTTTCTTCATTGCTCAATATACTACTAACAACTTCATAGACACCTAAGAAAATGGATCCCCCTGCACTGATCCACATGGTACGAGGTCCAATACCTCTAAAAAAACCTTTATATCCATCATGCGCAATAATATCATCCTTTATAATTTTGGCAATCGAAACTTTTTCCTTATGCAACATTATTCTAGTCTTGATCACGTCCAATGGTGTAGTCAAGGCGGCGGCGATACCACCTGAGATAGAACCACAAATTGCAGATCTCCACAAACTTAATTCACCACCCTCCGAACCAGCAGTGCTAGTAGTGGCAAACCTCTTCTTCATCCATTCGTACAATGGGAACTGAATCACCGTGAACGGAATCTCCCTGAAAATAGTAATTGACCAGCCCCTGTATAAACCCATCACGCCTTCTTTGGAATGCAAGATGCTTTGCAACGACTGCAAGCTGCTCATACCTACCCGCGATGTCTGCGTACGTTGCTTGATAACTTCACAAGGAACACGCACCAAGCAAGCCATAATTTCCCCGAAAGATGCAGCAACCATGTGTGTCACCAGCAACGGCAAATTCCGAGTCATGATATCGGATTTTTTTATTCCATCGTATGTGATGAAAAACAAGGATGCCGAAGGAGCAGAGGCAATTGTGACAGATCCTAAACCATTATAAATGCCTTTCCAGCCACCGTTATTAAAAAAGCCTCCTTTCGCTTGTAATCGAGTCTTGATGGTGTCGATTGGGAAAAATACCAAATCGGTCGCAGTACCTGCACACCCTCCGGAAATCAAAGATACAAAAAAAGGATCCATCAATAATATTGAATCCTGTAGCAGTTTTTACCGTTTGTTTCCTTCTGCACTGTGCGTCAAATGAGCAAGTTTCAATTTAGCGGTATTATCTTGTTTATTACTGAAAGCAGGGAAAGAAGTCTAATGTTGAAGCCTGAGATCTGTATTCGTTTTTAATTTGCACCAACTTTTTTGCGCTATTTTACGGACTCTATAAGGGCTGCGTAACCCATAAAATTCTTCAAATCAGTTAGGA
Organism: Saccharomycopsis schoenii; assembly: GCA_010994365.1. Taxonomy (NCBI): domain Eukaryota; kingdom Fungi; phylum Ascomycota; class Saccharomycetes; order Ascoideales; family Saccharomycopsidaceae; genus Saccharomycopsis; species Saccharomycopsis schoenii. The sequence goes on along the minus strand of JNFU01000012.1, from coordinate 144,252 downwards.
GAAGATATGAAAAAAAAAACTATTTTGAAAAATATAGTCTTTTACCTGAGAGATGAGATTTTGTTTGTTATCACACAATGAAGAAAATACGTCAGTAGCAGAGAATAATTCATTCTCGCGTTGATCTGATTGCTTAAAATATAGGTAGAATTAATTCGAATATGAAACACCCATTTTCCTCGATAATCATCAGCAAAGATGGCAGTTTGATGTTTGGTGCTGTGAAAAATAACATCTTGATGATCGACCTAGTCGGCGGAAAATTGCTAGATCAATGGACAGACGAGGTGGGCACCAATTTTGTTATTGAGAAAAAGTTTGAAAAGATTATCAAGAGCGCGAAAGAGCAACATGGAAAGCTCGAAGGTGCAAACAGTGGCAATGCAGATGCTGCTGCCGGCAGCATAGCTGAAGGGCTTCCAACTAATAAAGTGGATGACAAATCCAACGAACGAGAAGAAAACCCAAAGAAAAAACAGAAAAAGATCCCAAAGATCCCAACTCCAGGGCCTGGCGCTCCTGAGGTTTTCAGCGATATCAAAAACATGTGTTTGTCTGCCAACGAAAAGTACTTGGTCATCACCACCAACTCTGATAAGGCTGTTGTGATATTCGAAATAGCAGGTAATGCTAAAGATACGACAGACCATAAGCTAAGGCTAGTAAAAAGACAGCCATTCCCTAAAAGACCATCATCGCTTGCCGTGACACAGGATGAAAAATATTTGATCATGGGTGATAAATTTGGAGATGTTTACCGAATGGAAATTGATACCCCAGTAGTGGAGGATTTGATAGAGACACCAGCCGTGAAGGATGTTTCAACCAACGGAAGTTTGTTGACACCTATCTTGGGCCATGTTTCAATGTTGACTAGTTTGGTCTTGTACAAAGAAAAATTCATTTTAACTGCTGACAGAGATGAGCACATTAGAATATCCAGATATCCAGATTCATTCATCATTGAGAAGTTCTTATTTGGACACGGCGAATTTGTCTCTCAATTGATCCTATTTAACGGTGATTTTTTGGTCAGTGCAGGTGGTGATCTGTATTTGCTATTGTGGGACTTATCTCAAACCCAGTCAAACAAGCCTCTTCAAAAGATCCCCATCAATGAATTGATACAACCTTATCTAACTGACAGTCATAATGTTCCTGAAAGATGGTTGAAAGAGGGAAAGCCTACTAAGGAATTTTCAGTGTCGAAAATGATTTTTGATGAGAAATTACAAAAGTTATTTGTATTGGTTGAACAGACTAACGCAATATTGGTTTTTAAATTCAATAAGGACCAAAAGCTTTTCACATTTGAAGCTACAGTTGATGCAGAAAGTACTATAGTTGATTTTGCTATCGCAAAAGATCATCTCTTGTACTTAGCTGTCGACAGCGAAGAATTGATCAAAATCTATAATTTGAGTAAAGGTGGTTTTGAGAAAGATCCTCAAAATATTGAGTCATTGTCCAATTTTGAAATGGCGAACGACAAGAAATATCCATTGTATACAACAAACCAACTTCGCAAAAGAAGTGAGCATTAGTTTTTTTTTTTTTTTTTTTTTTGATTTATATATATTTATATTAAATTATAACTTCTTATTTTCTCCTTGTTCTCTTTTTGAGTAATAGCAGTTGTAGTTTCTTTTTTAACTTTCATGTTGAAAACCTGTTAATTTTCAGTTGAAAAACTATTTACCCGGCTGTATTTCCTTTAAGATTTTTTTTTTTTTCAATTTTTCCCCCAATGAAAAAAAATTTTTATTCTATTTACTGGTGAATTTTTCTGGTATTCTTTTCTGTGCGAACGAAAAAATTTTAAAACTGTTTGACCGAAAGCTATTTGATAATTAGTAAAGTGGTAAATCATTTCTCATAACAAGTACTTTTGAAATTAGGGTAGGGTACATTTAACATCGTTTTTATTTTTGAAAATATATATCCAATATAATGTTTAAGCATTCCAATATTTTCAAAATTGTGCTGCTGCTTCCTCAGTATGCTACTCCATTCAAACGTTTAGCTAGTACATCGGCAAAAACAACAATAGCATCATCAACAAGTGAAAGTGCCGCAGCTGCAGCACCACAACCTACAATCATCAAGATCGTTCCAGATACAACAGATATCAATGAATTAGAGCAACAGGATCGTTTAATCAGAGAAAGAAACAATGAAACCGCCAAATTGACGAATATCAAGGTGCACAAGCCTGTGTCACCAGGTCTTAGATGGTACAGAGCCCCAATATTCGACTATTTACACAAAGGTAGTCCAGTCCGTTCATTAACTATTCCAAAGAAACAATATGGTGGTAGAAATAATAGTGGTAAGATTACTGTCAGACACAGAGGTGGTGGTCATAAAAGAAGAATTAGAATTTTGGATTTTCATAGAGCCGAGCCCGGTCCACACTCGATTGTTAGAATTGAATATGACCCAAATAGAACCGCTCATATTGCTCTTCTTAAAAACAAGGAAACAAGAAAATTATCCTACATTTTGGCAGCCGATGGTTTGCGTGCAGGTGATGTCGTAGAATCTTTCAGAGCAGGTATTCCAGACACTTTGATGAAGGAAATGGGTGGTAAGATTGACCCTGCTATTTTATCTGCAAGAACGTGCCAAAAAGGTAACTGCTTGCCAATATCTTTGATTCCAGTTGGTTCTATTATTCATAATATCGGTATCTTGCAATTTGGTCCAGGTAAATTCTGTAGAGCCGCTGGTTCATATGGAAGAATCATGTCCAAAATTCCAAGCAAAAATAAGGCTGTCATTAAATTAAAATCTGGTGAACATCGTTATGTTCATTTAGAAAGTTGTGCTACTTTGGGTATGGTCAGTAACGCCGAACATCAGCATGCAAAATTAGGTAAAGCTGGTAGATCAAGATGGAGAGGTATCAGACCAACTGTGCGTGGTTTGGCAATGAATAAGTGTGATCACCCTCATGGTGGTGGTCGTGGTAAGAAGAAGTCTCATAAGTTAACTGTCTCGCCATGGGGTCAATTAGCTAAAGGTTATAAGACAAGAAGAGGTAAAAATGTCAATAATATGAAGGTTAAAGATAGACCAAGAGGTAAGAGAGCCGCTAGAGCTTAAGCAAACCAAAAATAACTAGCTTATAACTATGATAATGATAGATCATATATTATGAAATTCATAGAATATGAGAGAAGATATAATAAGAAGTAATTTCTTTTTTTTTAACTCAGTTCTTTTGTTCCTGTTTTTATTTTCACTCTTCGTTCGCTTCTATTCATCACATTGTAAATATAAATATATAACAAATATTATAATACATAAACAATCTTAAATAAGTAATTCAATATAAAATTGATTTTATCATCTGTCGCTGACTAAGTAGATTTAACTAATCAACGTTGGATTTATATGTGAGTGTACTCTGCGCTTAAAAGGTTGAACGAACAAAGCAGCAAACAGCAAACTGAAAAAAAAAAAAATTAACAAATTTGTAATGCAAACCATTCGGAAGATTTCCATGAGGATGTTTAACAACTTGGAGTTGAATTTAAGTTTATGAATAAGTTACATAAAAAGACCAAATAGTCAATAAGCAAAATGCAGGTCCAAGTAGATCCTACAGAAGATACAGAATGGAATGATATTCTTAGAGAAAAAGGTATTATTCCGGAACGTCCAAAATCACCGACAGACGAGCTTGACGAACTTCTTCAAGAAGCTGTTGAAAAAGCGCATGAAAATAGATTAGAGCATAAGACGATGGAAGAATTAGATGAATTGGAAGATGATGAGGATGAAGATTTCCTTAATTCGTACAAGCAGAAAAGATTCAAGGAGATGCAACAATTGGCAAGTAAAAGTAAATTCGGCCAAGTGTATCCAGTAGCCAAGCCTGAATATCAGCAGGAGATCACGGATGCAAGCAAAGACGGAACTTTTGTATTTGTTCATTTATCTTTGAATTCAAAGTTGCAATCTAGACTATTGGCAGATATTTTTGTTCAGGCTGCTGCGAAGTTCAGGGAGATAAAATTCACCGATATTCAAGGCTCCAGGGCTATAGAGAATTATCCAGAATCAAATTGCCCCACGTTATTAGTGTACCATAATGGTCAAGTATTGAAACAGTTAATCACACTTACTGAATTAGGTGGCAATGCAACAACTTTGAAAGATATTGAAAAAATGTTAGTTGACGTGGGTGCAGTAGAGCAATCCGATAAACGGTTAATCAGTAATCAAGATGATGATGATTTGCAAGAAACTCATAGATTAAGATTTATTAAGAAAACTATTAGGGATGCCAAAGTTAACGAGAACTACGACAATGATGATGATGATGACGATTTCTTTGATTAATAAAAAGCTTTATAACTAAATTGTTACATATATTTATAAGTAGATAATGTTATAGATATTTGACGTACACTAATTGGATCTACTCTGTTTTAACACTTTCTTTGCACTATTTGCTATGGCTGGACAATAATGATTGACTAATAAACAGTTCTCCCAAATTGTAGCAGCTTCTGCATTACTCCTATTTGGATTTGGAGATTCAATATTGAAAACACCATTTGCAATTCTATCATCAACATTGAATAAGTTTTTAACTTCTGGACATTTGATTAAAAACTTGCTCATGAAATTTAACACAGATAATGTTGGTTTTTCACTTGTATTCAACATTAAAATGTAGAGCTTTTTGGTGAAGGCCAAATTTCTTATTTTCACGTTAGCTGTTTGTTTAATAAAAATTGATTCTAAAGTACGAATTAGCAACTTGATAGATTTACTTATCTCTTCATCCATAGAAATATCAACTAGTATACTATATAAAACATCAATGAACTTTGACATATCCATTTTCACAACTTTAGAACTGCTGTTGTTAGATTGTAATGTGAATGCAGTTATGATACAAAATAGCACTTGTTTAATCATATGATCATTAATTCTCTCCTCCTGAGAAATGTCTGTTATCAATTCTTTCAAAATTGTCAAGAAATCACCAATTAATTCAACGTTGGCCATAAAACCATATTTAGCTAATCCCTCTAATACTGTGGCTAATAAATGATCATTCTGTGTTTTCAACACTTGTAAATAATTAGCCAAAACAATTCTTAAAATTTCGGCTTGGTTTTTATCTCGTTCTTCAGTCGACACCTGCAATTCAGCCTTGCGCATTTCTTCTTCGATTTCTTTACGTTCTTTTCTTGCCTTTCTTTCTTTTTTACTTAAATGAACCCGATCTTTTTTCTTCATCTTTATTTTATTAGGGCCATCGTCATCTTGAGAACCTTGCGGATCGTAATCTGACAATATATTCAATGATAAATACAATGCTAGGACTTCTTTGTTGCAGTGAAATTTGCGTTGCTTTAGATTCTTAGAGATCATTCTGCAAATATCAAATGAGATTTTACCAAAAGTTACATCTTCCTCCAATTTTTTGGTCAAAACCTCGATACATTTCTTGAAAACTTGAACGTTTTGATCTTGCTCACTACCTTCTTCATAAAACTTGGGCAAACTTCCTTTAAATCTAAAAATGAATTTGATGATAATTTCTAACAAGTCCTCGACAAAATTGAAATGAGAAAGGGCCAAAAGCAATTCGCACGCTGCACTTATAGAAATTCTCGCCAATACACCATTGCTACCTATTTTTTTTGAGTTGGAAACTAATAAGTTTACATAAAATTTATAATTTGCCAAAATACCTTCTTCAAACATTCTTAATTTGGCAATATCTTTAGAGACTTTTTCCTTCTTTTCCATTTCCGTCAATGGACGAATATTATAGCCAGGAACAATACTCTTGAAAGCTGGAACCAATGCTAAAAGCGAAAATCTTGAAGTATTCTCATTTTTCAGTTGGGACATTTTACGTAATCTTGTCAAATGTTGCAAATTTTCTTCAGGCTGCTCTATTAATTTCTCCACCATTTCGGCAATATCTTCTTGAAGTTGTACAAGTTTTTCCTCTTCACTCAAATCATCTGATTGTTCGTATACTTCTTCATGTTCTTCTTCGTCTTCACCGAAATTTTGATCCTCATTTTTTTTATCCATACCTGATTTTTCACTGTCAGAGTCTTCCTCGGATTCTTCATCTTCGCTGTCTTTGCTATTCTCTATAATTGTCCTCTGGATTCTACCATCCAGGGTTTTGATAGGCAAACCCTCAACTGTCTTTTTTGTCTTCAAGCTTCTTGGTTTATTTTCATAATCTTGTTCCTGATTTTCCCAATCGCTGGTTTGATCGTCAGATCCATCATTGTCGCTGTCGAACTCGGTATTTGCGAATGCTCCTTCTAAAATTCTATCTTCTTGTAGACGTTGTTTTTTAAGCTTTGCAGCAGATGTTGATTCATTTTTTCTTTTAGACATCTTTGAAAAATGTATTTTATTTACTATTAGATCTTATATTCACTGCTTCTAATTATGTTGTAGAAACTGAATGACCGATAGCTATTACAAATATGAAATACAAAAATGTCTTTTTGATAACTGCTGCTCTTTCTGTTGTCTATAAAAATATATATATATATATATTTTTTTTTTCATTTTTTTTTATGTGAAAATGCCGATGAGCCTTGAAAAATTTCGGTAGTGGATATTATTCTGGTACATAAAATGAGGGAGGTGTAAACACCCCTTATTACATCTTATCAAATTCAAATTATTCTTGATTCTATTTATTTTAAGTTAACGAAATTGTGAATAATAACTTTCTTCTTTAAATCTTTTGTTCACCAAGTCAATAACTTCTTTACTATATATATCTTCTGGTTGCTTACAACCGTTTAAAACTTCATTTTCGTGATTTTTCTGTTCTTCTTTAGTCATTAAAACAACGTTCTGCAATGAAAGTTTTTCATTGGCTCTCCATTTTGATAATGTTAATTTATTAGAATATCCCAGAATTGGTGATTTTCGTCTGAAAATTTCCTCAACAATATATGCGATATCGTTCATTGACATTGGAATTTGTTGGTTCTCACCGGCTCTCACCTGCTGGGCCGCTAAACTCATAAGTACAGAATCATAAACTTTCATTCTATTTTTACCCTCGATTGCTTCAATCGGATAACCTCCTTCCATACACAATATTTGCGAGACTATCGCTAAGCCGAAAATAGCTGGAAGTGGACTTAGAACAGGTAAAATTCTTACTCTAAAGTCTTGAAGAACACTGAGTTCGTCAACCTTACCCTTTTCAAATTCTTCATCTGGTAATGGTAACAACGAGGCCTTTCTAGGATCTGGCTTTTCTGCTGAGAAAGCAACGAGGATGCCTTGGAAAATTCCACGTTTCTTTAATCTACGACGAACAGATTTCATTAGCGGATCTTCTTCTGTAATGCTTATATCACCAATATTTATTCTAGTAGGGTCACTTTTTGTAGCAGCACCACCTGATGAAATAACTTGAATTTTTCTTTCATGGCAGTATGTTAACAAATCAACTTTTGTGTCTATGTTATCAATACAATCAACAATCCAGTCAGGCTTATCGCCATTAGCAAAATTAACAATGTCACATTTATCCATAGTCCATAACATATTTCTGGTATCAATTTGACACCAAGGTGCAACTTCTAATAAATGATTTTTTAAACTTATAACCTTAGATGTTCCAACATCTTTCAATGTTGCTACTGCGTGCCTATTTAAGGAACTCAAGGAAACTTGATCAAAGTCAATAATATTTATTCTGCTTACACCTGATCTCGCAAGCATAGTCGCTACCATAGATCCTACACCACCAGCACCCACAACACAGACTTTCAAATCACGTACTTTCTTCATTCCATCTTCACCAAGAAATGCATAATTTCTTGCAAGTTGTTCTCTAATCAACTCCTCATCATATTTACTAGTGCCATTAAACTTCTTTTTACCTTTAGGTTTAGCTTGCTTGGCATTATTTCTGTTTAGATTTCTAATAGATTCAGGTAGATAATCTTGGAATAATTGCACACCCACTGTAGTCAAAACTGCAGTTACTACAGCTGTCATGAAGATATAGTTATGTTTCATCCTTACTGTTTACTAAATAGCATTTTCCTTTTGATAAATTCCATTCTGTTTGGGTGTTTGTACCACAAGAATCTCAATTTGTATATATATTGTACAGTTTTTTTTTCTGACTGAAGCGCATGGAACATTTTTCAACATCGCAAAATATCTAAATTTATAAATGAATAATAATGTCGTATTGTTTAGATATATATATATTAAAAAGTGTAGAATTGCCTCAGTACACAGAAACTAAACGAATGTAGTGATTAATCCATATATTAGAGATTTGGAATTGATTTATCACAACAAATAATTTCAGGTAGAGGTAAAGTAGCTGTTTATCTACTTGAAGTTGATATCAATGATTACTAATAAATTCCCAAGATTAGTAAATAATTCTGTTTCCGAATCATAGAAAATCCTCTTTGCAAGAATGGTGATCGCAGGCCTGACTGATTCTAGAAATTCTGCGGTCAACCGGATCTTTAATGATCTTAGTGTTATTTGTCATGATATTTAAGGTACTGGCTGTATGTGAACTCACGTCTTGACAATCTTGTTACCTTATTCAAGTAAATCAGGCCTATCGCTTCCAGCATTATGATTTGGTTATATTACAAAATAAACAATTGAAGTATATTTAATAAGTCTATGTGGAAAAAACGATACTAAACTATTATATTTATATGGTAAAAATTAAGAAAGTTTCTTTGGTCTTGACTTCATTTTGGCAATTCTCGCTTTTAGATCTGATGTTACCTGACTAGCCCTTTTCCAGTCATCCAGATCAAGATTCAAAGAAGGCGGGTCTGGTTGTAGTTTACTGTAGTTTTGACTACTCTTTGTGGTAAACTGACTATTAATAACATTGGCAATACCATTCCCTTTTATTTCTTTCTCATCTAAAGATAATCTTCCAACACCCGAGTTGATATCATTTGATGAGACAATACCCAAATCGTGTTTAATAGAGTATCTTGTTGGTGCATTAGTACCATTAAGTCTTGGAGCTCCACCATATGATAATCGCGTACCTGGTTTATTAGCAGATCTATTGTGTAGCTCCTCATATCTCTCTTGCAAGTCATGAAGCTGATTGGAGGTGTTGTCATAATCAACCTTCATCCGAGAAAACTGGGTTTCTTTTGATTTCAACTGCATTCTGTAGTTAGCCAGTTCATCTACAATTTGTTGGAATTGTACTGTTAAATTTTCAAGCTCAGATTGCAATGATTCGTTAAGTTGCTGTTGCTTTGATAATTTTTCTTGAAGCTCCAAAACGTGGATTTGCGCCTCCTGTTTCTGCTTCAACCAAGACTGTTTCTCAGCTCTTAGCTGCTGTAGTTCTTGTAATTCTTCATTATTTATACTTGTATTATTATTAGTACTATTATTACTATGATTATCCGAACTATGAATATTATCTAACCTGCTGGATAAAATAGAAGACTTGTTACCAATTGACATTGTTGTCAATCCCCTCAAAGACTTGTGCGTACTTTCTGCCCTCTTAAGAGGAGATGAAGCTTCTCTTTTACTTGGAATATTGCTTGTATTATTAAAGGTAGATTGTGATGGCGGTGGCACAATTATTCTATTATTTTCATTATCCGCTGATAGGCGTGATGTAGGTTTCTTCATTGGCTTTGGTTTCATGCTACTCATCATTGATTGGCCTGGAGAAGCTTGGCGTTGTTGCAGTGAAGCTTGTCTCATAGCCCTTGAACCTGGCTGTAAACCAGGATTTTTCAGTGGAAGTGAAGATAAATTCTTGACACTAATAGGTTTAACTTCGGCCTTTTCACAATACTCTTTAATCTTCTTCATTTTAATATCATCAAGCTTTTCCATGTAACCATTTAGTGGCCTGTCACCAACTACTTTCATCAATGTTCCAATAGTTTCCTGCGCAAAGTTACGTACCGGAGCCTGTGTATCGGAAGCACCTTTAATAGACGCTGTCATTATTATTTCAATTTCTGGCTGAGTTGGCAAGCTTTTTAAATTGCACAAACACCTAGTCAAGAATTTAAAAATCTCTTCCTTAGTTTTAGGAATTTTGCATTTCAGGAAAACATTCGCGGTTTCTTCAAGTACATCAGCTAAAGACGAGTATTTGAACATTGTATCTAATAAACTCAATAATGGCTCTAAAACGGTTGGTTTTTTCTCTTTTGTTCTTTCCAAAACAGGAGCAAATAATATAGGAATATATTTATTGAAATTGCTTCTCAAACCATTATTTAGTCCACAACATATTTCTGCAGCCAACTGAACCACTTGTAAGTTCACATCTTTCATGCATTTTGCCATAGATTTCAAAAACTCGGAATAATCGTCATTTGGTTTAAATTTAGTTGGATGCTTCGTGAAAAGTGGGTGTATGCCTTCTAAAGCTTCTTTTCTTTCTTTCCATTTTGCTGATTTCAAATTTACTTGTAAAGTTTCAGGAATCTTCGATAAAACCTCAACTTCAGGCATCAAGTCAAATGGATCAATTTCTTCAATTGCATCAGAGCTAGCGCCGTTTCCATTGGATTGCGACATCGCTAACTCTTGGTCGTCACTACCAGAAAATCCTTGGCTGTCTTGTTGTTGCTTTTGAGAGCGGAATAATCTTAATTGATGTGGTTTTTCATTGGCTACTTTTTCAAAAGCTGTTTTCAATTCATTCTGCTGTACTGGCTTCAAATCAGGAAATAATATAGTTTCTAGTCCACCACGTAACCATTTGTACAATTCAACAGTAATGTTTGTTGCCTCAATACGCACCTTTTTATCAGCGTGTGCAAACAACTTAGGTAGGAATGGAATAATTAGCTTTGGATCGACAACGTCACCAGCACCAAAATTCTTTATTATTTCATATATAGCATTGGCGGTACCTGCGACTAGCTTAGGAAGTCTATGTTTGAAGTAAGGTATCATTTGTTCAACTACTAATGTTGCATTTTCCAGTAATTCAATCAATAATAATATATCTTCCAAGGCGGCCAGCTTTGTACCTTGTCTCGTTGACGAAAGCCCCTTTTCAACCAAAGTTGGAACTACTAATGTGCTTAATTTAATTCCAGCATCGGGGCCTGCAAGATCTAAAAATTTTCCCAATACTTTCATACCTGCTTCTTGCGCCACAACATTTGAGTCTCCTATTATTTTTTGGAAAATCTTTGGGTTAGAAAGATATGGCTGGAATACTGGATCAGCCTCACTTGTTGATTTACTAAATAGTTCCAGGAGCTCATTATAAGCGTTAAGACGTACTTTCCAAACCTATAAAAATTCAGTTAGTAAACGCATACCAACTGATATGTTGAAAAACTTTTGGTGGACACTTACCTTGTGGACTAATCTATCATCTAACGATAACTTGGAGTAATCTTCTTCTTGGGCAGACATTTATTATTATTTTTTGTTCTTCAGGTTATTAATTTCCCGATATTCCAAATATTAACAGTTTGTTCTGATATTAAACCAATACTCTTATGTACTTATTAAGCTCTCCAGATTCTGTAAGAATATTTATTTCTATGTACAGTTTGTAAACACTTCTTCGCTTTGGTCATTTTCTTTGATGATTTTTTTTTGTTTTTGTTTTTTGTTTATTTCTATTTTATTTTTTTTTTCTTGATTCGTTTTATAAAATAATAAATCAAGCATTCATTTTTTTTGCCTAGTTAGCAGCCAAAAAAAAAAACCAAAAGAAAGCCTAATCATCTGCATTCTTATATATAACTATATTGTTTAATCGATTGGAGCATTTTTACTATTTCTTTACTGTTGCTGATGTTTATTTATTTGAAATACTAAATACTAAATTTGAAGCAAAAGAAAAGAAAAAATGTCTATCAATTTAGATTCTTTAACCCCAGATAATCTTGGAACTTTTGAAAAAATCAATAGGGTGACGTTACCTTATGATCACAATCGCCAATGGTATTCTGATAGTTTAAAAGAAAACAAAGGTAATTTAACACGGATTGCGTACTTTAATGGCATTCCAGTAGGATGTGTTAAGGCTAGGTTAGTTACAAAGCCTAAGCAATCTGCGCCATCGCATGCGTACATAGATACAGTTGCTGTTCTTCCAAAGTATCGTCATCTCGGTATCGGTAAGAAACTCATTGATTGGGTTGTTGAGCAATGTAAAGACAAGTATTTCCTTCACCAAGTGCAAACCCATGCGCATTCGGATAATTTTTTGTTTTACTTAAAGTTGGGATTCAAGGAGCTTGAAACAGTGAAAGATCATTTCTCAAAATATGATCCTGGCAATTCGGATGGTAAACTTTTTGCCATTAATTTCTAAATGTAGAATTCCATCGTATTCTTTAATTAATTTTAATTTTATTTAATTGTATATATATACATATTGTTCCATTTAACATTATTAGCCTCGGAGTGTAGAGTTGCGTAGTTTTTAGAAACCAAAATTATCAAAGTTAAATTCCTCAACGGTACTATTCGTTGGCTCCAATTCTTGATTGAAGGATAAATTGAAACGATTCGCCTCCTGAGATCTGTTAGAGATATCCTTGCTAGACAAAGTAGAACCATTTTCGTTTTTAGCTGTTGATAATTGAGTTTGTCTGACTCTTTCAATAATATCTTTGAAGTAGATCCCCGAAAATTTCCAATTTCTCATCACTGGTAAAGATAATACATCACAACCCATGCGACTATAAATTAATGCTACTCTTAAAACAAAGGTGAATTCTTGTTTATCAAATTTATTGACAAATTCAACCAATTCTGTTTCATTGATCCCCAAGGTATTATGTCTCGTTGATAATTTAGATCTCAATTCTTTATAAAGAACAGCTAATATAGGATCATTTTCAACAAAATTATTTCCCTCTATCTTATCATCTGAATTGCCACCAAAATCTTTCATAACTGCTTCAAGTCTGGCCCGAAAGTCCTGATTCTTTAAAAATTCTTTATTTTCACTAGCTATTTTCAATACATTATATGGTGTTTCTATTAATGAAAGCATCAATAACTTAGGCTCTTGAATACTATAGTAAATGTAACTATTCAACCATCTATTGCCATCTTGAAGAACTACTGGAAGTAAATTATCAATTAAAATATTGTGGAAATGATTCACTTTTTCTAATGATCTCATCTTATTAGATAGCTGATAGACTCTTGCCACTCCCATAGCCAAATCTATATCATTACATTGCTTTATTAAGACACGACAACAATCATGTAATTTGCCTGCTAATAAGAAAAAGCAGGCACTTAACAAAAACCTATGTTTACTTAATAAACTGAAAGCATTTTTCAAAGCAACAACTTTATATTTCTCTTGTGTGAAATCATTGCTTAAAAACTTGACCATTTTTTCTTTGTCTGGATGACCATGCGATATTTTCCATAAACTTATAATAATCTGTTTCTTACGCAAAGCCAAGTAAAAGATCATGGAATTTATAGGATTTTTAGCTGGTGATTTTTCGTAATAGAAGGGACATGAATATTGCCTGCCTGAACGAATTCCAGCGTTTCTTAATGGAAATGATGAATTTTGAAATTCGTTATTGGCAATCTTCTCAAATTGATTAACCAACAAATCATTTTCTAGCCAACAAACCATTCCATAGGCTTTTACTTTGGACCAATAAAATTCACTAGTATCTCCTATAGAATTGGTTAGTATATCTAACAATACCTTTTGTTTCTGGGAATGCAAAGCAAATATGTTATCTCTCATATTGAGTGAAAGTTGCATTTTATAATGTGACTGGAATAATTTGAAACCAAGCAAGAAATTTACACTGCAAATGTCCGGTTTGTTATTATTCATGGATAAAACTTCTTTATTATTATCAATCAACTCTAAACTTTCAATAACAGTTAGTAATGTTATCTGCTGATGTCTTGTCAAAACTGGAAGTGAAATCCTAGTTAATAAGTCCTTTAAGTGAACAGCCCATGTACAGAAATTTTTGGTGCTATACAAAGAATCCTCATCTTCACCACTAAGATCATCCAAAGGTGCATTTTCTTTATAAAACTCCGTAATATCTAATCCAAGAGTAGCAGGCAAATCCATTGCTTTGAATTTCTTAAATCCATCTTTATTACTTATAGATTCATCGTCCTCATCATCAGTAGCTATATCATCTTCCTCTGGAGTTACCTGTTTCAAATATAAATACAATTTTAAAATTATTATTTTTGCCGCGTGAATCTTTCCCCAATAAATGCATTGAATTAAAACTTGTGGATGATATAAAGGTGATGAATTGTTTAAAAGTTCCACTAAGTGTAAAATAGAAGTGATTTTATTACTACTCAACAGACGATCTCCGATTATTTTTTGTGTGTATTGATCTCTCTTGATATCTTTCCAACTTAAAGAGTTTTTTGCTGTACAATCGTAAAATATTATCTGATTGCCACTACCAACAAATAATATACCATTAAGCCACACAGAATCGCTAATATTATGAGAGGTTTGGGCGAATTCTAAATTTTTAATAGGTGCAAATGCAGGCATGTCATTAGTATAATCAAAATTCAACTGTGAAAAAAGAATCACGTTGCTTTCAAAACCAACAGATAATAAACTTGGGTTATTTCTGTTTGTTCTCTCAATTTTATAATTGATGCATGCCCAATCAATATCATTAACGGGTTGGTCAAACAGATATGTGTACTCCAACATTCCGTAGTTTGTATTGTAAATAAATAATTTTTTCTTTTCACCATTGATAACAGCAACTTTTTTGATAGATGAACCTTTTATATAATCCGCATTTGAGATGCTGGTAAAAATCGTGTTTGTCACCGACAAAGACATAATATCGTTTTTAATATTTACCGAATAACATCTCATAATACCATTATTTGTGATAGTTGATAAAATGTCGCCATTTTCGATATCTCTACTTGAGTTATCATTTACTGATAAACATGATATTGTCTTGAAGTCATTGAGTATAGTCTCTGGAACATCAACTTCTAATTCATTAATGGAAATATTTTTGGAGTCTATCTTCCAACATTTGGTAAGAAACTTATCGCAGTTATTTTCGTATATAAGTGTGACGTAATCGAACTCCTCAACTGAGACTTTAAAGAAACATATTATCCTTTTTAAGAATTTGAGATCAAACTCTTTTATTATCTTAGAATGGAGGCTCTCACAATTCAATAACACTAATTTAGTTAAAGACTTATTATAACCAAGAATTGAATTACTCGTTTGTATTATCATTCCATATTCCAAGTCATAATCAACAATACATTTCAACAGGAGTATACCTTCTTTATAACTCCACATTTTGTGCTCGTTGAATCTCAGAAATGAAAGCAAAACATTGTCATATCTGTTACTAACTAGTCTTTGGACGGATTTTGTATGCCCTGTTATATTCTTGTCTAATACAGCGTTTAATTGTAGAAACTTCTTTTTCAAGGAATTTAGAGAATCAATTGATAAGCTGTGGTTAATTGTTGGCAGCGCTATTGTTTTTGTCGGAATAATATTCATAGAATTACTGTTTAGAGCAGTGGAAGTTACTGAGCTTTTTCTTCTACTAGAAAGGATGATATCAGTATGTTCGGGAAACTGGTTTTTAAATAACGATTCATAATTGATAAATTTGAAAACATTATCGAATCTGATGTAGATTACCTTGATAATTTTTTCAGTCAAATTATGTAATAAAAAGCACAAGTCACCTTTGTTTGAAATTTCCAGGCTTTTATTCTTAAATTCATTAACATTTCCAAATGTTATTTTGTTATGATTATCTTCTAAAAATTTCTGCTGAAAAAATTTCTTGTTATAAATTTTTAAATTGTCGGAAAATAAAGTGAAGTCAGATGTATTTGAAGGTAAAATGCCATCAGGTAACTTAAAAAAAATATTATTATAGCTACCATCCTTGTCATTATTATTCAAAATTGAGTCATTAAACTGAAGCTTCAAAAAATTAATTTCTTTTGGCGGCTTTGCATTTAGATTAGTAACCAAGTAAAAACCTATATTTTTATTTTTATCAAAAACTAAAATCATATCACTTTCTAAGCTTAGCAATTTATCCAAGTTGTCCAATAAAGATTTTGATATTTGTGCGTCAGAACGCTGTAGTCTATCTGAAGATCTCAAAATTAGATATTTTAAGAAATAGTTATCTATGAATTTGATATATTTCAAATTACTGTCTTCATTATTTTCATTAATCAGTTCGTCTGTTTTATTTTTATGATAACCAGTAAGACTAGAGTTATTGAGTTTTAAAGATCCCCAATGTTGGATTTTTTTCAGCTTTTCAAACTCAAAACTTAAAAATACTTTAACATAATTATCTTCGTTGACGGTGTATAATATATTATAATTACTACTGCTAGTAGTACTCACGGAACTAATTATACTGTGATCATCATTTTTCTTTGAATAATCTTTATTTAAATCAATAAATCTAAACTTAAAATCAGTAATAATGGAATTCTGTTTGAGTAAAATCAATTGAAACTTTGTATTATCAGGGTCAAAATTACTTCTATAAAAAATTTTTAATAGTTTATCATTTTTACCAATTAGGGCAATTAGTTCTGAATTTTGGGAGAATTTAATTAAGTAACAAGGAATTCCAATTGGAAATTGCCAAATTAATTTCAAACTGAATTTACTTGCTGAAGATGGAGGCCTGCTATTATAATATAATAAAATCGTGTTTTGAGTTCCTATTATTATCTCTTTCTCATTTCCCCAACAAATTCCCTTTATAGAGTATTTGTCACCAAAATGAATTGAGCCTAAGAAACAGTATTGTTGGGTATCAGAGTAAAAATCATTATCTTTACTAGAACTGTAAATGAACAAAGTATTCTGTGAGTCACAAACTGCGATGTCACCAGTGATAGAATTTATATCTATGCAAATTAAATCATTCTGAAAATAGACTGTTTGCAAATTCTTCATCAATCCCGTAAGGATGATGAGATTATTCCCTGAAGCATATGTGAAGATTGAATGATGATTCCATTTGGTAAAACATAACGCTTGAAGAGCAGAAGTTGGTTCACCTGGAAGAAAGTCCATTTAAACTTTTAAATATTTGATTATGAATATCCAAAAAGAAAAGAGAACAAAGTAAAAAAGAAAATTGGTTTATTATGATTGTGCTTAGAGATAGTAAAAAGATTATTTTAAGAATGTGATTGAAAACTTTGAAGGAAAAAAAAGCATAGAAACATTACTTAGATGTCAAAATCCTGGCTTGAAATAAATCATTCCTTTTCATGCATTTTTTCTTCATTTTTTATATGCTACTATGCTAATTAATTTGTAACCAAAATCCAAAAAACATTTCAACTACAGATGTTGATAATAAAAATTCAAAAAGCAACGACAAAAATTAATAATATTTATTCATCTATGTAGATATTATGAATTGGATTGATCAGAAAAAAAAAGATATATATTAGAAGAAATCATCGAAATCAGCATCAAATTCGTCGACTTCTTGATCAAGATCATTATTATTGCTAGGTACCAGCAGATTCAATTTTTTTGAGTCGGAATAAACCATTTCTTTAACAAAAGACTTTTTCAAGTTGTTGATAGCATTTATACGCTTATTAAATTCCAAAGCAGGAACTTGGGAATCATAAACATTCAAGAATTCTTTTGATTGCAAATAACCATTATCCAAAGTGGCATCAATAATATGGTCTTTGATCAATTTATTCAAGATATATTCTGTTGATAACTCCGAATCCATGTTCATTTTAAGACAAATATCTTTGATAGTAATTCTCTTATAGCATAAAGAAATTAATCTAATACCTGTTTTAATCACATTGGCGCGCAATCGGACAATCAACTCGTATAAATCATCTTTTACAAACACTCTTTTGTATGCTTCTAATGTGGAATTAAATAACGCTAAATCACCCAACTTGACGCTTTTAGTGATTTCCATATAGGCGGTCAAACCTGGGTTATTAATGAAGGTGGACAAGGTAGGAATATCCCCCATTAATAATTCAATTATAATCTTTAATTTAGATGCTGTCAACAAGAAACCTTTAACATATTCTGACTGTGGTGCCTTTCTGATTGAAAGAATAATGTAGTTTAAGGCAGTGGAGTAATTCAACTGAATTACGTTTAATTTGGACATGTAGTAGTAGTATCTTGCCATTAAGTTGTTACCACAGTTCTCTGGCATTTCAATCTTGGACACGAAATTGGCAGCCAAGGATATGTCATTTGCTAAGAAATAGTTCCTCAACAACAAGGTGATGATCAGGGCCGCCGTCTCATTGTCATGCTTTAACGTGGCAGTACGCAAGCTGACAAACAATTCATGTCTGAGATCGACCAATTTGTCCTTGTTATTTAAAAGCTCTGCGGTTCTTTGGATGTAGAACCAGATCTTGGATTGCAAGTAATCAAGAGATCTTTTGTTGTAAGACTTGAACAATGCAATTATTTTGACGTTCAAAGATTCTAGTTTGGACAATTGGTTGGTGTCATGGAGGTATAACTGGGTCAACAAATGAATGAACAAGTCGATCTCTGGAGTGAGTTGCGAACCGGAGGCCGCACCATCCTCCACCACCACCATGGATCCAAGCAAGGGAACCAAATATTGATATTGGAAATCGTCACTTTTGTAGTATTTACCGATTATGCCAATCAAGAGTGTGTCGGTGAGCTGCTTACGCAAGGGTGGAAGCTCGCGCAACACTTTCAAGATTATTTTCGAATCTGAAGTGGATGCAATCAATTGTAGTTTTTCATCGAACTGGGAGGCAGGATTGTCAGTTGTCATGTTGCTCAGTATTGTCGTTTGGCCAGAGCTTCTTCTTTTTCTTTATGATGTATATAGGCCAATAGCACAACCATCTAAGGTTCTGTAGGTGTTTTTTTTTCCGTTCCTTTATGTTTTCCATTTTATCGAATACAGTGGCAAAAAGAAAGAAAGAAAAAACAAAAATAAAAAAAGAGAAATTTGATCTGCTACTAGTGATAAAACATTGAGGCACGTGTAACACGTGATATTTGTTTTAAAGAGAAAAGATCATGTGATACACGTGGTTATAATGAAAAGAAATTTAACGTGAAGATCACGTGAAAAAGTGGCTTCAAACCCTTTGTTGAACGTTCGCTCCATGCTGCTCTTTCCCTTTTAGCCTTGAAGGCAAGCGCTCCCATATGCGTAACACACATAATAAATGGCTTTCACAACATCGAGAAAAATTTAAGGCCTTCGTTACTATCGAAGCTAAGTAGGCAGGTTTTGCTGAGCTCTGGCCAGCTGCAATCTTAAGCACGATAGGAGCGGGCGAAACGGGTGCCCGAGTCACGAAAACGACTTCATCACGGATAGGCCGTGCCGTTGCTCCAC
Organism: Saccharomycopsis schoenii; assembly: GCA_010994365.1. Lineage (NCBI taxonomy): Eukaryota > Fungi > Ascomycota > Saccharomycetes > Ascoideales > Saccharomycopsidaceae > Saccharomycopsis > Saccharomycopsis schoenii. The sequence goes on along the minus strand of JNFU01000012.1, from coordinate 124,858 downwards.
TTTCCCTATTGTGCATAGAAACGGGCTTCAAACCAAGTAAAAAGAGTCATCCACAACGACAATTTTGTTGTCGCTATTTATTGCTGTATATAAGCGCAACCGAAAGCGGAGCGCCAAAAACGGTTGGCCAATTCGAGCCATATAACTGTGAATGGCTGCATAGTCAACAAAACCTTCAGGTCCCCTTTCTTCGAGTATATTTCGCGAATATCTCTCTGACATGTGCATATATTGAAGTTAGTTAAGAGTATTGATTTCAAGTAGCTCCATAGACCATGGTTCCGTCCTCAAATCCGAAAAAGGATAATGCTTCAAAGCAGAAACGACCAATCCACACGCAAGTACTAAAGCAGGTGCCCAAGAATATCAGTAGAACCGAAACAGATACTGCCACAGATGCTGCTACAGGAGCCGACAGCGATTTTAAAAGAGGCGATGCGGGCGAGTCCGGAAATGAGTCGGGAAACGAGTCGGACAGCAGGCTTGGAAGCAACAGCCACGAGCATGTGGTCGAGTCGCTGTCCGCTGGCGGCAAGCACAGATTGCGAATCTCCAAGGCCTGCGACCTTTGTAGAAAGAAGAAAACCAAATGCAACGGGCTAGCACCGTGTAGCAACTGTATCAAGAGCGGATTGGATTGCATCTATGACATGACTGTGCCCAAGCGCAAACAAAGGCCAGCGCCCAAGTTGGCCTCGGTTAAGAAATGTGCCACAACAACCAAGGGCATCATAAAGGAAATGGATAATAAGATCAACCGCTTGGAGTTGCTTTTACAGACCATGATAAACAACATGAATGGTGGTAGCCGAATCGCGAATGCTGCTTCCAATATGGCAGCTAGCGTATCAACCAGCTCCAGTCTTCCTAACGGCGACTCCGTGCCGCGTACAAATAACATCTTCAGCGGATACTTGAAGCCTAATGCCGACGATTCCATTATTATCCCAACCGGAATACTTAACCATGATCTTTCGGATTCAGATTTGAGCGATTCAGATTCACGGACGCTTTCTGATGATGATGATGCCCCAAGAAATAAAATTAGGAAAATTGATTATGGAAATAACCATGACGAAAAAAAGGATATTGCTGGCCACCAGCCAGTAAAAGTGAAATCTGAAGCAGGTAATTCGGAAAACGAGGAGCTCCCTGATGGAGATGTCATGATTGATGACGATGACGATGAGAATCATGCAGATTCTATAGGTACAACCAATCATCCAGTTACTTCAAACATGGAGATCGTTTCATCAAAGCTCTCACCGTTAGTTTTATCTCAGAAATGCTTTAAATGGGCCGGTGAGAAAATTTTCAAATTGTCTAAAAGCGGCTCTGATGCTTACATGTTGAGATATTCTTTCCAGAAATCCGTGTTTGCCTTTAAAAATCATTTTAAGAAGCAGTTATCTATGACTAAAGAGTTTAATCAGACTGTGCCAATTAATCCCTTTGATTTATTTCCAGATAACTTACTTATCAAAAAGTTTATAGATGTGTTCAGTCAAGTTGAAATGTTTCAGACTTTTCTTGACCCTAATGATTTGAAAATTATAGCAGAAAAATTTTATCAGTCTAGATCAGCTAATTCAAAGAAGAAATTAACATCGGCTGAATATCTAATCTTGACTATGGTTTGTACTTTTGCAACATACCTTATAGGCGTGCAAGAGGCGACAATGCTTAATAATGTCAAGGTAAATAAAGCTGAAAAGAAATCTGCTGATATTGATAAGGAGGATAACAAGAAGAATGGTGATTCTGAAGGCAGTGACTCATCTAAAAAAAGTAATACTATTCCTCCCAAAGCTGAAAATATGAAAAGATATGAGCAGATGTTTTTCAAATTTGCGTTAACATTGTATCATAAAATATCTATATCTACAGGATCCATTGATTGCGTGAAAGGCATTTTATTAATAGCTTTATATTTTGAAGGATGTTCATTGAGTGTTAATTATAGTATTATCTCTTCTGGGGTTCGCATTTGCGAAGAATTGAATTTGCATCTACTGGATACTTATAAGCATTTGGACAATTATGAGATGTTAAAAAGAAAAATGATTTGGCTAATTTTCTACGTTCTAGATAAGAATGCATGTATGTTAACTTTGAAACCTCCTTCAATTGTTGAAAAATATTCGACTACATTAAATGACGAAGATTTCAAGTTTGAGATGATTAAAAATTTCTCGATTGATAGTAATAATAGACATTTTTTCGTGGAAAAACTGATAGATTTTTATATCAAAAATGATTATGAATTCATGAAAGAATTTAATAAATATTGTTTATCCAATGAGTATGGATTCAGATACTTATCAATGTTTTCTAGAATGAAAATTGCTGATATTGAACAGAAGATGTATGATGTACTATTATCACCAACCTCGACCATAAAGATCTTGTTGAAGAAGACAATGAATAATGATTTGCAAAAAGAAGTTAAGTTAAAGTTATTCAGAAAGATCCAAGAAAAATTTGATTACTTGAACAAGAAGTTGGATGATATTGAATCCTTATTATCTATTTATGGTTCTCATGATTCAAACGGTCAAGAAGATCTCTGTAAAATAACTCACAGTTATCCATGCTCTCTGAAGGCTACCTTGGAATATAGAAAATGTGCATTGATGACCTTTTATTATTGGTATCATTCCAATAGAATGAATTTGAATAGATTTGGCTCAACTTTGATGTGGAGCATCGAAGAGCGCCGTTATCATTTTTCAGAATTGGCAATAGATTCAGCTTTGGTTGTGTTGAAACTTTGTACAAGATATTACGATTTATTCTTGGTTTTAAAGAATTGTTTCACATTGTACATTCTCTCATCATTTTTTACTATTGTGACGCATGTCTTCAATCTAATTTACATCGAATCCAAAAAGAAAAACCCATCTCCAGATGATGGCGAAAAGATAATTCAGTATATTGTCCAATTAATTTTAACTGAGCTGAATTATTTTGAAACTATAGACTATGTTGAGGATACCTTTAAAGACCATATTAGATATTGGACCTGCAGAATGATTATTATTTGTTTGCTACTATTAGAAGATGATGATACTAATGACGGCCATATCAAATTGGATTCCGTCTTAAAAAATGTGTCTAATAAAGAAAATTATAAAGGTATTTTACAAAAATTCTTGAATGATAATGAATTTTTTTGTGAAAACTATGTATCTAATATTCTTAAAAAAGCTAGAAATAAGAAAGCAAGGTCCGTTGCAAAGAATCAAGAGCAATCAAGAGAACAACAGAAATCGCAAAAATTAGGAACGATAGAAACGGAAAAATTTGATGAACAACAACTGCAAAAATTAGAGGCTCAAAATCAAGATCAGGTTCAAAATCAAGCATCGCAACTGATTCAACCGTCAATTGTGTCTGCTCCTTATCAAAACTCATATGAATACATGCCACAGAAACAAGTACAAGTGCAAGTACCACAGCAGCCTAATTATCACCCACAGTCAATGATGAATCAAGCGCAACACCAACAGCGGTTGCAGCAAGAGCTTCAACAACAGCAGATGCAAATGCAGCAGCAATTGCATCAAATGCAGCAGCAGGTTATTCCCATTAATGGACAACAACAGCAGATGTTTGGAATCAATCCATTAAATGGATATCTTCAGCCTATGTTTGGAATGCTACCGATGCCACAACAGAGAAATATACCTCAACATACACAATTTACCAATGATAATGGTCCTCATGAAACGAAGGATAATACTATTGGAATGAATACTACTGGTATACCTTATTCAAATGTATATTTACCAAATAATAATAATAGAGGGGGGAGTGTTCCTGTGAACCCACAGTCAATGCAAAACACGCAACAGTTGTTTGCACATAATATGGAACGTGCTCAAGTGGTTCAGCCACCGCAAAACTCTAATAGTAATGCTGCATTCATGTTTAATAATAGCCCAATGAATATTAGTCCTCATAATTCAGATACGCCACATAGTGAAGAATTGTCTGTTGGTGGAGACAAAAATAATGCATTTGAGGCGCTGATGTTTACTGATCAATTTACAACTTTAGTTCACGGTGCACCTGATGATTTTGGTATTGGAAATCAAGATTACTATTTTTATTATATGAATGCAGATGCTGGATCTGGTGGTGGTGCTGATATGGCCAATGCTCATGAACATATTAACAATAACAATTCCTAGCACTGTTGAGAGTAGTAGTGTAATATAGAAACCCTGAAGAGGTTAAATAAATGACATTAGTCGTCAACTTAGTTTATAGAACATATTGTACATTATTTTAGTTATCATAAAGTAATGGAGTTGCATGCACGAGACCAAAGCCAAACTGATTCAGTACGGTTGAGGAGACAGTTTACTACAGCTACAATTACAAAAGCTTTAAGAAAAGAAGGCTATTTATTTATTATCCTGTTTACCAATTCTATTTATTTATTTTCTTTCTTTTCAAAACTATCAGTAATATAGTTGATCGCATTTTCTAAATGTACCTTTAGTTGGAACTAGGCATGTTCCGATACATTCATACTCAATCGCAAATTATAGTCATCATCAAAAGAAAAGAAGAAAACAAATAAAATGAAGCAGCGCTAGAAACAATAAACAGCCATCTATCAACAAGTAGGGACAAATGCATTTCTAAAAACTGAAATATTAGCCTTAATATCCAGTAAATAGATGAATATTTTGATAAGAATCCTGCAACTTATTGATTCCAAGAATTATTTGACAACTAATAAGGAAAGTTAACAGTGCCAAAACAATGCTTCTTCTTTCATTATTTATGAGTTAGAAGTAAGAAATAATCAAATGGCAAGTCGAGAAAGGGCCATAAGAAAGAAAATAAAAACCAGTAAGTAAGAAAATTTTTTCAGTTTTTTTCTCGTTCTTATGGGAGTGGTTCAAAAGCTGAAAAAAAAGAAAATTAATGAGAAGGAATTTGACCGTCCAGAACCAGAAGGTCTCAAAACATCTCTACACCGTATAATCCTGACCTGTCGCATCCATTACTTTTACATGCATTATTTGATGCGTAAGGTTGAGCAAACTGAGTCATCATAAGGGTCCCGGTGGATCACAGCTAAACCTGGCTGTCCGTAAACCTGCGCGAGTGAGACAGACAGACACCCCAACCATGCCCAAAAGGAGCCTAGCCAGAAGACGAAGAGGTCTAGACCAAAAGTAGAAAAAGAAGCTTTGGTAGCAGAGAAAAGGACTTGGTAGCAGAGAAAATAGACCTGGCAGCAGACACAACAGGCCTTGGCAGCAGACAAAGGCTGGTTTTCTTAATACGTAGGAGAATAATGTAGCATTAACATTACATGACCATATGTGCTTGAAGGATAGGGAGGAATATGCGATATTATATGCTCATACGCAGTAATATTTGATTAGACAACATATAATATTGGATTAGATCTGCAAAAAAAAAGAAGAGTGTTTTCAGGAAATACAACTGTAATGTATACCGTAAGAGGCTACTGAAAATCGCTAGCATGTTTCAGTAAGGGATCGCCATATTATTTGCAGTTTGATAAACTCATATATTCATGCAAGGAAAGTGTTCTTTGTATTTTTTTCATGCTGGGCGATATTATATATGCGCCGAATTTCCGCGGGAATCTTGCAGAAGAATAATTAAACGAGAAGCGCTAAATTTGAAAAAATATGTCTGAAGGAAATTTCATGAACGAAAACCGACAAGAAAAAAAACAGGGAAAAAATGAGCAAAAATCCATCAAAATTCATTGAAAAAAAAAAAAAAAAAAAAAAAAAGATGAAAAAAAAAAAAAAAAAAAAAGCTGAACAAAAAAAACTCAAAATCAAAATCCGAATCAAAAAAAAAATAAAAAAAATCAAGAAAAGTCAGAAGACCCACTTTGCCGGAAAGATGTCTCATGGCGGAACAGGTGAGGGGCACAGTTAAGTGAGTTTCTGTTTTTTGTTGTTGTGTTGTCTGTTTGTAAAGCGCAGCCTTCTCCTCCTTTAGTGGGCACGCCAGGTAATTTCTTGTGTTTTTGTTTTTGCAATGCGAAGAGCCCATGCCACTATGTTTTGTACCACCCTAATTATCTCCGCAGGACGCTGCCAATTACGAAGAAAAACAAGAAAAAAGAACATCTCAACTGTTAAGAGTGCGCACCATCTGTACACACAACAGATACCACAAACATGGCTGTTCTTGACGTCCCCACTTATTTGTTGACTCTGGCAACATGACGCAGCTAATGTGGCGTCCAAGACTGGGCATGGATGACCTCAGCACCAGCTTTGAGCGCAGAAACTTTCCACCAGCACAACTCTGTCTCTCAGTTGGGACCATCTAGAGCAAAACGTAAATACTTCCATAAATGGCCCTGTCAAGCTGTCTGGCAAATACTGCGGAAAAAAAAATCAAATGACGATTGATCATGTCTGCACATGCATGCATGTACACACATGGCCAGCATCTCTGTTTTTGATAGCGATCTTGTCCCTCAACAGAACAGAAATACACATGTAAACAAATAGACATTTATATTGAGCGACACAAGTAAGTATATACCGTTACGCGGGCGGGCAGATAGTGGTGTACGATGGCTGGCAGGGGGCTATCGCAGCAGCACACTCCAACTACGTTCTAACTATGTACCAGCGACATGCCAACTAGGTACACCCACCACATTGGTCGAAATGTACCCTAGGATGCGCCTGCTTAGTCTTCTTTTGTGCATGCTTAGCACCTGTTATCGTATGAACCCAAGTATCTGTACTTGATAAGATGCTCCGGAGCCCTGGATTATTGATAGTGAGCGCTCTCTCTGTCTTAGGCTCGCATTCCGCATTGTCTTTTTTTGCGACCTGACAGGCCTGCAGACAATAGCGTGCGTGAAGAATGTGTCAACGAGACAAAATTTGGGGAAAGGGTTATCAGGGGAAAGGAAAGTCTAGACAGACTTCTGTTTTATTTCTGCTTTGTTGCACAGTTTTGCACTGGTAATGCATGTATGCAGCCGCGAAGATCATCATGCATTAATTAGTGAGCTAATTCTGCCAGAAATAAGACAGAAGGGTTAACTTGGCTATCCCGATTTATAATTATTCAGTGATTGAATAATGTTACGTGCAAATACAGAAAATGCAGCAGCTCCCTTTTGTGTTTACAAAGTGAAATTCAACAAATTGGGGCGTTTTTGTTGGCAATTCGCTCTCTATATGCGGCTCATGAACATAGGTATATTAAAACATTACAAGTACACTAGTAGTAAAAACAATAAAGATGACAAAAAGTAAGTAAAAAAGAGTTATTTTGTGGATGTCTCGTCATCAGATGAAAAGGTAGTCTGATTTTCCCGCAGCATTGTTCTTCATGTTGGCCTCGCTGTTTTCTCTCTTGGCCATGCTGTAGTTATCAAGTAAAACTAAATCGTCGCCGTCGGCAGCGGCCAAACTACTCATGGCGTTGTCAAGACTCGTCTGGTTTGCCAACAGCTGCTGGTTCTGGTTCATCACAGGGGTTCCGTTGCCGCTGGATCCACTGATATTACTGGTCAGCTTTGTATTGAAGTTGTAATTGTTGTCCATCAGAACTCCCGCAGCAGCTGCAACACTGTTGTCTGGAGTTAAAAATGTAGTGGCATTGAAGTTCAAGGCCTGAAAGTTCTGGAATGACGGCGACGACGAAATACTCTTGTTGTACTTCAACTCGTCAAACTTATCATTGTAGTATACGTCACCCATGAGAAGTTCGTTCTTGTTAACGTCCGTCTGCATCAGCGCGTCTGTTTGTTCGGCAACAGAATTATGGTTCAACACTGGATCGTTTATATCATGAGACTTCAAAAGCTCAACAATATCAATACTACTGTTATCGTCGTCATTGAATGCCTGCAAGTCGCCATCATCAAATATAGGAGAGCTTGTGGAATCTTCAGTCTGTCTTGTTGTATCATTTGTGCCGGCCAAGATACTAGTAGTTGCGGGATTCTTGAAATAATTGTCATTTATTAAAAAACTGTTGTTGTTATTGGATGTAGCTGAGTCTCCACCAAACGTAAAGCCAAAGTTCAACTCTGCAAAGTCACCAGTGTTGAAGTCATTCAACGTCTGTTCGATGCTTCCTGTAGGGTCAAACTGGATGCTAGAATTATTACCAACATTGTTACCAACAGGGTTACCGCTTCCAGCGCTCCATGACAATGATGGACGATGCGTTGAAAAGGAAATGCTGTTAGTTGGAGAATTAAGTTCGGCGTAATCAAGCGTAGACGGAGGAGGGGAGGTGCTATTGACATTTACCGAGTGCAAGTTTGGAATGTAAACAGGCTCCTGAGGCAACACAAAGTTCGTTAGACTCTTTGCTATGCTGCTGTTTCTTCTGTGTGTATTGCTGCTGGAGGTACCTCCCATAGAGTTCGATGCCTGGTGAGATTTGGAGTTTCTTCTGACATAGCCTCTTTTTGGTTTGTTAACCTTCATATTCTCAGCTATCGGGCTTGTGTGTGGGCTGATAGAGTTGGAGCGGTGTCTGGTAGCGGCAGCAGCAGAAGGAGGAGGTGTGCTAACTTCGTTGGTACTGTTATTATTGTTCTTCAAGCTGTTGAGATAATCGCAGCAGTAGTCGCCATAAGCCTTTGGAGTCAAGCCGGTGATGGACTTGAACACACGGTGAAAGTGCCATGGGGACAACTTGGCCTTAGCAGCCAACTCCTTGAAGCCAATAAGACCACCTCTCTTCTTCTTCTTCTGTTGCAGTTTATCGGCAGCATCGTTCGTTTGGGGCTCTGGAGAGGTGTGAGGGCTGTTCAGGAGCAGGCCAATCTCACTCAAGTACTTGAGCGCAGCGGCCTCGGTCAATATTCTGCACGAGGTGATGGCAACAAGCTTGTTGTTGGAGATGGAATTAGAGTCGTGGCTGCTGGTCTCGGTTGTCAAGACATGGTCGGCCAGGGTCTTGCACGACGAGGGAGACTCGGCATCCAACTTCTTCTGCTCGATGATGGAGTCCATGTGGTTCAAGCAGAGCTTCATCAACCTGATCTTCTCAAGGTTCTGGCAGGTCGGCTTGCAGTAGGAGCAGGCGGCGTAGCCGTCAGCGAGGGCGGCAGGGTAGGAGCTGTGGAAGACGACGTCGGTCTGGGAGATCGGCTTGGAGCGGTCGCACTTGGGGCAGATAGGCGTGCAAAACACCTTCTGGTGGTCTCTTTCGCTGCAGACGACAAACTCGTACTCGCTCAAGGCGTCCGAGTTGGTGAAGGCGTCGAAACGCTCTCTGAAGGTCGTGTACAGTTGGTGGTTGGCGGACATTTTGTAGATGTAAAACATGGGGCAGTTCAGCGGATAGGCACGAACGGGAGAGGTGTGGGCGTGCCGGGTTGTTTGATAGCGCGGAGAGCGGGCGGGCGGTGTGGCTGTTTTCTGGGAGTGTTTTGTTATCTGGAGGCCAGCGGGAGCAGGGCGTAGTGGTAGCAAGGGCGGCGGTAGTTGGTTAGTTGGTGATGATGGTCCAGAAAGTGCAAAGAAGTCAGGTCAGTAAGTCAAGTTGGCAGGATTCGCAGCCTATTATATACACTCACATATATATATACAAATGCAAACTCAAATATATACACACAGACTCACTTATACACTTAGTTATATCATACACTTATTATATATACGGATAAATAGCCAGCTGCATGCACTGTGTCAAGAAGAGCCTGCCTAATTATGCTTTTGGTTGGGGGGTATTACATAATGCCCGGTGCAGCATTTCTGGCCGCCAATCTGGTGCGACGCAGCTCTGCCAGTGTTTTGGACTCCTTCTGCAGGCACATGCGCCATGATTTACTTTCTTGTTCTTGACATGTTGTCATGGAGGGCGGGTAAGGATCGCAGAAGCGTGCGAGAGTGCGGGCGCACGCGGGGCAGGCTGGGGGGTTCGCTCACAGGCGCGCGGGCGGGTTGGCGTGCCCAATCCGGCAAGCCAGGATGGGGCGGCTGGCAGGCGGCTGGGCGGTTGGGGTTTGGCGACTGGAAGCTGGAAGCTGGGGTTACCCGGCGCAGCCGGGCAACCCGCTGCTGCAAAAACAGCCCATTCCCCGCGCGCACATGTGCCCCGGCCGTGTCACGCCAGAAAAAATAGACCGCTCGCCGCGGTCTAGACCCACAGCGGTGACGTGTCGCGTAATCCCTGCCGGCTCGCGAGGTTACGCTGCACCGCCCAGCCTCGATGACATAACCGCCATGACGTCACAGCCGGCGTGGCCAGACGCCTGTGCGCCAGCGCTTCAAACAAGGTACAGAAACCCCCCGCGAGACCGCCCGCCAGAGCTCTCAGAGCCCTCGGGACTCTGAGAGCTCCTCAGTACTCACACAATAAGATTCTTCTTTTCGGGCCCTTGCTGCAAGCACTATTGTTCGACATCGATTATGAGGCATTTCATCACCAGCTCTGATGCTCGCTGACGTTTCGTGGCACTGATGTGCAGTCGTCCTGCCACGCTCCCGCGTACCCTGTATCTGTATTGGGGGTCTCGCTGGCCCCTTTGTTCTGCACCCAGCGAGCTACGCCCGCAACTTGGATCCGCAAGCAGGTCCTCAAATGGGTCCTCGAATGGGTCCTCGAATGGGTCCTCGAATGGGTCCTCGAATGGGTCCTCGAATGGGCTCGCAGACTTTGCCTAAACTCAGTCTGCAGAGCGGCAAATGCCCCTTGTTTGAGGCTCCCGAGACGTTGTTCTAGTGCTCGGTGGCCTCCAGCGTATCGTGGTCGCGGACGTGGGCACGACGTCAATGCCGATCTGTCTGCATTGTTCTTCGTTTCTTCGCACATCATTGTTTTTCTAGAGGAAGTATTTTTAGCGCTTTCCTGAAAAAGTATTTTTATCACTTTCCTAAACAAGTAGTTTATTGTTTTCCCAAATAAGCCTTTCTATCGTTCTCCTACGAAATGCACTTGCATCATTTCTGAGAATGCACGTCTATCGTTCTACCTAAAGGAAGCATTGTCGCTTTCCGCTGAACCCCGCCCCCCCCCCGATGGCTTTTTTTCTAGTACTTTTCTTGTCATGCTGACGTCTTTTTGTGATTTACCCCGATGTCTTTTGGCTTATCGCCTGTCGTGGCTGTCCATCGCCATTTTGCAAAGCCTATAAGGAACTTAGCAAGCTCAGCCACTCAGCATGCCCATTTGTTATGTCTCGACTAAGAGAGCCACACGCATCCAACACGATAGGAATGAAACCTTATTTTGTTTTGTTGGATGTGTATCTCTCAGATAGCCATCCCGCTTCGCCGCTAGCCCAGCAGAACTTTCCAGAAGTGCTTGGCCCTCCTATGTGTTTTTGTTTCTCAACATGTAGATGTGTGGGTTTGCTTACCAAATACTATCACGTGCAGCACGTGCTTGGGCTTTTTTCAATTCTCTATTCACTTTCTTTTTTTTTTCTTTTTTTTCTTTTTTTTTAGTTTTTCCTGTCCTTTTCCAGCACTGCCCTGTAATGTAGGCTCTGCTTACTAATAATTTCATTACAAATAGCTGTATCTTGCTGGTCTCCCTAATACACAAAGCGCCAACATCATAAAGAAATGCCAGGGGAGCTACTCAAAAGGCATGGTGGAGCTCACCATGATTCAAACGTTCTAAGTGGAGATTTGGTTATGCTTGCATCGTTTGTATACTTAACAATCCTAGGCTTGCAAAGGTTCTTGGTATCAAGATTTAAAAAATACACTAGCTTTGTTCCCAAGCTTCTACAGAAGTTGTATGATATGAGGCTTTTTTGGCTGATATCTTTGTGGTTTTTATTTCTCAACTTGATCACTTTTAGAAAATTGATTTTAGGTAGAGTGGAGCACATAGATGTTGAGTTTTACACTGATATCAGTAAAAAATATGCAAGGTACGCATACGCTTTGTATCCTTTGGATATTTTGATCACTCTTAGACCCATCCCCTTGATTAGCACAAACAATTATTTATCAATGCTATCAATTCATAAATGGCTCTCCAGATTAATCGTTTTCATGTTTACAGTTCATGGTGCCATCTATTTCTACAAATGGATATTGGAGGGCGTTTTTTTGAGACATACTTTTGTCAAGATCGCGAATTTTTACGGAGTCGTGGCGTTGACATTATTTATAATAGTAATATTTACTAGCATAAGATATGTTAGAAGAAGAAATTATAATCTATTCTATTTGATTCATATTAGTACCGTTTGGTTGAGTTTGCCATTAATTACATTGCACGCTCGCCCTGGGGTCCTATTAATAACCATTATCTGTTTATTACTTATGGGCTATATGGTTATCTGCAAAATATTAACAACTTTCAAGATTTCTGATTTGGAAATTATAACCCCAGATTTCTCTTCTTTAACATTAGTGAGAATGCCCTCAAGTATAATCTCTACGCAAAAGGCAGAGACTCCGTTGGATATCTTTTATCCAGGATCTCATGTCCGAATTAGTCAACCATTAACTTATTTGAAATCGTGGTTTAACGCTACTCATCCTTTTAGTATTGCCTCTTTAAGTACTGATGATACTTTAGATTTGATTATTAAAAAACAAACCTTCACCATCGACCCTTTAAAGGAGTATAGTATCTCATTTGCTAATCCATCTATCAATAAGGAATTTTTCAAATTTTTTGACAATAATTCTCGAACACAGCAAAGGGATGTATTAGCTGAGCCATCCGGTAAAGACATAATAATTGTGGTCGGTGGTTCCGGTATATCTTTTGGCTTGCCATTTTTCCGCTACTTGGTTCCGTTTTCAGAAGGTAATCAAAATAGGGTCAAGCTTGTGTGGATGATTAGAAACAAATATGATTTATACATTTTGGAGAAAGCCAATATCATTGAACCTTATGAAGATATAAATAACTTAGTGGTTAAAGATGAATTCAGAGACCTTATTGAGGTATATTTGACCAATGGTGAGTCTCACACTTCTTCTCAACAAAAGATTATTAAAGGAAAAAGTATTTTCAGTAAGTTGATTTCGGGTTTTTCTAGTTTTAAAGATTCTAGATATCATCAAGTCAACGGGGATGATGTGAATGAGTTTGAATTAGAATCAATAAATAGCAATGACGATGATAATGATAATGGAGATGTGGATGATTTGTCTAGGCCAGATACAATAACTCTAAGCAAATCGAATTTTGTTCATCATGGAAGGCCACAATTATCAAACTTATTGAATAATTTCCTTTTTGCTGATGAAGATGTCAGATATCTTGATGAGGATAGTGATAATGAGGAAATAATTCACACTAAGAGAAATAGTGGATCTAATGATAATAATAAATTTGTAATATCGTGTGGTCCATCTACATTAGTTGATGATTGTGTCAGATGGTGCAAGCACAATGATGTCATGATTATTGATGAATATTATGAGATGTGATTTCATAAATAGAATACAGTTTATCAATTTCAATCAACTTAGATAATTTCAAATATCTGCTAATATAGTTTCTAGAGCATGCGCTTTTCTATTTTATTTCTTACAATATGATAAAAGTATTGAATTTACAAAAAAAAAAAAAAAAGAAAAAAATTTAGTAATCTTTATATAATATTATCTTTAATCTATATTGGTTAGAAGCTGATATAATTTATTCTAGCATTATCTACTCTTTGGTCTCTTTTACATCATTTTTTTTGGAACTGTCAGTGACTTCTTCACTTGCATTTTCCTCAGCAGGATTTTCTGTAATTTCAGTAGGCTTAGCTTCTTCTGTGGTTTCCGTAGACTTAACTTCTTCTGTGACTTTGATAGGTTTAACTTCTTCTGTGATTTCGGTGGGCTTAACTTCTTCTGTGATTTCGGTAGAGCTAAGTTCTCCTGTGGCTTCTGCAGGCTTAGATATTTCTGTTGGTTCGGCAAACGTAGCTTCTTCAATTATGTTAGATCCATCCTTAGCTACTTCAGGTTCTTCCTGAACTACCCCAGATTCTTCTGACTTACTTTGTTCAGCATCCTTATCTTCTTTTGTTTCAGAGACAGCTTCGTCTTTAGATACTTCGTTTAGTTCAAGAGAATATTCTTTTTCAGGAATAGACTCCTCCTTGGGTTCCTTTAAATCTTCTTTGACCGAAGCAGACGGTTCTTTCTTGTTGGCTTCACTATCTTCTATTTCTTCTGCAGTTTCCTCCTTGTTTTCTTCTTCTGTTACTACAGGTACTCTAGCGGCCTTCGTATTTTCATCTTCTTCCAGTTTCAAATCCATTGCGGACTCGTCTGCTTTTTCAGATGGTATCACTTTTTCCTGTTCTGATGCTGACATTTCATTAGTAGTTGATGGTTCTTTTATAGCAGAATTTTTGATAGGCTCGGGTGCGGAGGAAGAAATAGTAGCAGTAGATTCGGCAGCAGCAACCTTAGGAGTTTGATCTAAACTTACTTCGTCAAATTGTTCTTGTTCCTTAATAAGCATAGATCTTCTCTTATTGATTAACGGTTCGTTAGAAACAATTTTATACTTCTTAAGCATATCAAGGTTAGCATCCAAATAAAAGGAACGAACACCCGCTAATCTTTTTTCTTGCAAGCATGCCTTCAACCATTCAGGTCTAACAACAGGAATATTATTATCAACTGCTCTCTTCCATTGAGGACCTTTAGCTAATGTACAAATAAAATGGGTAGTATCAACCTGAACTTCTTTCTGAATAGGCTTTCCATCAATATTGCTTAATAATACTTCGATATCCTCTTCGGTGTAACCTTCTTCTTCGTAATTGATTTCGCCAAGACAAATAGTGATACCAGATAAATCTGTCATCTTGTGAGTCTTGATTTCAAGTTCATTGGAATAATAGACACCTGATGTTGTATCCAATCTCAATCTGAATTTAAAAGATGTGTCTAAAGGTAAACCAGATAATTTGGTGGTTGTGTTGACTAGTGCGTTAGGTATTTGACCTAAACGAACATTGTTTTTGTATAAACTCAATGATTTTATAGATGCATTGGCTAATTGTAACTTTTCCCATTCTAGCACACAGCTGGTTTGTGTGACGTTTTTAACCTTTAATATTGGTGGCTCAGGTTCCTTTTTGCCATAAAGTTCCAAAATGGAATCCTGTACCTCGTTGAACTTTTCTTGTTGCTCCTTCTCCAACTCCAAATCACGATCGCACTTAATTTTGATAATCAGGCCTGCTTGGACACCATCGGGTAAAAGAATTGTAGGAAATTCAATTAAGTGGTGATCTTTAGTCAACAATAAAGCCAACGACGCATCCAACTTGCCAACCGTTAATGAAACCTCAACCATGATTTTTGTTTTAAGTTATTTGAATGTTTTGATATCCTCAATCCAAAATACTTTGTATCCTCAACACAAATCACGAAATATTCTTAGTCAAAACGCTTAAGAGATTCGTGAGCAGAGTTTATTGTTCCTTGGGGTCTATATTTTTATATTTTCTGAATACAAAATCAAACACCTTTCAGTAATTTTAGCATGGTTTTTTGTTTTTAATTGGTTTTCTAACAAGAAGTCGCAAAAGAAAAAAGAAAAATTTTTATTCATAGGAACCAAAAATGACAAATATTAATTTCATAGAAACCGGATCTGCATCACGTTCATCACGTGCTTAATATAATTAATTTTTTTTCTTGAAGATATAAATGAGAAATCAATTCAAATATTAAAAAATGGTAATGAGGATAACTAGTTAAAAAAACTATGGCTTATGTCTCCTTGGTGAAATAATTCTGTTAATCAACATTCATTATTCTTCTTCCATATCGCAGTTAAAAATATAAGCCATCTTCAAGTTCAATACGATTCCTAGAATTAAATACAGAACTTAGCTTTTGGACCTTCCAGTATTCTTACTCTTCTTATTTCAAAAACTTTCTAAATCGTTGGTACTCGTTGCCTTTCATATACACAATGTCATTTTTATCTCCTTTTATTAACCGAAAAGTTTCGGTAATTACAAACGATGGCCGTTTTTTTGTGGGGACTCTTAAATCCTATGATGTGAATACCAATTTACTCTTAAGTGATTGTAATGAAATTGTGGTAGGCTCGGATATTGATGAAGATCCAACGCAGGTTATCCCTCTAGGTTTATTTCTCATAAGAGGCGATAATGTGGTTTGCTGCGGTTTGAATGATGACTCACAAGAATTAGATTGGGAAAAGGTCACAGGAAAACCATTGAAGACTACGTATAATTCAGTTTGATATCTGATTTATCATTAGAAGGTTGTTACGTTAGAGCTACTTGAAGCAGTATTTATATGACCCTTATAGATTGATTTCCTTTTATTTTTCTCTCTTTTATAGACAACATGTTTCTTTTTCTTGTATATTTTATTTTATTTTCTATCCTGTTATTCCTTTCACTGAACACATGTCATTCCATCTTCTCTTAGCACTTTTCATTTTGTATACTAGATTTATCACTACAATTAATCATTATAAGAAGAACTCATCCCACAGCGTAGTAGCAGGCATGATATATATTAAAAACATAATTACATGCAGGTATATTTAAATCCACAACTCGTCCCAAGTAACAGTTTTCCGCACAGCATTTGAAAATCCTTCGTGATATTTGACCCAAACCTTCAATTCAAGCGGTTTACTGTTATCATGTTTATTCTGAATCGTTTCTGCCATACTTTGATTATTTTTCAAATTTGTGAAAAATAAGCTCGTTCTAACGTTTTTAGGTAACTTATCGCGATGTTCTGAATCATTGGACTCTTGATTTCTTGCTTCTTCGTCATCTTTCTTCCTTTTACTATTAATAAGTGCTGCTGCTGCTTTTCTCTTTTCTATTTCAAAGAAAGCATATTTCAATACCTTCTGCCTCGATGAATCTAAATTATTAAATGTGAACCTGCTCTTATTACTATCAAACTGATCAGCATCATGCATGAAGTCTTCTTTGAAATACTTAGGGCTGCAAAATTTGGTATCGAACTTAGTCAATGTTTCCGTTACTGGGCATATTTCAAACCCTTGTCCATTATATGTATTTTTGTCGTTGATTCCAATTGAGAAATCAAAATCTTGTATAATATCTATAATATGATTGATTATAGCCTTTTGTCTATTACCATCGAAGTTGACCTTATTATCAGTTTCATTAGTAACATTTGTTCTCAATCTGTGTTTGGCATTAATAATGGTGGAAGAGGCCTGCGTGACTGTTGTTATATCGGGATTTAAAATATAATTGTTTACCAATGGAAGGATTTCAATACTTAAATACTTTCTTCTATTCAATAAAGTAAACAAAGAAGGTTTCATATTAACATTATTAATGATAGATTTTTCAAGTATGAATTGATTATGTTTTTTATTATCAAAAAAATCTCTAACATTGTTTCGACTCTGGTTGTCACTGGAATATTTTTCAAAGCTTGAATTACCTTCTGCAAAAAGTAAGAAAAATTTCATGGGAGTTTCATTCCCATACTTAGCTAACTCAAAGCTTTGAATATAACCGATATTGTTATTACTTGCTGCAGAACAGTTCATAATATCGTAAAAATAAAGCCAATCGCAAATACTTTCTGCTTTGTTCAATAATTTCACATCTTTATAATTAGAAAATTGAGGGTATTTCTGGAAACAACCGTTTATAATTTTATCCATGGAAGCTGATGAATTTGCTAACGCCCTTTGTAAATTATCAAACGTAGTTGATTTACTTTCATGAACATTCAATTTGAATATTTGTGCTAATAAAAGAAACCATGATTGTTCAAGATCCTTATATCTTTTTTGACCAGACGAAGCATTCTTTTCAATTGAATGGTTAAATTGCAATAAATTCAAGCAACTTCTGATATCAAAATTAGACACTTCAATAATAGATGAAAGTTCCTTGTTTGAAATCAGTGGATTATTTGCAGGAGAATGCTTAGTTTCCATTTTAATCACTTCCCCTAATCTTGATCTGATTTGATCCATTCTAGGTTTTTTAAAATTAATTATTTCACAATGTGGTTTCAATTTTTCTAAGACAGGAGCGTAAACATCATTACAGATAGCAACTATTGGTCTCAACAATAGTTTTCCATAAATGTTTTTATCCTTTTTCTGATTATTTCCACCTTTATCCTTGCTCAAATTTATCCTTCTAGTTGCACGAATATCCGAATAAATTAAATCAATCAAAACCTTCACAAAACCATTTTCACTTGCTCCATCAATTTCATCGGCAACAATACATTTGGGTTTACCCAGAAACGAATGGGTATCCATACTATCATGTATTTTATTTTTGACTTCTTGTCCAGCTCTTTCGTCACTAGCATTAATCTCCATTGTATCATAGCCTAAATGTTTGCACATCAAATGAGCAATAGTTGTCTTACCAATACCGGGAGGGCCCGCCAAAAGCAATATTCTTTTTTTTGGTCTTTGAAACGGGTCCTCAGCTATCACAACGTTATTGTTCTGATAAAGCTCTTTCTTCTTCAAATTTTCTAGCTCTTCCCTGATATCTTCACCATATGTTGCCTTTGTCCAGTGGCGTAGCCATTTCAAAGCTGATCTATTCGCCTTCTCGTTTCCTACTAAATCAAAAAAGCTTTTTGGTCTATACTTTTCTGCCCATAGACAATTCGTTTGATCGTTCTTTTTGGATTTGGTTGTCGTTGAATGACCTGTGGACAGAATTTGCTCCATTCTAGCTCGATGTTCCATTTGTAGATATATTTCTTTTATGTTAACACCATAATTTGAAGGAAACACAGATTCTAATTCATTGTACAGAGAAAGAGTTGACTTGTTTTTTGGTTTTATTGATATTACTTTCCCACTTGACAATCTCACATTTTTCAGTTTATTCTTACCCAACAATGATGCAAAATCTATTGTTGGAGGAGGAACTGGCATAGCTCCACCAACGTTTTCATAATGCTTTTCTTTTTTGGTTTCATCATTATTATTATTATCAAAATCTGTTGTATCTGATACTTGAATTTGCTCATTTATTGAATTTTTCTTTAGTAAAATATCTATTGAATTATTGACACTATTTTGAGATTCGCAATCAAAAAGTGCAGACTGTGTTATTGAATTAGAATCTAAAGTATCAGAATCCATATGAGCATCTGGCAAATTGGCATCACTAGGCGTATTCGGCTTTAATATAGATGTTTCGGAATTAAAATTGAAGTTAAATCTCAAAAATGCGCTGGGGGGTATCGTTTGGTCTTCGTCAGGTTCCGCTTCACCATTAGTCTGCAGCTCACTTGAGTCTTCTGATTTATGTGATATGCTTGTTTCAGTCAATCGTTTTTGGTCGTCCGAAGAATTATTATGTTCGTGGGTTACATTCTGATTATCTCCTTTATCATCTACCTCTTTAGATTGTGCTTGATCTTTATCTCCCTTGAATAAGGAACTTGTAGAGAACTTGGGAAGCGACAAAAAGGACATTACTGTATCTATGTTGATGTTTGTATGTTAGAAGTATATATAACTTTATGTGCAATAAATATAAGTAGAACAGGGTTGTAATAATTATGTATTGCAGTAGGTTCAGAAAGACGTAGTGGATTTTTCATAAGTAGTTAATCTTCCTTTTTTCTATGACAATATGTATTCTCGAAAAAATAAACAAAAATAAAAAAAGAATAATAAAAAATAAGTAAAATACCAACAGACGCGACGCGCTCTGATTTTGATAAAAAATTATATCCGTCTTTCCGGACCGGATTTAGGACGTATGCATCACATTATATATGCATATATTTACATTGACAAACATCGAGAAAACGCATTCGTATGTATAAATTAATTCACGGATTTTAGTAAGACAAATATTTGCTTGTAACATAACAGCAAAACATAAAACCGATGAATACAGTGCTGATTTTCTTACGGGTTTAATCACAAACCTAATTCCTTGTTATAGACATATCCTTTTCGAAAAGGCTTATTTATTCTATTTAGCTTCCTTCATTTTCTTTTATTTTTCTGACTCATATATATATTGTGTTCTTAGTTCCATCGTGCAGTAGCCTAAAACTGTCAAATTGCCCCATACATTCAGTAATTGGCATCTTCAATTATAATGCAACCTCCTAATACCACAGCTGATAATGCAGACGTTTTCAGCCCAAACCCTGATCAGCACTATCAGGACGATATGAGAAACATCGCTGAAGATGATTTTTTAGATGCTGACAGAAATCATGTCCGCCGTTTGAGTACGTCTGAATCCAATCCGTTCTCAGATAGCCATGGCGACCCTTTCACCGATGACAATGAAGTCAAAGCTACAAAAACAACAACTAATGGGGGATATTCTTTGGCCTCGAATGAAAAGGGTCCACTTTATGTTTTCAGCGCTACTGCTGAAAATGATCCAAGTACAGAGATTTATAAACGTAAGCATACATTTGCATTTTACTGTTATATTGTCCTCGCAATAATATCAGTTCTTTTAACAATACCATTCCAAGTGTTTATTATTTGTGACCTTACAGTTCCCTCAAAATTTAATGACTTTCTTATAAATGGCTCCTTAAATCAGCTTAGTATCTTGATGATTCGAGTCACTTTTTCTTGTTTAGGTCTTGCTCAAATCTTTGAGTTGGTCATTTCTGTCAGATCTCTATTCTCAAAAAATGCATACCATCTATTATATTTATTTGTGTTCTCCTTGTTTGTTCAAATAGCAAGTGTTCCATTCTGTTTACAGCTTCTATCTATTGAAGAAGACTTACGCCTTCCTTCCACAGAATTCCTTAGATCTAAAATTTGTGTTTATTGGTTAATTATTTTCCCATTCGTACCATTACTCTTGGAGGCTATAGTATTTATCACTTTGTTAAGAAAGAATTTGAATTGGAATCTTTACAAAACATTTAGTTTTAGAACAAAAGAATCTGTTTTAATAGTTGAGAATACTAAGATCCTTTTAGTTTTAGCTACTTTCTTTGTCCATTTCGATTTGTTGCTCAGTATCAATTTCCCATATGAGGCTTTTTATGGACATTTTGATACTACTAGTGTCATTTCCATAATCGGTATTGCCTTGACGCCATTGGCTTTCTGCTATCTTCGTTTTGCATTACATGTAAGAAGTGTTTGCGGTATAGTTTTTGGTATGGCATATATTATATTTGTCTATATGTTATCATTGATTAATAGCTATATGCTTACTACTTACGGGTATTTCCCAGATGAAGATTTCACAATAGAATATATGGCTATTTACGCTCATTATATTTTTAATCTAAGAGCTTGGTTTAGTTTCTTCCACTATTTAGTTTTGATTACCCTTTTCGTTTTATGTGTCAAAATTATTTCTCTATTCTTATGGGAAAATAAACATACAAAACAGGTAACATCATTGGAAAAGAAGAAGGGCTGGGGCTTTATGAATAAAAACTACAGTGTTTTACCTCAAAATATCCTTAACTCACAATATAATACCGCCAATTACGATGCAGCAAAAGAGGTTGATGTTGATCTTTATTCACCAGAGATCCTTGAGCGAAAAATTGCATCATTCTTTACATTTGATGCTGTTTCATCTACAATTTTAACATTGGTTCTTACTGGTTTTCAAGCTTATCTTTATGTCGGAAAGCCTGACTTCATGAGATTACATTTGGCGTTATCTATTATGTGTGGTATTCCAATAATCTTCTTGTCTATTTGGGGTGCTTGGACATGGAGTCATCATTTCAAAAAGCAAGATAAAAGGTTTAAAGGATATAAATCCAAGTATTTCTTGTTTTTTAAGATTTTCCTTTTGTTTATTTGGCTCAACAATTATATCTTTGAACTTTTCTTAATCATGAATTGGAGAAACTATGATCAAACTACTTTTAGATCCCTTATTTATGGGGATGCAACAAGTTATAACTTTTTTTTCAATGATGGAACCCATTCATCGTATGATGCTTCATATGCCAATATTTTAAAAAATTCTACTACGCATTTCATTGTTGCACTAATTGCTATTATTTTGGTTGGACTCTTCACAATAAAAGAAACTGTGATTTATGGTTATATTGAGTTTTACTTCAGAAAATTGGACTCTTTAACTCAAGGCACATATTTTAATTCTCCAAGCAGATTTAATGGCGTTACCTCTCGTTACACAATTAAGACTGAAAAAATGTATATTTATTTGAGAATAATTGCTGGATTCTGTGCATATCTTGGAGCTGTTGCTACTAATATCCTTGCAAACCTTGAATTTGATTTCATTGATGATAAAGATATCCAAAGCTTAATTAATTTTGATACAAAACAATGCAAAGAAATTTTTGCAATTTTCTGGATTCTCAATTGGGGTTTGACTGCATTCAATTTTTTGGTTGTATTAACTCTTTTATCATGGTTACTTCGCAAATGTTTGCCAATTGACACAAGAAAATTCACATCTGTTGTTTTATTCCTCTTGAGTCTTGTCTACATTGTACTTGTTTCTTACGAATTTTTCTTCACTTTTGGGGTATACGATATTCTTGCAGATTATGCTATCTTGACCAATTATTTCTATTTGGTGTTCAGTATTTTTACTGCCCAGTGGATTTTGCTGTTGTACGTGCTTGTTTCATCATTCCATCAAGTTTTTTTTAGACATTAGGAAAATGTTGAAGCAAGCCTGTAGAGATAACCGTCTTTTCATTTCTTCAATTTTTGTTTCCATATCTTATTCATGTAACTTACAAGTTTAAATAGTATCATGTATAATATATTTCAAAGAATATAAATATAAATTCACATATATAAACTACAATATATCAATGCAAGGTGCTTGCTGATTTTTTTTATTAATATTTGTAGTTTGTTATTATTGATGTTAATGATTAGTAATAATAGTAGTAGATGTTTTCATGACCTTTTCATAGGTATTGGAGATAAATTTTGTACATGTGAAATGTTATATTGGACAACAGCAGACGGAAACTTCTATGGATGTCTCCACATATAATGAATAATTGTTATCTAAGCAATAGTAATTTCAGGAAATTAAATTAGTGAATTTATTTTTTTATTTCCTAAATACACAAAACAGATTTGGTATTTCAACAAAAATAAGAAAAAAAAAATCTGATCTTTTAAAGTTAAACTATTTAAGCGCTCATATAATATTTTTATTGAAAATAATCCTTCTATGTCTAACACTTTCACCTCTATTTTCATATTAACGAAAACGTAAACCTTACCTCAAGTAATTTGAAATCAGCTAAAACATTAATATTAAATTCTAAAGATAAAAAGATAGAGAAAAATAATGTTATAATGCATTTTTATACGATAGAGTTTATATTTTTATTCTTAATACCAAATATACTAGCGGTAAAGCCTCTAGGTTGCTTCAAGCCTTGTCTACATACCATTGCATCTTGGGGAGAGGGGGGAATCTCAAATTTAACGAATATTTGTAGTAACCATTTATCTTTTATTGGCTGTTTAACTGATGTTTGTAATGATTTACATTTTATTCAGGCGAGAGACCACCTTTTGGGTACCTGTAAATCAAATAATATTGATTATCAGTTGATCACTAATTCAACAACATTAACAATTATTAAAGACAATGAGAAGAATTCAGCAAATTCAATGGTTCCAGATTTGAACGACACTGAAGAGCAAATCAAAAATATTGCTCTTTCAAATTATAACATTACAGAAATCTACAAAAACGAAAGTATACCAGAAGATAGAGTTGACGAAAAAAAAGTAAGAAATAGTAATGAAAACATGGAAGAGCACATAACTCCACAAAATGTTTTTGATGTTGACAAGTTGGAAGAGGACAATATCTTATTGCCTGTCATTGATAACGTTTTACCCATCCACAAAACATTAAATCAGGTTCAATATTTTGATGTTAAAAATACAAACGATGAGAATATTCAACAAGTAAATGATCCTAGGGGAGAACTTTTAAGCTCAGAGGTAGCAAATAAAAATATTGATGCAAGATTAATATCAAGCAAATTCGGAGATCATGATATTGCAAATAAAGTGAGCGATGCTGTCTCTCATAGATTACCGGAGCCTGAAGTAAAGTTTTACAAAAAATACAAACCAGTTTATGACTCTGATGGGATTGAAATAGATCATAATGACCTTACAAATTCGCTTTCAGAGCAAGATATGAAAAATAAAAACCATAAGTTTTTCAAACACCAAAACCAACCTTCAGATGGAAACTCAAGAGTTTTGAATAGTAAGGCAGCTAACCATATGCCAATGCTAAATGATAATTGAATCTACTGTAAATTGTCATATGTGATAAGAATAGTATATATTTTCAACCGTTTTTAATAAATGCAAAGCAAAGTATGAGCATATCCTGTTGATAGTTTGTGTAATGCTGAAAGTAACGTTGACTTCTTAGAGGTTCAAGCAGGGCTGCTATTTTTTTTTTTTATTTTTTTTTTTGTAGAATTTTCAGATGTAATATGAATGGTTATTAAACATTGCATGTCTCTTGAAATATAATATTATAACTGATATAAGTACTAATGTACTCATATACTTACCTTCTACAAGTTTTTGAGATTATAATTAATAGACATGGAGAGTAAGAAAACTATTTTTGACTTTGATTCTTCCTTAAAAAAGGGTAGAATATGGGATCCATCCATCAGTTCAGCTGAGATACCAGATTTTCTTAAAGAGCATTCAGATTGGACAAATTCTAGAAAACTAGTAGACACAAATCCCAACAACATCAATAATTGGAATCAGTTAATAAAATCTAGTGAAAAACTTTTGCTTGTGAAACCACTTACGGAAGATCTCAAGAAAGTAATTAGGGAGACATTTGATGAACTATTAACTAGATTTCCTCTTTTTTTTGGTTATTGGAAGAAGTTTGTTTCAGCAGAATTCCAATTGAGTGGGTTGCCTGCGTCAATAGCAACTTTGGCTAGAAGTATTGAATGTTTTCCATCGTCATTGGATCTTTGGATTGATTATTTATCCATAATGATTACGAATCATGATTTGCAGAATGCAGATGATGTTCAGAAAATACGTGACCTTTTTGAGAAAGGTTTAAAAAATGTTGGCCATCAATTTTTGTCACATCCTTTTTGGAATAAATATATATCGTTCGAAAAAAATTTATCAGGACAGAATCAATTTGAAAAGAATGTCAGGCTATATAATATTTATTCAAGGGTGATGAAAATTCCGCTTCACCAATATTCCAAATACATGAAAGAATTTTTAGAATTGAAGAAAACTTTTAGTGTTAATCAGCTCATAGAGATCGACCATGAATTGAAGATGCTACAAACAACATCGCAAATGGGCTTTAAAGCTCAGAAATTTGTAGATGAATATTTCCATAAGATTTTTACAGATACTGCACAAGCTGTTTCTACTCGTTGGAAGTATGAATCGAAGTTCAAGCCTGCTTATTTTAATCTAGTAGAGCTTCCTAGGGATAGTTTGATTAATTTTGAACAATATTTAAATTTTGAAGAGAGCATGGGTGACAAAATACAAATCAAAGCTCTTTATGAGAGAGTTTTGATTCCAGCGGCATTCTATGAAAAATTTTGGATAAAATATATTAAATGGTTAGTTTCTATTAATGAAGAAGATGAATTGATTAATGATGTCTACCTGAGAGCTATAAACTGCTATCTTCCGTTAGATAAAATTTTTTTAAGAATTAGTTATCTATATTTTATAGAAAAGATGAACATGAAAGATGTATCAACAAAGGAGAAGAAGGTTGAGAGCTTTGAGAATGTCAACAGTGTGTATATGCGATTCCTTCGAGTTTACAAAGATTTTGATTCTAATATTCAATGTCAACTTTTTTCAAAATATTTACAGTTTTTACGAAGATATCATGGAACAGAAGACTATATGTCATTTATGGAGATAGTTATTGGTCACTTGATTAAAGGAACCTCTGTTAAAGATGTTAATACTCTTCCAGCACATATCATTAAGATTTATCATAATGCCAACGATGCACTTTCCACAATTATAATCAACAGCTATTTACAATTGCTAATCATTAAAAAGCAGGTAAAGAATGTGGAAAAAACTAGAGAATTTTTAAATTCTCTCTCCAAAGAGAATAATCTTAAATCTTCTCAACAATTTTGGCTACACTTTTACAACTTTGAAAGGATCTATGGTAACTATAATACTTTAAGAGATTTTATGAATGCAAACTTCAAAGTGAATAGTTATCTTCCGCCAAGTTTTATAAAAGACGTAGTAAGAGCTTACATTGAATTTTTGGAAATTAATAGTGGAAACTTAGTTCAGAATGCGAAAAATGTCTCTATTCAGGATGTGTACAAGGATATTATTTATCAAAAAGCGGATATTGAAAGTAGCTTAATATTCCAACATTCTCATAAGTTACGTCTTTCCACAGCAGAAAATAAGATATTGCCAACGGCCGAAGAATCAACTAATAAATATTTATTATCTTCTAATGGTTGCATAGGTTTTGAGTCAGACGAAAGACCTTTAATCACCAATCAAGTACCAGTTTACGAATGCTTGTTAGAAATTCCTCATTTGCCAACATTTAAAAATGTCGAGAAAGCGAATACCAAACCAGTACCTCTCAATTTTGAAACGAACTAAGAGAAACAAGATAGTTTTATAGATTTAATTATAGAGTCCTGTATGTTTATTGTGTGTTGAAAGAATTGATCAACCTTTTATTTATAATAATGATAAAGTTAGAAATTTATATGCTATCACTTTGCCTTCCTATAATTTGTAAACCATTTCTAATATCTGCTTTTGCAGTACATCTATTATCTCCATAAACCTCCAAGTATTTCAATTTAGGACATGATTCTCCCAATATTTTTACTACTTTATTGTTAACGGATCTGACAAAAGATACATCCATAAAAGTCAAATAAGGTAGGCCTTTTTCTTTTATAGCATTGAAGAATTCTTGACTTAGATTATCCACGCTATTGACGCTTAGTTCAATCAAGGAGGAGCATGAGTGATTTATAACTTCAATCAAAGATTTATCTGCCAACATAATGCAACGTGATAAGTTTAATGTCATTAATCCTGAATTTGATGACCAGCGATGGAATAAATTATGCACTCCTTCATCGGTGATTTGATCTAAGTTTTTCAATGATAAAGTTTTAAGTTCTGAGCTGCAGTATTTTTGGATGCCTTCTATCAAGAACTTATCTGTGAGACCAGTGCAATCATCTAAAATTAGAGATTCGAGATTTCCACCTATGCTCTCTAATATCTCAATTACAACATCATCAGTTATCAAATCTTCACGAATCGGGGATGAAATCTCCAAATGTTTCAAGCTGGGAGGTAAGCTTTTCAAGGAAGCGTACGTATATTTGTCAAGAATTGCGTCCATTTTTGCCAATTGTAAAATTTCCAAATTATGACAATTCTCCAACAAATATGTCACTGAGGCATCAGAGAATCTATAACTGCTTTTCATTTTGAAGCTTTTTAAAGTTTCACCGAATTTCTGGAAAAACTGTAGCCAAACATTATCCCTTATTAAAAATCCACCATTTAAAGATAATGCTGTCATATCTTCAAATTTATCAATATAATATTGGAATGTTGAATCGTTTAATCTTGCACAATATGTCAAATCTAGTTCTTTGATATTCGGAGCGAAAGCTGCGATGCTTTTAAAAGCAGTAACGGTCAATTTTGCGCAATCCCACAATGTTAGAGACATTATTTTGGAATTTAGAAAGAGTGGTAAAGTTTCATCAGTTAATAAACGTTTTTTGCAAATAATTTTACAAATTTTATTCAAATTATTAGATCCAATATCACCAAAGTTTTCAACGGATCGAATATAAGTACTAACCAAAGCAATACACAAACCTTGCAATGTCGGAAACCTGATTTCTTCCTTTTCTAGTAACGCTTGTGCTATCTTCTTTCTTTTCTTTCTTGCTTGTAACGATTTCTCACGTTTTGATTTATCTTTATCAATGTATTCTTTTGTGCAAGTCTTGCATAGAAAGCCGATAATTTTGAACAGTTGTTCATCCTTAATCTTCTTAGAAAACGCAGTTATTCTGAATGTAAACTTGCACTGATAGCATTGGCTTTCTTGACCCGGCCCAAGAAATTTACTATTCTTTTTCGAATCGCTGGATGGTAGTCGCGCTTTGTCTGGCACATCGTCATCACTACTATCTGTGTAATCGGAGTCATTCTCTTTTCTCATTCTTCTCTTTCTTCTAGCTGCTACTCTAACTTGCAACTCGTAATCATCAGTGTTTCTTTCATCTACTGCCTCTTGTATCTGCTCAACTGTTTCTGTTTCTGCTTCTCTATCTCCGGTTGCCTCATTTTCTTCTGTAATTGCACTGCCGGCAGGAGATACCAGTCTCTGTGATGCAAATCTTCTTTCGATAAATTCTTGTGTGATTCCACTACCTCTCAAGAAGGCTGTCAATGCAGAGTTCGGGCCCGCCACATGCTCACCGTTATTATCGTTTCTGTTAATTCTTCTGTAGGACATGCTGGATATTTGTGAATGTTTAGGAGGATGTGAAATATAGAATAAAATTGAACATAATTTTCCTCGGCTACTTTTGATACCAGTATCGAAATAATAGTGCTGTATATTGCTTTATGATGGCAAATATAAGAGATGCATGTCTAAATCATAAAGAGAAAGAAGCCAATATCATCTGCCTTTCTGAATACTGAAATATTATGTGCCCTATCGCACTATATTTTTGACTCGGATGCTTTTTGTTTCTTTTTATCTTGAGATTTGGTGTTTGATGTAACAGTGTTAAGGTGTATGTGGAACAATATGTAAAATGGAAATGTAAGGGTGTTAAATTGATGAAATAATCACGTGACATTAATTACATGAATATTTATATTTGTATTGTGGATTGGCATCTTCAAGACACGCGACATCTATTACGGCCAAAACGCAGCATGCGTTTGGAGACATCTTCTCTTAATAAACCTAAAGATTCGTAGGATCAAACCTTTCCTTCAAGTCGACGCTATTCTCTGTAAGATTAATGTGAGTATGATGAGTCAGGCCAAGCCAAACAAGCGCATCTTTTTCTCTGGTTCTAATGTGTGCATGTTGAAAAGCCGCAACTTTTGCAGTGAAATACCCATTACGGGAAAAAAAAATATGAAGCACTGGGTCTTCTGTGATGATTTTTGTTAATTTTTTTTTGTGGTTGTTGAAATATTCGCCGTAAACAGTGATGAAAGAACATACAGATAGATTCAGAGGCAAAAACTTGATTGACCAGCATTTTACTCTCATTTCGACATGTTACATACCCTTTTTAATATACACATAAGTGAATAGTTATTAGTAGCCTCTGACTAAACTTTATAACTAAAATGAATGTCATATTCAAGGATTTTAAAAAGCAAAAGCACACTGTTGACGTTGAGCCAGCAGATTTAATCTCTGCTGTAAAAGAGAAGCTTGGTGCTGTGTTGGGAGTAGATGGCAATAGAATTAAGCTTGTTTTCTCCGGAAGAGTGTTGCAAGATGCTAAGACAGCTGAAGAATCTGCAATCAAAGAAGGCTCGCAGATAATCTTTATGGTTAGCAAAGCCCCAGCAAAGAAGTCCGAACCTGCAGCCGCTGCCGCCAGCACTGCCGCTGCTGCCTCTGATTCTGCAGGTCCAGCCACTTCCACCACGGCTACATCTACCACCACTGCAACACAATCGAGTACCAATGCCACGAATGGATCTAATATCACCAATGACATGCCTGCTGATATTGCTGCATCATCTTCCACAGTTGCTGCCAATACTAACAGCGCTAGTCAAGATTTTACCGCTGGATCACAAAGAGAAACTATGATTGCCAGCATTATGGAAATGGGATATGAAAGGGCCGCTGTTGAGGAGGCTTTGCTTGCTGCATACAATAACCCAGACAGAGCTGTAGAGTATTTGTTGACGGGTATTCCAGAAAGCGCTAGAAGAAGTAGTAGACCCTCAGCTGTCTCTACTTCTGCTTCCAGTGAAGATCCAAGCATCCGAGAACCAAGCAATTCAGGAAACTTGTTTGAGCAAGCGGCTGCATTGAATGAAAGTGATGAAGCCGGTGCTAGTTCGGCTAGTACTGCACCACAAAATGCTGAGGCACAACTTGAGCATTTGCGTGAATTGATTGCTGAAGATCCAACAATGATTGAAGAAGTATTATCTGATATTACTGCTTCCAACCCAGAATTAGCACAAGTGATAAATACTAATCCTGCCGCCTTTGTTGAATATTTAACTAGAGGTTTGGGTGGTGAAGAAGCTTTGGCAGAAGGACAGGATATCGCTAGTTCTGAAGGTGAAGAACAAAGATCTGCATTTACCATAAGATTGACTGAAGAGGAGAATGCTGCTGTTCAAAGATTGTGTGAGTTGGGATTTGATTATGATACTGTGCTTCAAGTCTACATGGCATGTGATAAGGATGAGGCCACTACTGCCGATTTATTATTTAGAGATAGTTAATTTGTTATTGTTTGATTATGAATCTATGTATTTGTTAACTTTTTATTAAACTTTATTGATTTATAACATATTATTTATCATCTATATATATTTACATCTTGAAGAAATGTCAGTGTCTTTTTCTTTGTTATTAGTCATTATCATTATTTGTGATATCTACCATTATTTATTCCACTATTGGTCTCAATGATACCCCAAATTCTATCCATCTTAATACCACCTAAATCATCGGTGACATAATAATATCGTTTGACACCCGACTCTTTATCGGTATACTCCCATTTGACAGCACCGTACCAGTTTTTCACAATCTTACACTGTCTTATATCAATCAATTCATTGTAGTATCTCTTACCTCCAAAACCCATCTTTTCCATTATCAATTCCTCTTTTTTTGTGAGATTTTCATAAGTTTGCGGCGTCTTGTTGGTGTCATACAATCTGAAGATTCGAGTAACGTAATCTTTACTGAAATACTGTACTATAGGGATAGGCAAAATGGAAAGAGCTGCAACCATGACAGCCAACTCCATACTTAGATTTTCAGAGGTGCTGATTAAATGACTCACATAGCCACCGATGAAACCTGCACCAAGCAGAATTCTTTTAACCAAGGATATGTAGGATGTAGAAGGAGCTGCATAAAGAGGGAAATAGCCAGCTCTATAATTGGAAGGAAGCTTGACAGACATCAACGAATTTATTGGACGAATGTAAACAGGATCAAACTGTTCCTTTTTGGCATATGCAGAGGATACCGGTTTCACTGTCGTTGGGTCTATGAAGTCAGCATCGATACTACCATTATTGTCCTTTTTAACAACAGTCTCTGAACTTGTGTCTTTAGTGGAGTTGTATCTTACTGGCACGAGCCCCTGAAGGCGCAAGCCGCTTGATATACTGGCTGCTGGGCCCTTGAGTAGCAGCAACGCCTGATTTCTGAAAAGAGAGCTATTTAATAGAGACATTGTCACAAGCACCGAAAAAAAACTCTGAACTAATTGGTTGCCAGTTACTTAAACAGGAGATTTCCAAAGAGTTTTGCCAATTTTCTGTGAAATAAATGTCCAAGTTATGCTTTGGAAGGAATTTCAAGCTTAGTTTTTGAAAAGATTATCAAAGTACCATATCAATTATTTTGATTGATTGATCCAAATTAGATATATAAAATATATATATATGAGTGAAATCCATTTTATGTGAAAGAACAAAAAAAAAAAAATTTTTATATGGAGAAGAATGATTTCAAAAGTACGGCAAGACGGAATCACATTTTGTACTGTATGTACTAATGTTTTCTGGGTAAGGAGTAGTTTTTGTATGGTTGTTTAAGGAATCAAATGTTATATATGTAAAGATTAATAAAATGTTATAATGTAATACACTAAGGGATGTATAACGTGTATGGATGTTTATGGTTATGAAGCATATGGCCAAAGTCCGGGTAAAATACTGGCTGGCGATTATCGTAACACATTATTGCTGCTGGAAAGACAAAGAAAAAATGGAAGATAAAAAGAGCGAAGAAAAAAAAGAAAATTTTTTTGTTAGGCGTCGATGCGCTAGAGGACAAGGGAGTAACACTTTGGCCGCCTTGATATAAATCGATATTTTCAAATGGCGATAGGAATATTAAATCAAAATTTCGTAGTGATGGTTGTTTACCGCTGACACCATAATTAACCTATTTTTGCCTGTTTTGCTTCGTCTTGATATCTTGCCATACAGAATTTCTTCCGAAGCAGCGTATATTGACACTAATATATCTATTGGACAAGATACACTTCCGTGCACTAATATAATACGATAAAGATAGTAACATCAATAGTAGTAATAAAAGCCATTATTCCACAATGAGTTCCGATACCACTTCCAAGTTTGTTCCAGAACACCGTCGTACTAACTTCAAAAACAAGTCGAGATTCGAGTCTGACGAGCTCAGAAGAAGAAGAGAAACCCAGCAAATTGAGCTTAGAAAACAAAAAAGAGATGAAACCTTGTCCAAGAGAAGATTCTTGAACGACCCTAACATGACAAACTTGTTGAACAATGACGATTCTGACGACGACGACGACGACAACTTCAATTCTAACGAGATCAATTTCATGCAATCTCTTGAGGTCGAGTTGCCTGGTCTCATGGATCAGATCAACCTGGCCGACTTTAGCAACCAATTGCAGGCAACCGTCAGATTCAGACAAATCTTGTCCAGAGAGCACAATCCTCCAATCGACATTGTTATCAAGTCTGGTGTTGTCCCAACTCTTGTCAAGTTTATGTCCGACGAATATCCTGATCTTTTGCAATTGGAAGCAGCCTGGGCCTTGACCAACATTGCCTCCGGTACCTCCGACCAAACCAAGATTGTCATTGAAGCCGGCGCTGTACCACAATTTGTCCACTTATTGCTGTCACCATCTCTTGAACTTAAGGAACAAGCCATTTGGGCTTTGGGTAACGTGGCTGGTGATTCCTCAACTTATAGAGATTATGTATTGGGTTGTAATGCCATGCCTTCTATCTTGGAACTTTTCAATAGCCCAAAAATCTCTTTAATCAGAACTGCATCTTGGACCTTATCCAACTTATGTAGAGGCAAAAATCCATCCCCAGATTGGCAAGTAGTTGCTCCTGCTTTGCCGGCCCTAGCCAAATTGGTATACTGTACTGATTCTGAAGCATTGGTTGATGCTTGTTGGGCTGTATCTTATTTGTCTGATGGCGCCTTTGAGGCCATTCAAGCTGTCATTGATGCTAGAATCCCTAAGAGATTAGTCGAATTATTGGGCCATGACTCTAATTTAGTTAAAACCCCTGCTTTAAGAGCAATTGGTAACCTTGTCACTGGTAATGACTTGCAAACTCAGCAAGTTATTAACTGCGGTGTCTTACCTGCATTGGTTCCATTGTTCACCAACAGCAAGGAATCTATTAGAAAAGAAACCTGTTGGACCATTTCTAATATCACTGCTGGTAATGTAGACCAAATCCAAGCTGTTATTGACAATAACTTGATTCCTCCTTTAATCAAAGTCTTAGAATCTGGTGAATATAAAACTAAAAAAGAAGCTTGTTGGGCTATAAGTAATGCCTCTTCTGGTGGTTTAACAAAATCAGAAATAATACAATATTTAGTTCAACAAGGCTGCATCAAACCATTGTGTGATTTATTAGTTGTTGGTGATAACAAAATCATTGAAATTACTCTTGACGCTTTAGAAAACATTTTAAAGATGGGTGAACTACAAAGAGAGTACAAAGGTATCAACCATAACGAGTATGCTATCTTTATTGAAGAAGCAGGTGGCTTGGATAAGATCTTTGAATGTCAAAAAAATGAAAATGAAAACATTTATAAAAAATCCTACGATATCATTGATAAATATTTCAATGAGGATGATGAAGATGACGCAGCTATTGATGAAATTGCGCCTGTCAATAATGGTAGCTCTTTTGGGTTCAACGCTGAAGCTCCTCAGGGCGGTTTCAACTTTTAAGTTAATTAGATATTAGATATCTATTTCTTTTTTTTATATCGTGTTCCTCCTTTTCCTCAGAAAAAAAGAAAGAAAGACTTATTAGTTATTATCAATAATGTCTCCAGTCTGTTGTATTTCTCTATAAACATACATATACAAACCCATCCCTATTTTTCTTATTTATTATTATTATCATTATTCCTTTTTTCTATTATTTGCTTTTTTTTTTGAAAAGATCTTTTGACTCATTATACTTGTTTATTTGCATATTTTCCCCCTTTATATTAATCCTTATATATATATATATATTTATATGTGTATATTTAATTCCTCACTTTTCATATAAATTTTCCTTCCTCCTTTTATCTTTTTATTTATATATATGTTGTTTATATATTATTTCATGTGAGAGTCAGCCACAATGTAAAAGCTGACATTCATATTAATAAAGATACACTTTTTTTTCGTTATTGTTGAAAATTTAGCTTTTTCTGCTTTTTTTAGATTTGATTTTCCATATATTTTTTCTGCTTATGACTCCTGATACTTACCGATATTAATATTATTTCTCGACACCATATAATGCAACGTAATGGCAACATACTATAAATTTTCCCCGCAAAAAAAAAAAAGAAGTTTGCCATATAACCGAGAAAGCGTAATTCGAAATACAACTCTACAAAGAACTAATGTTCATTAGTTTACCACAAACAGTTGAACCAAGCAATGGGAGAACTAAGTAAAATAACTGGTGCAGAATTAATAGCAACGGCTATTTACAATTTAAATGTTAAAATTGTATTTGGATTAGTGGGTATCCCAGTAATTGAAATAGCAGATGCTTTGCAAGCCAGAGGAGTAAAATTTATAGCATTTAGAAATGAGCAATCTGCCTCATACGCAGCTTCTGTATATGGCTATTTGACAAACTCACCCTCTGTTTTGTTAGTTGTTGGAGGCCCGGGAATTATTCATGCTTTAGCTGGTATATTCAATTCACAGGTTAACCAGTGGCCAATGTTGGTTTTAGCAGGCTCTTCTCCGCGTGCCTTGGTGAACAAAGGCGGATTCCAAGAACTAGATCAGTTACAGGCAGTTCAGCAATATGTGAAATTTAAAGCAAGACCAGATAATTTGGAAATGACTCCGAATTTGATCTATCAAGCCTTTAAAACTTGTTATTTTGGTAAACAAGGAGTATCATATATTGACTTACCCGGTGATATTATAACTGCAAATGTATCCTTCTATGATTCTTGTAAAACCCAATTAGAAGTTTTGAAAACCTTAAAGTTAAGTCTTCCAAAATTTCCATCTGATGAATCCAGATTAAATAAAGTGGCATCATTACTCAAGAAATCAAAATTTCCATTGGTAATCGTAGGTAAAGGCGCTTCCAACAGTGACAATGTTTCGAAATTTATTAACAAATATCAACTTCCGTTTCTTCCATCTCCTATGGGCAAAGGGATAGTAGATGATACGCATGAATTAAACGTATCAGCAGCCAGAACTTTAGTTTTACAGCAAACTGATTTAGTTATAATCCTTGGGGCTCGGTTAAATTGGATGTTCCTGTTTGGGCAAAAATTCAATCAGAAAAAGTGTGTAATAATTCCTGTTAGTCACGATTCCGAGGAACAAGGATACAACTTCACTTCTGAGCAGCTTTCGAGAGATGTTGACGGCTCATGTATGTTAGACCTCGGGTTGGTAGGTGACATTCAATTGGTTGTAGATCAATTTTTGAATTGTAATATCTTAGAAGGTTACAAATTTGGAGTTCTGAAAATTCCAGAAATTGTCAAACTGAAAATTTCTAAGAATTCTAAGAAACTATATGAATTGGAAAATATTATATTGCGTGATCCATCAAATTATAAATTGAACTACTATAATGTTTATAAACATATCAGAGAGTTTTTGTTTGATGAAAGAAAGAAAGTTAGAAATCAAAGATTAATAGATCAGACTTATGTAGTTAGTGAAGGCGCTAACACTATGGATATATCTAGACAATGCATCCCTATGGTTTTCAGTAAGCAAAGACTAGATTGTGGAACTAATTCTACTATGGGAGTGGGTGTGGGATATGCTATAGCTGCGAAACTTGCGGCTCCGGACAAATATGTTATTGCCATAGAAGGTGATTCAGCGTTTGGCTTTTCGGCTATGGATTTAGAAACCGCAGTTCGTTACAATTTGCAAATTATATTTGTCATTATGAATAATAGCGGTATTTATCATGGGGTTGATAGTGTTGAAAGCTCTACAGTTAATCGTAAACCTATTGAACTCTCTAAAGATACACGTTATGATTTGATGGCAGAATCGTTAGGCGCTAAAGGCTACTTTGTTGATAATTTACAAAAGCTACAAACTGCTTTATCAGCTAGTTTTCAAGATACTAAGAATAGTTCTGTGATAAACATAATTATTGATCCTGGTGATACTAACGCTAAGATTAGCTTTAAATGGCAAGAGACGGAAAAATTACCGGAAAAACTGAAATTATGAGATATATAAATAACAATTTATTATTAAATAAAATTAAAATAAAAAAATCGCCTAAATAAAAAAAAATGAGAAATATTCAATTAACTTTGGATATACATAAAGAATCATTGTAAGTAGTAGTTATGAGAAGGAACGGAGTTGTATCTAATCAATTTAGCTCAGATATGTAGAGTGCTAATTTAATTCGCGTATTATATTATCAAACATCAATCTAGCGGAGGAAACCCAGTTTACCAAGTTTCCAACGCTTAAGGAATTCAAAATGTAAGACCACATAGCTACCGGTTGAAAATTATGTCTATCATAAACAAACTTATTTAAATTTCCATCTGTGAAATAGTCTGTCATATTACTCCAGAGTGCCATAATTGCCACCACGCAGCACACTAGTAATAGTAGTGTTATAATATTTACAATTGCTTTGTAAAGAGATTTGATTATAATTATCACCAATTTTATAACAACATAAAGTATTATAACTGAGCTTATCAAAGAAAAAATGGTAGGATGTTCATTATAAACATATTGCGTAATGAAGAGAATCTGATTTATCAAAGAAATTATAAATTGAATAAGATATTGAATTATTTGATCAGAGTCCATATTGAAAGTCATATTTTAGTATCTGCTGTTACTTCTTATAATCAGCGTTTCCTATTGTGGGTTGTCAACTAAACGGATTAAATCTCAATATTTTCGTAATTGTCTTTTCATAAATGCTTTGTTCTAATTGTTTTTTCTTTCGTTCGAAAAGAATAGGGCGTACGGCCATCATTTTTTTCTTGCAATAAGATGCTTTGTAAGCAAGGAGTAATAAATCATTCCTCTACTACAACGCAACTCTCTTTAGCTATCATGAATTAATTGTTTTAAAAACTATGCATGTGATTAATATATTGATTCCATAATAACAAATAATTTTATAAATATATTAGAAATGTTCGTATATGTTTTTGTTCATAAAAATATTGACCTTAGGGCATGAAGAAAATAAGAAGATTATGTATGATCTGTCTCTATAGAATAATAATAAAACCAGAAAAAAAATATTAATACAAATTATTAATACCGAAAATAATGAATGAAAATAATAATAAATACACGAATGAATAAGAGAAGTTATAACAAGTATAGCAAAATTAATTAGACAGATTCCTCAGGGCTCTTGTTTCTAGCAGCTAAGCTGGATGGATCAATTTCTCCGTGTAACTGTTCAGCTAATTGTTCCAAAGTCTTTCTTTTGGTTTCTGGAAGCAATAATGATGTGAATATACCCAATAACATGAAAAGAGCAAAGATCTCCATAACATGTGGCAAGTAACAATTCTTGTTGTCGGCAGCACAACCGTGGTTAACCAAGGTACCAAGACAGGTTTGAGCGATAATAGCACCGATTTTACCAGAGGCAGCAGACATACCGTGGGCAGTGGATCTATATTTAGTTGGGAAGCACTCACCTGGAACAATGAAAGTAGTAGCATTAGGACCAAAATTCTGGAAGAATTGTGCAATAATATATAAACCCAATAAACCATGCGAAGTCAATTTATGGTAACCGAACCCAATAGCACAGAAAAGCACAGTTAAGATAATAAAGCCACCCACTTGAATTGGTTTTCTTCCAATTGTGTCAACGGTAGCAACAGTGAACCAATAACCTGGAATGGATCCGGCACAAATTAAAATTAAGTTACCAGCAGCAGTATTGTACAAGGATCTGTATATATTTTTAGAAGAGGCAAAACCAATAGCTTGCAAAATGATGGCAGTGTTCAAACCTAAACCATAGTAGGCAACATCCAACATGAACCAAGAACCAGCAGTACCAATTATAATCTTCATATGTTTCCATTGAGCAAAATGCTTACAGAAATCTTTAGCAGAGGCCTTTTGAGGGGCCCCATCTTCAGTAATTTCAGATTCATCACTTTTCTTCTGCTGCTCGGTATCTCTTAACTCATCGACTTCTTCAGGATTAGCGGAACCATATTTACCTTCCAAGAAATGATTAGCATCGGCAACACCAGCAGAGATGTCTTCATTCATAATAGTATAACGAGGAGATTCAGGAATGGTTAATCTGTAATAAAGAGCAAGACAAGCTGGAACACAACCGAAACCAATGATGATTCTCCAGATAATGTCCAATGCTCTCAAACAGTGTCTGTCACATTCTTCATAACTGTTAGCACCAATTAAGGCATTCTTGTAACCAGCAATAGCAATGATGGAGACAATACCAGCAAGCAATTGACCCCAACCTTGGTTAGCAAAAACGGCACCCATGATAGCACCTCTCCATTTGGTGGTAGCGAACTCAGAAGTGATGACGGAGGACAATGGATAATCACCACCAATACCAATACCCATGATGATTCTGAAGAAGACAAAAAGTGGACAGAAACTGACAGCATAAGAGTCACCAATGATAACTTGCATTAAACAAGAAGTAATCATAATAATTAGTTCAGAGCCATAGATAGCCTTACGACCAAAAGTGTCAGCCATTATACCGAAACCAAATTGACCAACCACAGTACCAACAGAGGTGGAGACCTTGATTAGGGTAGCGGTAGAGGATGGAATGTCGTTCTTCCAAAACACATATGTAAGAGCAGTCATACCCATATTAATAGCAAAGATGTCATAAGCATCCGTCATGAAACCGACACCAGCAACCATGATGGTTCTGACATGTGCCCATGAAAATGAAGCATTGTCGATCTTCTCCAAAGCCAATCTTCTTCTTTCCAATGGATCACTGATATGAGCAAAATCATTTAAATAGTTATGAAAAGCCGCATTACCACCGGAGGTCATATTATTATTTGTATTATCCGACATTGGTATAAGAAGTGAGAATATATGAACTATTAATGACGGAGAAGAATAATAATAATAAAAATGAAAAAGATAATTTAACAATCAATAGAATCGCTAATATTTGAAGGATATTGAACTTGAATTTTAATTTGAACTCGAAACTGAAATTTAATCGAAAGAACTAGTAGATATATAATAAAACTCGAGAATAATTGAGGTGGATTAATGAGTCTTTTATACAACAATGTCATCTTCGAGAGCCTGAATGGACTAATTTTTTTTTTCCATTTTTGTGTCGCGCGCCTATTATGCATATTGAGTATTGAAATTAAAATTAAAAATTTTGCTTTTTTTTTTGCTTTCTTTTTTTTTTTTTTTAGCTTTCTTTTTCCACTAATTTCCGAACGTATTATGCTTGGCTGCATCCGACCTGCATGACAGATTCTGAAAATAGAAAAACGTAAATTTTCAACATGAGAAACTCATAATTGACATAATGGCTCAAATAAAAGACAGGGAGCTGCAACATAACAGGTTTTGACACATTTTTCATTAATATGAATATGGATACTAGATATACCAAAAAATAGAAAAATATTGTATATTATATTATATATAATAGTAAAGAACGAATAAAATGAAGATAGATAGAAAGATTAGAAATAAATAAAAAAAGTTGGAACCAAAGACAATCGAACCTTAAAAGATATCTAAAAACAAATTAAGAGTGATTAGACAGCCTTTTCGGAATTATCACTTTGGTAATTGTTATCCAAGGCTTTGGATGGGTCAACTTCACCATGTAACTCATCAGATAATTGTTCTAAAGACTTTCTCTTGGTTTCAGGAATCAACAAGGACGTGAATATACCCAACAACATGAAAAGAGCAAAGATCTCCATAACATGTGGCAAGTAACAATTCTTGTTATCGGCAGCACAATGGTGGTTAACCAAGGTACCAATACAAGTTTGAGCAATAATAGCACCAACTTTTCCGGCGGCAGCAGACATACCGTGGGCAGTGGATCTATATTTAGTTGGGAAGCACTCACCTGGAACAATGAAAGTAGTAGTGTTAGGACCAAAATTCTGGAAGAATTGTGCAATAATATATAAACCTAACAAACCGTGGGAAGTCAATCTGTGGTAAGCGAAACCGATAGCACAGAAAAAAACAGTTAAAATAAAGAAACCACCAATTTGAATTGGTTTTCTTCCAATTGTATCAACAGTGGCGACGGTAGCCCAATAACCTGGAATAGAACCGGCACAAATTAAAATTAAGTTACCAGCAGCAGTATTGTACAAGGATTTATATATATTTTTGGAAGAGGCATAACCGATAGCCTCTAAAATAATAGCAGTGTTCAAACCTAAACCATAGTAGGCAACATCCAACATGAACCAAGAACCAGCAGTACCAATTAAAATCTTCATGTGTTTCCATTTAGCGAAATGCTTGCAGAAATCGGTGAAAGAAGCCTTTTGTGAAATAGCAGGTGGAACATCAGTGACTTGTTGTTCAGTGTTTCTAAATTCTTCAACTTCATCTGGCTTGGCGGAACCATATTTACCTTCCAAGAAGTGGTTGACATCAGCAACACCAGCAGAGATGTCATTCTTGATAATAGTGTAACGTGGAGATTCAGGAATGGTTAATCTGTAATAAAGAGCAAGACAAGCTGGAACACAACCGAAACCAATGATGATTCTCCAGATAATGTCCAATGCTCTCAAACAGTGTCTGTCACATTCTGCGTAACTGTTAGCACCAATTAAGGCATGCTTGTAACCAGCAATAGCAATGATGGAGACAATACCAGCAAGCAATTGACCCCAACCTTGGTTAGCAAAAACGGCACCCATGATAGCACCTCTCCATTTGGTGGTAGCGAACTCAGAAGTGATGACGGAGGACAATGGATAATCACCACCAATACCAATACCCATGATGATTCTGAAGAAAACAAAAAGTGGACAGAAACTGACGGCGTAGGAGTCACCGATGATAACTTGCATTAAACAACAGGTAATCATGACGATCAACTCGGTACCGTAGATGGCTTTACGACCGAAGACATCAGCCAAGATACCGAAACCAAATTGACCGATGACGGTACCAACGGAGGTGGAGACCTTGATCAAAGTGGAGGTGGAGGATGGGATGTTGTTCTTCCAGTACACATATGTAAGGGCAGTCATAGCCATGTTAATAGCAAAGATATCATAAGCATCGGTCATGAAACCGACACCAGCAACCATGATGGTTCTGACGTGCAACCAGGAGAATGAGGCGTTGTCGATCTTCTCCAAGGCCAATCTTCTTCTCTCCAACGGATCGGTGACGTGCGCGAAATCGTTCAAGTAGTTGTGGAAGGCAGCGTTACCGCCGGCTGTGATTTGTTGAGCTCCAGACATTCTTGTTGTAGTTGTTAATCGATAGAGGTTAAGGGAGCAAGAAAGGAGAAGAGAAAAGTTTCAGAACAGCCAGAACGAGGACAGAAGACGCAGATTCGCGGATGTCTTTATATAGCCAGCATCCTCCCCATAGTCGTGCTCGCAGAGAGACGCAATATTGCCCAGGGTCGATTCTAGCGACTTGCTGCTATATGGCTGGCGACATGGTGCTATCTTGATCTATTGTGCGATCCAAACATGTGTCCAAGTCAAAAGAGAAATAAAGGATCGGAGCATGTGTGCGCATGTTGGACTTTTACACTTTTACGGAGGTGGACTATATCTGCCTGCATGCTGCATGAGTCGCAGCACAGAAGACTCAAGATGGAAGCCAACGTGTGTTTCCTAATGGGGTAAGAAACATGGCCCTTCCTAAATAATCAATTAGTGACAGTTTGCAGCTGCAAGTTTTTATCCTTTTTTCTCGATGCGCTTTACCTCTTTTTTTTTTGTTTGTTTATTTTTTTTTTTTTTTTTTATTTATATTTATTTTTTTACTTGCTCTGAACGGCTGGCCTTAAAGCTGGCATCTTTGCAGTTTGAGCAGCTTTGGACAGGAAGGCCGACGCAGTGCAAGCTGAGACTGACACCCATACATATAAACACCACAAAGACTTCACACCCTGTAAACACTAACACTCCGGGTTTTTACACCGTTACACCCGTACACTGCACGCCGGCATTCCGCTTCGTTTTGGGCTGTGTCACAGCGTGTCATATCGCTAAGCCTTTGGAGATACAATCATCTGGCATCGTTGTTGGTCTACAATTCGTCTCGTCTCCACAGCGGGCT
Organism: Saccharomycopsis schoenii; assembly: GCA_010994365.1. NCBI lineage: Eukaryota > Fungi > Ascomycota > Saccharomycetes > Ascoideales > Saccharomycopsidaceae > Saccharomycopsis > Saccharomycopsis schoenii. Next base: position 82,346 of record JNFU01000012.1, on the reverse strand, counting down.
TGCGAGCAGAACCCGAGGGGCTTCGTTTTTCAAGCATACACCTATATTGTATTGTGCTGTACTGTATTTTTATGTTGTATTATGTTGAAGTATATTGCGCTATACTTACTAAAAGGATGCGAAAGGGCATCCGCAGGCCCGCCAGTCCGACGTCCAGATACAGGCGCCATTTGCGAGGGAAAGGGCTGTGGTGTTCTGCTTGCACCGCAGCCCACAGGATGCTCAGCTCTCGACATATTTCTGCGCCGACACGCGCTTTGCACAGGCTATCAGGTCTTTCTTCTTCTAGCGCTCGCCTTTGCACTGCTGGCTGCCCTTCTTGAACCCGGAGCAGCCTCGTTAGCGGCTGCAAACTCGCCGTTGCCCGCTGGCTGGGTGGCAGCGCTGCCGCCTCTTCTGCTCTTAAGGAACCCAAACAACATCTGGACAAGCCAGAACGACTTGTACGCACCAAACACCGGGACCACCAACATCAAGAGCCAGACCTTGTTGCTGCCAAACGCAATCATCAACAAGTCCAAAAAGCACGTCAAGTAGAAGACGTCAAACATGTACTCCGTCAATCCTGGCGAGCCCAAGTCATCGACCTTCTTGCCCTTGTCTTTTCTGCCGCTTCGCTCAAGCGTGTATTCGAAAAACACCAGAATAGCATTGAATATAATGTACGGATAGTAGTTAGCTGGACGTCCAAACACGAAAATTGCCAACAAGCTGGCTGCGTTGACAACCGCACTGATGAAATGCACTGAGTTTAAAACCTGCTTGTTTCTTGCAGCGATCTTTTTCTGCGAAGCACCGGCCATATTTCTGTGTTGAAGAATGTGTATTACTGTGTATTCGTGTTGCTATGTTCGCCAAAAGCATGGATGGCCTCCAACCGTCCGTTGAGTACAGTCGCTGGCTGTCTCTTCAATTCACAGACAGCATAGATAGATGTTGAAAATTTCGATATCTCACGAGTAGTCTAGCTTTTCCATTCAGCCGCGTCGGCTGAATGTATTACTATACGCACTGTCATCCACACACCCACTCATCCATACATATGATCGGACTTCAGCTTCTTTTGTCTTCCCTTTTTGGCATATAGTCAGAAAACACTTTATTATTACCAAGCTTTCCAGTAACAAAGAAACCTGCAATTTCGGACATGCGATTACATACTCTACCGTAATGGCATAGTATCTCCTGCCACTAATTATTTTGTGTACAACTTAATGAGGCACCAACAGATGTCAGCCACCATGGGTTGAGTAAAAAAGGGGCCCATGTGTTTAGTCGTTTGAAGAAGGAAAAGTGGAAAAAAAAAAGCGGAAAAGTGAAAAAAAAAGTGAAAAAAAAAAGAAACAGCCACATGCAAACCTTACCTACTCATGTGGTGTCTTTTTTCAGTAAAGCACATGTCACTAGATAGCCGGATCCAGGAGAGACAGCAGCATTGTAAACAATAGTGTATAATTCTATCCAAAATACATAGTTCTATAAAAGGAATACACTCACTTATGGGGTGATAAGTTTGCAAGCCAACCAATCCTTTCAACTGATTGGCTACGCGAAAACTTTGATTCGTGACTCATGACATTGTTATGTGATAAATTTCTATACCAGATTGGGAAACACGATGCTCACGGTGTCTCCTATCCACTTTTCCTCTCAGTCTCCTGCCGTTTTGGTTCTGTTCTCACAGAGTTTCAATCAAGCGCCGTGTGTATATGTATTTCTGCTTGTATTGTCTGTTTAGTTTACATTGTATAGCTTCATATTTGTATAATTGTATATTTTATTTAGTTAAATGATCGCTAGTGCAGCCCCGGTAACCCGACAAGCCAGGTGGTGTCCATAAATCCATTCGGTAAGAAGAACAACAGTCTCCGTGAAAAGACAATAAGTCGTTTTAACTTCTTCGTTGAACAATAAACGTGTATTGTATCTCTGTATGGCACAAGTCCGGTTTCTTACCTTTATTTCCACGTCTTCTGGTACACCTGCTGAACCATAGTTGGAGCCATGCCCCCCCCCCAAAAATTTTACAGAAAGACCAATATGCAAAAAGAAAAACTAAAAACCAAAAAGAAAAATCGAAAAAAAAAAGCAATAAAAGCATTGAAAGCATTATTCATTCATTATAACTAAGTATTGGACCCATCGGGCTATGTCTCACACGCTCAGCCGAAATACGACTGGAGAGCATACCAAAATGCGCCCAATGCCAAAAGACAAGCCAGCCATGCGATTCCCTGAACATGCAGGCCACAGCTGAAATTACCCACTCCAAGCGGCAAAAACATAAATGTAGCTAATCTCAAGTTCGAGTTTCTCGAATATCTCATCTCTAATAATTTTTCAGTAATAAAATGCTGCTTCATAACGGTTCTTTCATGGCTAAAAGTCTCAAAACTGGCTTTCCCGTGGTATTTACCGCTACCACTGGTTCCTATGCCACCAAATGGCACAGTCATTAATGCAAATTGTAGCAATGAATCGTTGACAAAAAAAGAGCCAGATCTTATCCTTTTCTTCACAAGTGAAATCACAGATTCATCGTTGCTAAACACATAGCATGCTAGGGGGGTATCATGATACCTGCAGATGTTCTGAATAACATCTCTGTCCAAATTTTCGTATTTCACAACCGGCAAAATAGGTCCAAAGATCTCCTGCTCCATCAACGAATCTTCCCATCCAACATCGATGAATATTCTTGGTCTCAAGTAGTTCACAGCTGGTAAATCTGGTGACAGTAACTTCTCTTCATCATCCTCTAGAACCGACTTTGCCTTGCTGTTTTCGATCATAGACATCAATCTTTTGAAATTTCTCTCATTTACAACATGTGTGAAATTCTCAGAGTTGCAATCTTCCAAAAGCTCTTTCAATGCTTCCTTCAAAAATCTAACTACCTTCTGGTAAACCGTAGCATCAACCAATAGATAATCAACCGTGATACATATTTGTCCGGCATTGCTGAATTTAGACCATAAAATTCTTTTGATGGCAATCTTAATCTCATGATCACTCAATGATTTACACAAAATACACGGGGATTTACCCCCTAGTTCCAAGACTACAGGTGTGAGGTGTTTTGCAGCAGCAGCGCTGATAATTCTCCCAACTCCGGTACTCCCGGTGTATAAAATCTTATCAAACTGCAACTTCAACAATTCAGTTGTCTCAGGTATTGCCCCATTGACTATTTGCAACACTCTATGATCCACATAATCGCAAAGGAGTCTAGTAAGCAATTCGTTGAAATTTTCAAGGAGCTCGCTAGGTTTTAAAATTACAGTGTTACCAGCCGCAATTGCTCCCACGATAGGCGATATCAGAAGCAGCAATGGATAATTGAAAGGAGCAATTACCAAGACCTTTCCCAACGGGACATGTTCGGTTCTAACATCGGTTATCAGATACGGTAACATGGGGACTTTGTCGAAGATTGATATTTTGTGATCGCCAACCCATTTATGCAAGTTGGAAATGATATACCCTATTTCTACTAAACATGGATTTATCTCACTGATAATTGTTTCTTTTTTTGGACGATTGAAATCGTTTGATATTGCCTGCGCCATCAAGTCCTGGTTCTCTGCGATACATTTGTATATTTGCTTAAGTACAGTAATTCTGAATTTCACATCTTCAAGCAAATGCTCTTCATGGAAGCTCTTATAGATGATATCATATTTTTCATGAATCTCTTTAACTGGTGTGTATTCTAACATTTTTTTAGTTTTTAGTATTGATTTTTTCTTTTCAACTAGAGTAAACAGTATTCTACTCTGCTATATTTATCACAACACAATTATAAAAATGAATAATTCCAAATGTTTATATAGTTTTCTGACTTTTAAATTTTTCTTTATAAAGTTCTCTTTTTCCCCCTCCGAACTCCCCTTAGCAATCGGAACATAAATACCAAATGAAAATTTATCTTTTGTTGCCAACAAAGTTGTTTTTTGTTTTATAAAAGGAAGTTCGAATGTTGCCACCCCTCATGACACAAAATTTTTCCGAATTTGTCCGCTTCTTTTAGGACCTAATTGTAGAGCATTACTATTATGTGTGATTCACGTGACTATATCCTAGATCCGAAACCGAATTCTCATTAACCTGGTAGGGTCTTTTTTTAAGTTTTTTCCAACAAAAACATTTAATGCTCATCTTGTATTATTTGTTTCTAACTTATAAAAGAAATCTATTTAATTTATGAATAATTCTATAATATCGCTTACTCTACCCTTGCGTTTCATTTTGAACATTATTAGCGACACTGATAGTATTTCCAAGGCTATCGAGTCTTTCGTCAGTATCACCGAGACCGTTTGGATCAACACCGTCAAAAACTTCGGATGCTAGGTTTGCATCATCATCATCACTCTCATCATCACATAAATCCAGAAGATTCGCACTATCGAGCGCAGGGGTTTGATGGGAGCTGGTATCAGAGCCAGCAACAGATGCAGCAGGTATTTCATCATCATCATCATCATCCTCATCATCATCATCATCGTCGTTATCATCATCTTCATCGTCGTCCTCTTCATCATCGTCTTCATCATCATCTCCGAAATTCATTGGAGAATCGTCGTCCGTGTGTGGACGTTCATAAAATAGCATAAAAACTCCAGATATCGCCAAAACTTCATCTTCAGTGGTGATACGGACTTCTTCATCGGAGATCCTCCACCAAACATTACGATACTTACGATACGCAATGTAATGCCCGTAATTATGTGACCCGTAATGCACAATAACAGCTTTGAGATGGTATCTTAATGATGGATCATAGAATTCTTTGATTTCATTATTAAGACCTTCAATTTTTTGCTTGCTCTCGTTAGAAAGCAGTTGATTTGATATATTTTCGGTCTCGGCTGATTTTTCTTCATCATTATCTTCTTTTTTATCGTCTTCTAATTCCATATTTTCATCTTCGTTATCTTGGTCATCTTCTTCTAAGTTATTAGCAAGTTCCTCATTAATAGTTAGTTGCAAATCATCCTGCTTACGCATACTTTTCCTGGCATCAATATTGACACTTTTGTAATTGGCTACGAATGGATTTAAATCCAAAACTATACCAAACTTGATGCCGCAATTGTTCTTTCTGATATAGCCTGTCTGATAATCAAAAACTGATCTGTTTAAATGAATAGATAGTAAACAAGATGGCTTGGAAATGAAAGCTTGTTTAGATTTTTGCGATTTTTCATTGAGGTCTTTAGGTTTCAATTTTTCTACAGCCTCATCTGTAATGATAGGTTTTGACAATTCCTGTTCAATTTCTAAAACCCTTTGTTGGATAACAGGTGAATTCTTGTCTTTGCTAACAGATAATAAGCTCTTGACTTTTGATAAAGCGGCAATTAAAGAGCATCGGTTACATGTCACACCATCAATGATTTCTTTCTCAATGTACTGGTTTAAAAGTTCTTCAAGTAAAATGGAGTTATATCTTCCAGTACTGTCAGATGGCAATGATAATGAAAGGCCACTTGTAACAGAATAACGTAATCCACCAGTTTCACCACACGTTAAACAACCAATACGTTCTACAGATAAGCCATCAGCAGGTGTAACAAAATTGAATCTGTAGGCCTTATGGTCTTCGGTTACTAATGGGTCGATTTGATTAGCAGGAATGTAATAGTGGCCGGTTGAGTAATTGTTAACATTATTAGCTTCGTCTATGGTACTTTCAAGTTCCACAATGACTGGCTTATTTTCTGAACTTGAAGATGTGGACGAGGATAACGATGCAGAAGATGACAGTATCGAAGTTTTCTTCATCTCTTTTTCAATACTATTCAAGACTTTTTGGAAAAATTCGTTAGCATCTTCTTGGTTGTAGCCTAAAAAGCCCTTGGAAAAGCCATCTTCCATGCTCTTAGACACAGAATTTGTACCATATTCCCTAGTTTTCTTATCGTGAGATGAATTCAATTTGGCGAGTAATTTTGTCAAATTCACAGTGAAAGGCCTTTCATCGAGGTTCTCTTTATTGTTTTCCACCTCGTTATCTAGAAAGTTTGTGAAATCTTCGGATGAGGCAATGCTTTGCAAAACACTATTCATGAAACAAGTGTTGCCGTAGTTGGTTAAGCCACCAACCCAGCCGCCATTCTTCTTTATATATTTTTCTAACTTCCTAGTTCTATGATGTTTACGAAACCTCTTTTTGCCGAAGGATTTATTGATACCTTCAAATGCATTCATTGTATGATTGATTAAACTATTCAAAACAGCCGGTAATAAACGAGATAAATCAAAGCTTTTGTTTCTTCTTCTTTTTGGTTTTCCAAAAAGGCCAATGTATAAGTAATTGAGAGGGAAGTATAGGGAATATAAGGTGATCACGAAAACTACTAGCGTATAAAGTTGTTCTCTGCTTAATAAATATTGCGAAATCAAACTTGTATCCTCAGCGGGGGTGTTGAAGTGTAAGCTTTTGTTTTTATTGGATGGTCTGTTATGGGTTTTCTTAGCAGAAGCAAGCGATAGAATAGTGTTGGTAATGTAAATTATCAAGAACATCAAATTATTTTAATGTCAGTGTCAATAATAGAAGGATGTGTCTATTATTGGATTGGAACTCGATATATACTGTATGATAACTTCTTCGTGGTAAAAATGAGACAATCTATAGTTTACAACTGAGATCATAAGAATTAGTAAAGTTAAAAATGAAAAAAAAAAAAAAAAAAAAAAAAAAACACTCTCTCTACAGAAACTAGTAGTAAAAGAAGATAATAATAATTGTCTTTCTTCGCTTGAGTCTGCAACAAAAAAAAAATTTTTTCTTTTTTTTTTCTGTCCCTTTCTTTCTATTGAAAATTCAACAATTCTTGGTGGGGGGAAGGATTGCAGCAGCCTTTGATATGTTCTCAAGATTTCTCGAGAAAAGCAATTAAACTTCGATCAAAAAGGACACGAAGAACATATATCATTGGATCTCTATTCCGCAAAATATAGTGTAAGCTGTATGACAGTTTGTTTCTACTTTTTTTTTTGCATCTAATTGCAAACAAAAGCGAACAAAAAACAATAGTTTGCATCAGACCGCACGAGGTATACGCGAAATCGTCATCAGCAAACCATAGCTCACGATCTATATGACGCTATGCCTGTAGAACAATCGTTAGGGCTCCCCCACAGTCATATATGTATCGACATGGCAGCGATTTTTTTGTGAAATTGAGACTGTTCAAAGCCTGTTGCTCAGTATTAAAGGCTCTCTTCTCTATTCGCGTAATCCTTGTCGGTTAACACGGAACAGTTAGTTGATATGCCGTGCAGTGGCCAAATAAATCTCTGCATGTTATAATTTAATTATTAAAGGGTGTTTCAGTGTTATAATTTAATCAGTGTATGGTTTTATATGTGTTTTGATTTAAAGGTGTGAGGAATCATTATGCAAGGGCAATTTTTTTTCTTTTACAAGAGAGAAAAAAGCAAAGGGCTGGAAATTTTAACCAACCGCTGTTGGGTTCATTATTTAAAACAAACTTGTCTGTAGAAACAATGCAATGTGGCACCATCATCAAAGTCAAAAGAGTGATATATTTTGGAACACATCTTTCAGGAATACAGTTTCAATCAATAACACAGCGATATACAATTTTGTAACCGTTGCATAGAAGAAACCCTATTGATGCTAAAAATAAATTATCGTTTGAAGTCAATTAAGTCATCATATTACTAAAATAGATTTTATATTTCGGAGAGTATCTGGATTATATATATAATTATATATATGTATGTATGTATCTATATGTACATATCGTTATAAATATAAATATATATATATATATACTCAGGGGACATAAAGCTTCATACCACAGAGGCAAAAGACATTGAAATATTTCAAAACAAAGAATTAAGAAAACAGATATCACCCCTTTGTGATTTTCTGAATATTGGCTGTTACGGACCAGACGTAGTATCCTCTCAGTGTTACAAATAATAGACACAAAGAAGAACAAACAGCGATATACTTGTCAAGTAACATATTTATCGGTTTTACTTAACTGAATATAAATCAGTCTTTACACGCTCACAAGAGTATATATTCCTATCTGAAACTAATCAGCATTTTACGAGATAGACCATAGCCAGGCACCATAAACATGTCTAATGGCATACCCATCGAGGAGGAAACTCGGAGGTTGAAGCAGGCTCTCATTGGGGATACCAACAAGCAGCTTCTGAAAAGAAAGACATCATTTGCAAAATTATCGTTATACACCAACAAGAAACATAATCAGAACAAATTAGAAAGTAAAACTAATATCCCTGAAGATCAAATATCGAAGGCTACCGTACCTCAAAACGTTCAACGATTGGTTCAGCTTCTCTCAATATACAAAGAACAGGCTGATCCTTTGGTCCTTGTATTAGAAGCTATAGTATCGGTATTAATTGAGAAGAAGGCATATTTGAATATCTTCATCGAAAGTGATCTCCTATTTCACCTTTCGCATTTGATTGTCTCTCCCATAGATTATGTCAGAATATTTAGTTGTCAGATAATATCACTTATTTCCAAGGAACAAGAAAATATAAATTTTATTTACACCAATCAATTAGTGAGGCCATTAGTTGAGTTACTCCAGGATGAGTCCCATGAAATCGTGTTGCAGTCTATATTTGTCATTTCTAATATTCTGAAAAATGGAAATGAGCAGCATCAGCAGCTATTGATCCAAATTGGTGCTATTTCATCAATAGTACTCCTTTTGTCCAAACATAATGAACTTATTGTCAAATTTGCTATCCAGTCTTTAGCATGTTTGGGTTATGGTAATGTATTTCAAAAACAATGTTTGATAGATTCCGGTGCATTACAATCCATAGCTCCATTCATTACTAATAATAACGATAATGATGATACAATATTGATTGAATCTTTGAAATTATTGGTTAATGTAGCAAAGGGGACCGATGAACAGAAACAAACTATTATAGATTTAGGATTCCTAGATCCAATATTGGTGCTTTTTGAATCTTCAAATGAGGTAGTACTTCGTAAAACTATTCAACTTATTCAGAATTTGGCAAGCGGTTCACTAAAACTGAAACAGGCATTATTGGATTATGATTTTGCTCCACACATATTGGCTTTCATCAATTATAACAGTAGTATTATTCGCTTGTATGCCTTAGAATGTATATCCAACTTGTCAAAAGGCAAAAATTCTCAAAAGAAGAAATTAGTCGAAAATTCAATTTTACCTGTGATAAATACCGTGGTATTGTCTTCAGACAAAATTTTACAAAAGCAAGTATTGCAAATAGTTCAAAATTTTTCAGAAGGTAATGATTTTTTGAAGCTGAGTTTAATAAATTCAAATATTTTGCAAACCATGATGCCTTTGCTTATGGTTGACACTGCCCCTAATACTCTGAAAGCTCCACGTCAACCACAGGCAGCGAAGAAAATATCTTCATCACCTCTCCCTTCACCAACAGCTGGCATAATACCAGGCGCTGTGGTCAAAGTTGGTACAGCTCCACATGTTATCAAAATGGATGATGCCACACCTGTGAAGCCTTCAGAAACTGTGAAGAAAAGGGTAATTAAAATTTACGAAAATATGTCACAGTCAAAAAATAAAGCACACATTCAATATTTGGTCAGCTTGGGTTTAATAAACGATATTCCTACAATCATGAAAATTTCAGGAAGTTCCATCAAAAAACATTGTCTATTCATATTGAGTAATATCAGCAAATATGATATGTACAGCAAGCAAATAGTTATAGACTCTGGTATTCTTTCGTATTTAAAGAAATATCTAGTGAGTTCTTCTGAGTACTTCAATCAAGAAATTATCAATGCAATATTTCAGATTTTAATTGGTATAAGTGAAGGTGATGTCGGCCAAAAGCAAGCTATTATAGAACTAGGATTCATAAATGTGTTTTTGCCTTTATTAAATAACGTTAATGAAACTATCACAACTCTTTCTTTAAGAGTGATTGCTAATGTCGCCCAAGGTACTGATGAACAAAAGCAGCATATCACGCATACTGGAATTTTATCGTCGTTGCCGCCATTAATGTTTTCTTTGAACGAAGTTATTAGAAGAGTCACCATAGAAATATTGCAATGGATAGCAAAAGGAAATGAAACTAATAAGCAAGACATTATTGATATTGGCTCGATAGAACTTGTAAAACCATTGCTCATAAAAGATGAAAGTGATCTTGAAACCAAAATTATAATCTTGAATTTAATTTTGAACTTAAGTGAAGGGACAGATGACCAAGTTAAAAGTTTGGTATATTCAGGGATTTTCAAATTATTGTATCCCTTGGTAAAGCTTAAAGATAACAGACTTATCAAGTTATTAGTTTGTTGCGTTGAAAATGTTATCTTCCAATTTTGTTATGTAAAAAATTTTGTCAGGATTTCGCTTCCGATTGTTTTCACTGGATTTCAAGTATTAGAAGATGATATTACAATTCATTGCTTAAGTGCTGTTTCCAATATGACCTTCAGCGCCGAAGGCCAGACTGAAGTTATCCAATATGGGTTATTGCAGTTGGTTAAATACTTGGTGTCTTCTCAGAATGATGCAATTAAACATGAAGTTGTTAAAATCTTGATTAATATAAGTGCAGGTGATTCATCCAAGAAACAAGCGTTGATCAATTTAAACTTATCTGAAGTGTTTGAGCCTTTATTTCACTGTGATAATGAAAGAATAATCAATGATACCGTATGGGCGCTAAAAAACTTGACCGACAAATCAACAGAAAAACAAAAAATCCTAATTTTGGAATCCAAAGTTCTATTGAACTTAATTCCAATAATAGAGGTTAATGCTCCTTTGCAACCAACTGAAAAAAACAACCGCGCCCGAGATACTATTGTTAAAAAGCTTGGTGTTGCGAAAAACATCTTTGCTGCAAACAGCAATGTTCCACACAATAACTTACCTGATTCCAACTCAAAATCAGTGGATTCATTCTCTACATTTGGTGCAGCTCCGGGGATAGCACATGCAATGCAGCAGCAGCAGAATCAACAACAACAACTGGAAGGATTGCAGCAACAGCAAGATGAAGAAGCTATTGCAAAAAAGGATACTGCTTTGAAACTCCGTGCAATTGCTGTTTTCACAAACCTTTCTGAATCTAATAATAGTGAGTTCATCAAGCAAAGAATTATAGATATGAATATTGTTTCTGTAGTCAAGCTGTTGTTGGTAATTTTCACAGACAGCATCATCAAAAGAGAAATTATGAAACTCATATTGAACTTGAGTTTGGGTACAGATCAGCAGAAGCAATACCTTATAGATATGGGATACATAGATATTTTAGTCCCGTTGTTAATATTTGGGGATGATATTCTCAAAAAGCTAACTACCATGACCTTATATCATCTTAGTGCTTTATTAGACGAAGAGCACTGTGCATATTTGATAGAATCTGGGGTTGAAGAATTATTGGCGCCATTAAATCTGAATAAAGACATCAAACGATACTCACATGCAGCTATAGAAAACTTAAGAGGTTCTCTGCAATCTTTGAATCATAAAGGATCTTTTTATAACTAGTTGGTCTTATTATTTTGTATTTTATTTATATTTTGGTTTTTTTTATAATTATTGTTACATTTTTTTTCACCTATATTCCTTTCACTGCTTTCTTATAGTTTATTGTTATTACTATTTTTCTTATATATTATATGTACAATTAGAATTATTATTATAAATATACATTGTTCTTACTACTTACTCTCGTTAGTGGTAGCACTATCCTTATATCCTCTAACGCTTGGGTAAAGCTGTAATCGTTTAGGCATGTGTGTGCTCGTAACACTCGACCTATCTGTAATCATACAGGCACACAAGCAAAATCATAAAAACACAAAATTGCCATCAAAATTGATAACCGGATCAAGTATTAAAGCATTGAACCAAAAGAATATCATAAGTTGTAATTGTCAGGATTCCTTAGACATTGAAACCAATAAGAATAATACTTATAATAGAAATAAGCATTATTGAAAAAGATAAAAAAAATACAGCATAATGTCATTCAACCAGTTTGAGCTAGATCTAGAGGAAGCGGACCCGCTGACCTCTTTCAACGTGACTATTGAACAGATATCGAACCTTCTTTTCAAGATCAATGGGAACCTTTATAATCTTGAGAAATTTGAATCGTCATTAGAATCCCAAAGGGAATCATCAGTTAAAGGAAGCAAGCTAGAAAGTAGAATACTTGAGTTAACAAACTCGACAACGGATCATTTCAAGGAACTAAATAAGTACAAGGAGACACTAAGCAAAAAGTTCGCATATCAAACAGTCCATGAAATTAAGGATGGCTTGCAGGAATCTAGATTCCACGACTTTACTGATGACGATAACGTTATGAAGCCATATAGTGATAACGAAAATGCGATAACTATAGGCAAAAACCAGTCGTTACAAAAAGAAAAAATATTAAGGGAAATTACAACTTCCTTGAAAATATTCCAAAATATACAAAGTAGGTTTAGGGATTTTATACTGCAAGAATCTCAAATGTTGAAAAATACATCGAATCAACAAGCACTTCTAGATGAAGACGAGCAAACTATGGAAAATCGTACAAACGGTGTACAAAGGCAAGTGCAAGCACAAGCTCAGAAACATCATCTCGTTAAAGAACTTGATCCCATAAACAACGAAGAACTTGTGTACCATACACAGATGGTGAATGAGAGAGAAGAAGAGATTCAGAATATCCAATCATCTATCAATGAGCTTAACACGATATTCAATGACTTGGACCAATTGGTTGGTGAACAAGGTTTCATAGTAGATAACATTGAAAATAATTTGAACAGTTACAATCAAAATGTTCAAGGTGCTAGTAGAGAATTGACCAAAGCAGATAGATACCAGAGGAAATCATGGCGGACAAGAAAATGCCTAATTCTATTATGTCTTGCACTTAGTTTTGCATTAATCGTTGCTGTTTTGGCTATCTCCTAATCATAACATTCATAAATAAATACCTTTATATTAATTCTAGTTAGCTTTTTATATTCAGTTTTTCGTATTCCTGTTTGAAATATTGGCAAAATTATTAACGTTTTCAATGGTTCTTTTGTTATTTCTTGGTTTGCATAATAAAACGCTCCTACTTTTTTTTTTTACGAAAGCACAGTGTATGGCATTCCAGTGAATTTTGATCTCTAATTTGATTGGAAACTTCTTCCACCCACCTTCATAATTGCACTTTACTATTTGTCTCTTTTGATGTCTAATTGTTTGATCAAATTTCCTGGCGCATTCAACAATTATCTAAAAGATCCAGATAACTTCAATGAATGATACATCCAAGAATCAAGTACTCAATTCAGCAATTGCCGGGTCAGCAGCAGGATTGATAGTTAGATTTGTAATTTCACCATTAGATGTTCTAAAAATTAGGCTTCAGTTGGAAAGAAACATAGTCAAAGATAGCAGCGCAGTGCGAGCATCTTCAGCGTTCCAAGTTATTTCGAAAATATATAAAAATGAAGGCATTCTAGCATTTTGGAAAGGTAATATACCTGCGGAGGTCATGTATCTAATATATGGTGCTACCCAATTTTCTTCATTCCTGTTCTTTCAAAAACATGTATTCAGCCAGCTAAATGATGAATTCAACAATTTATTGAGTGGAGGTTTTAGCGGATGTACTGCAACAGTAGCAAGTTATCCGTTTGATACGCTTCGCACAAGGTTTGCAGCGGATAATAATAAAGGGTTCCAAAAATTTTGGTCATCTGTGAATGATATAATGGTTAATGAATCTATTTGGTCTTTTTATAGAGGATTGAAGCCAACGATTATACAAATATTTTGCCAAACTGGGCTTTCATTTTGGCTGTATAACTATTTAAAGAAATTTCAATTGCAATTGAAGGAACATTCCACATCGGAGTCAGTATTTACTACTAGTATAATTATCCCAGTTAGTGGTTTCATGGCCGGTGTTTTTGCAAAATTTGTAACATTTCCATTAGATTCGGTGAAAAGAAGGCTACAGATATCTAATAGTAAGCATTTATTAGATCAAAAAACATATCAATACTTGGATCGCAGCAAAAAAGTATATGAGTCTAAAAAGATAATCAAGATCATATCAAATGTGGTCAAAAACGAAAAAATTCTAAGTCTATACAAAGGTTTTGGGATTTCAATACTAAAAAGTGGCCCCGCTGCTGCTTTAAGCTTTACAATATATGAGCTGGTAATGAATATCTTAAATTAATAGAAGATATAATCCTCCACCACTGTGCACTGTGTATACATGAAATACCTATAAATTTATAATCGAATGCATCTTATAATTCAAACTTACGGGATACACGCTAGTAGTATCATATTTTTTAAAATAAATATCAAGTATTATTATTTCTCAACTATAAAAAAAAAAATTATAAGTTGTATGAGGCGACGACAAAAGTAATATATATAAAAGGACAAAAGAAAGTGAAATCAAGAAAAAACACAGCAATGTTCTTATAATTCGTCATCAGATGAGACATAAGCATCACCTAATTCCTTCTTCTTCTTCATTCTTTCCTTCTTCTTCTTTCTTAATTCAGCACTACTCAACTTCTTCTTCTTCTTAACAGCAGCGATCTTGTTACCCATAGCATCGAATTTATCTTCTTCATCTACCTTCTTTTCAATTCTTGGACCAGAACCTTGACCTTGGACCCAGTTGTGACCAGATGGAGTCATAGTACCGTTAATAACGGCCCAAACTTCTTCAGTCAAATCCTTGGTGAATTCAGCAGAGTGAGTAATAATAACCACACCACCTTCAAAAGCCTTAATGGCCTTAGATAAGGCACCAAGAGAATCTCTATCCAAATAGTTGGTTGGTTCATCAAGAACAATGATGTGGGGTCTTTGCCAGGTACAAGCAGCTAAGACTAACTTAACCTTTTGACCACCAGACAAACCTCTAATTCTAGAGTGAGAAACTAATTCAGCATCTAAACCTAATAAGGCACAGTGTTCTTCAATTTCCTTTCTGGTTAATGGTCTGAATTGACCAGAAGCTAAAGCTTCCTTCATATCAACTTCAGCAACCATCTTGGAGTGAGTTTCAACTAATTCACCTCTTGGTAACCAAGTGTTGTCAACAGACATCATTGGGACCTGTCTTTCACTCTTCATACCCAAGTTTTCAACTAAGAGCCAAGAAATTTCATACTCATAAGAGTTCTTAAACTTTCTTCTAGATAAGATTTCGTTAATTCTTCTGGTGGTACCTTCGACCTTAAAGACCTTCTTCATACCTTCTTCATCAGATTCATTAATTTGTCTAGAAGCTCTGTCCATGGTTTCTCTATCTTCACCAGTTTGGAATCTCCATTGAATATATTCGGATGGGGTCTTGTCTAAATGGGAATCAATGTGGGCAAAAGCGTGTTGTTTAACGTATGCAATACGACAGTTTTCGTGGACGTAAACTTCACCTGTAGTTGGCAATAATTCACCAGTCAAAACGTTAACCAAAGTAGATTTACCGGCACCATTTGGACCAATAACAGCAATTCTAGAAGACAAAGAAACTTGGAAGTTAATGTCACGCACTTGTGGTTTGGTAGTACCTGGATATTGGAAAGACATGTTAGAAACCTTAACAATAGCTTTTTGTTTAGTTTTAACACCTTCCAAGTAACCTGGTTCTGGGAAACTGAATTCAACTTCAGAAGCACCTAATTCGTAATAAGATTTAGCAGATGGGACTCTCTTGACGAATTCAGATAAGTTACCCTTGTACTTTCTTAACTTGTAACCTTCGTAATGGATGATATATTGACAAACCTTGTCCAAGAAACCGGAATCATGAGAAACAATGATAGAGGTAATACCACAAGTAGCCAAGTAGTTGACTAACCAAGCAACGTTAACGGTATCCAAATGATTAGTTGGTTCATCCAATAATAAGATATCAGCGTTTCTCAAGACAGCTCTAGCCAAAGCTAACTTCATCTTCCAACCACCAGATAAGGAGTGGATAGACATTTCAATATGTTCTTGAGTGAAACCGAATTCTTTCAATTTGGTAATAACGTGTTCCCTAGTACCAACTTCACCGGTACCGTAAACGAATTCAACAATAGAAGTGTCAGCTTCAGAACCATCAATATCGTGTTCGACGTAGACAGTCTTCAATTCATCTTGAGATGGGAAACCTTCAACTTGACCATTAGCGATAGCTCTCATTAAGGTAGATTTACCAGCACCGTTTGGACCACACAAACCGTATCTTCTGTTCTTTTTCAATCTCAATTGAGTTTTGTTCAATAAGATCTTAGCACCGTAAGCTAAAGAGAACTCACAGTTACATAAATCTTCACCATCATCTTCTTCGTCATCGAATTTTGGTGGTTGAGGAATGTTTTCGATGGCTAATTTTCTCCATTCTTCAATGATATCCTTAGATTCATTTTCGTGTAAGAAAATAGTCATGAATGGCAACAAGTTAGATAACCATTCTTCAGGTTGGATTTCTCTTTCATCAATCAAGTCACCAGCAATAGCAGAAGCATACTTCATGGTGGTGTCGAATCTCTTGTTAACCTTCTTTTCCTTGACCAAGTTGTCCAAGATACCTCTAGTAACAGTAACATCACCAGCGGTAGAGACTTCAGGAACAGTGTCATCAGCACCAATGTTACCAACTCTCTTCAAAGTGTTAACAGCTCTGTTGGTAACATCTCTGGCTTCTGGATCAGCAATAGTGGACAAGTTAGTCTTCAAAGCTGGGTATAATTTTGGAATGAAAGGAGCGACAACTTGTGGATCATCAACTAACTTGCACATGTTGTCAACAATAACAGCAGCCTTTCTCTTAATAGAGGTTTCTCTTTCAGCTAAACCTCTGGATAATAATGGAACCATAATGGATAAAGTAGCTCTGGTAACTTCAGAAACAAAGGTGGTAGCACCCAAAATGTGAACAGTTTCTGGGACTTCAGTTGGCTTGGCAATACATTCAATCAATTTTGGAATGAATTTTTCAATATCCTTGTTTTCAACGGTTTCAGTAGCCTTGGTGATGGTAGCAGTAGCAGCTTTCTTGACTTCATTTTTGGTATCCCACATGGTTTCAGATAAGATTGGAACCAATTCAGTCATTCTCAAAGCAACTTGGTCCTTAGCAGTATCAACTAAGGCAGAGATGGCAGCCAAGATGGCAACCTTTTCGGTCCATTTGTTAGTGGCTTCCAACTTAGCTGTTAACTTTGGTAAGATAACCTTGATAGAGGTTGGAGTGATGCTTTGGGCAATGGCTAACAAAGCCTTGGCAGCAGCAGCCTGCAAATCAGCGTTCTTTTCACCAGCCTTGGTGGAAATGGTTTCAACAAGTTCAACCAAGTATGGTTCAACAGAAGCTGATAAGCCTGGAGTGGAGATGTGAGCAACAGCTTCCAAAGCGTTAAGACTACCGTTAACATCCTTCTTGTCGGCAATAGTCTTTTCCAACTTCTCGAAAAATTCTAACGGAATATCGTGTTCAATGATAGAACCGTTCAAGAAAGAAGAAACATTAGCAGCAGCAGCGTCTCTTTCGTCTGCAGAGGCAACAGTTAATTTGCTGAATAATTCAGAAAGAATTTGTTCAGATTGTTTAGATTCGTTAGCCATTTTAATTAGTATGTGTAATTCAATGCTAATTCTGATGAATTCTGGTTGGAACGAAAAAGAATACAAAAGAAGGAAAGAATAAAAGAGGTTCAATTCAAAATCAACATTATAAAAACTTAGAAAAAAATTACAGGGGGACAACTATTAGAGTGAAGAAAAAAAAAGGAAGAAAAAAATTTTTTTTGTTAGGAAAAAAAATTTTAGCCACCAAAAAAAATTTTCTTTCTTTTTTTTCTTTCTCTGCGCTCATCGAAAATTCAGTTTGGAAAAGAAAAAAGAAAAAAGAAAAAGAAAAGAGATGTGAAAAAAAAAAAAAAAGAAAAAGAAAAAGAAAAAATAACATTTTTCATGGAAAAAGTTACCCTCTTGTAAATTATGTTATGAGCTCAGGGGATTCCTAATGTGGATGCATGCGTGGCTGCAATGTTTGGGTTTTTGATGTTTGGATTATGTGTCAGGATGACAGACAATTGTGTCAGAAATTCTGCATTTCTAACATGGATTTCCGTTTTTGAACATTCTCTTCGAGACGCGTTTTGCAGATATTCATTTTACAGATATTATCAGAGCAAAGTAAATAGTAACACATTCATTGTAAACGTGGCATACTCAAAATTGGAAATCTTGGCAAGAAAATTAAAAATTAAAAAAAAATTAAAAGTTAAAAAAATTGATAAGGAACTTCACAAACTAAAAAAAAAAGGAGGGAAGAAAATATAGTCTGGAAAAAACGACATTTCAACCGGAGACTTTTCACATCATCATGATTAATACGATAATTAAATCACCCAAAGCAACTGCCGCAAACACAGCACCAACCTTCCAGTACCCTGGAGAGCTGGTGTCTTCACCTACTAAAGCAATAATAGTGTCGTAGTCCTTCGAGATATTCAATCCCAATTTGGAATATCCCGAATTAACAGTGAGATTCAAACTTTGGTCCGTAGCGACATTTTCATATATATCCTCATACAATGGAGCTTTGACAGAGTTGGCTGGATCCACATCCACCACAGGAATGATATTACTACTGTTTGATCCATATTTTGCCTTACCAACACCTAAACGGAAGTACTCCAAATCATAGAATACATACATCTGTCTCATTATTGGGTCACCCAAAATAATTTCATCACTATCTGAATTGGTGAAAGGGAGCATACAATAGTCTGTGCTGTTGAGGACCGGAGGCAAGTCTGTTAAATAGAACCCTTGGTATGACGACAAAGGCCACGTCATTGAATCCAAATCTATGGAAAATGGCTGTCCGCCAAAATTGATATTGAGCGCAATGTTCTCAAAGCTGCTACATTTACCAATAATAGTACCTGCAGATTCGATGAATGTAGCACCTGGGATAGAACCGATCACATTACGGAGCATTATTCTTGGTAATCCTAACGCAGGCGAGCCTGTATCAAAAATAGCAGCATGCTTTACATTAGATACAACAGAAACCTTTGAATTGGTTGCTAGGTCGTTGCCAGTAGAGACCAAACTAGCTCCTGTTGTTGTAACATAGAAATTGAATATATCGACTAATGGAAGTAAGGTTAAATTACCTTCAAACTTTTCTGTATCAATAGCCCCCAAAAGCAAAGATCCTTGAGATGCATTTTCCTGATTTAAATAAAGAGAATAAACTCTTCTTTGGATGTCTCCCTGATCAGCTAGTCTGTATATTAAATTATTATAGGTATATCCAATGTTCTCATTCGATCCCAATCCAATACCTAAAATTGATTCTGATGAGTTTCCCGAAGTGGCCACGCCAAACGTATAATTATCAATAGAATAATTACCAATTGCTAATGTATCATTCATAACATCACCGTAGGCAAATTCGTCTGAATAATACCAATTCAAGAATTTGGAGTTCAAACTTTTAGCACTATTAGATGATGAGTTATCATAAAATTGGAATGACTCACACAGCATTGTTGCTGTAGGGGATGGAACACTTGTAAATGTATAAGCAGAAATAGACGCAGGAATACGGAACGTGGACAAAAATTCATCCGCACTATTGTATGAAGCTGTTGATGGTGAACTTTGATCATGAGCTACAGTCAGGATAGCAGTTGTTTCACTATCATTTTCGCTATCAGTGGCTCCATTATCATTTTCACTGTCAGTTATTTCACCATTACTTTCGCTGTCTTCTAACGAGTTGGAGATGTCGTCAGAACTGTCCGAGTAATCATTGCTTGCTTCCTTGAGAACACTGGTTTCTCTGCTTTTGGATACGCTTGAAGCACTTGTCGTAGTGCTTACTTCGTCATTATCTGGAATCACCTCTCCGATGTCTGAAGTATCATCACCACTGTCCGTGCTCTCAATATCTGAACTGGTTGAACTATTACTATCTGAACTATCATTATTTGAACTTTCATCTCCACTTTCTGAAGTACCACTGTTTGAACTTTCATCTCCACTGTCTGAAGTATCACTGTCACTATCTGGACTTTCATCTTCACTATCTGAACTATCACTATCTGAATTATCACTATCTGAATTATCGGTATCTGAACTTTCATCTTCACTATCTGAACTTTCATCTTCACTATCTGAACTTTCATCTTCACCATTCGAACTTTCATATCCACTGTCCGTACTTTCAGCATCGGAAGGATTAGCGGCTGCGGTGGCAGAAATTACTGGACGGATAACACTGTAAGATGTTTTAGCGGTGGCATATATTGAATCATCGTCAGTACTAGTTTCTTCAAATGCACTTACCTGATAGGTACCAGGACGAACACCTGATGAAGTCTGTGATGTGCTTAATGCATCGTTACCTGGCGTAGTTGTGACGCTTGCTTCTAACCTTGGGCCCCATGATGCTGCTCCAAAATTTAATCTTTTGCGAATACTCCTATCCATCTTCTTTTTCCCCGTTCTTTTTGAAGTGATTTTAGAAGGAGCTTCTAAGTTTCTCTTTGCATGATCGGCTTTGCAAAATGGATTTTTCGGAGAATAAACAAATAAATCGGAAGAACCTGTATCAACAACTACAGTGATATTTTGCGCAGGTGTACCCAAACCAATAACTGCATAATATCTATAGTTCTTGTTGTTATACAAAGTGATTTCATTGGTATTATTATTTTCTGCTACACTTCTTGCAGCAAGTCTATTGTCTGGTGAAAGGCCTACAAATCTCTTTCTGTGAGGCGGCTTGTATTTGAAATCAGGTGGTTCTTCGCCACGCTTATGGAAGTTGAGATCATCATCCATGTTACCTTGTTCTATATCTATTTTAACATAGGAGGAAGCAGCAGTGTGAAGGAGAATTGCTACAATCAACTTTTTGGCAATCATTTTGTATTTGTTTATCTCTTTTTTGATATTGTTGTTTGGGTTAAACTAAAGCAGCCAGAGATTAGAAAAACTCCTGCTTGTATGCAAAGTGTATATATCCTAGTTTGACAAATATATGTTCAATACAATATAAAGCACTTCTTTGAGATATATAAATATTGAAAATAGGTGTATTATTATCGGGGAATAGAGAAATAATATAATATTACTCACAAGTAAAACTGGTGTAAATACTCATCAGATTGAATAACAATAGCGAATATCCAGAAAGAAAATTGAAAAGAAAAAAAAGACATTTTGGTGGGAATAAGCAAAATAGCCACATGCACCTTATTTGACCTTGCCTGTATGGGTTCAAAACTAGATTTTTTTGTGGAACCTTGTTCTAATTTGGCGCACTAATACTATAACAATATAATATATATAACTACTCAAGCCATAACCTGAAGACCTATTCTTTAGATTGAGCCACAAGATTGACAATTTAAGTTACCAATATCTCCATTTTCTTCATTTCTAATCATTAACCATGGTTGAGTAAGCATAGTCAATAGAACTTGCTGGAAACAGTTCGTGGCTGCTTCTAATTATAAAGTCCTTTATCTCGATACTGAACTACCTTAACATTGTCTGGTCACCATGAAGGTAACCAATTAAATACTTTTCTCCTCTACCTTCTAAAAAGCTAATTTATTTATTTAAATTTTACATTTATATGCTCAAAGTATATCTATGTTCTTCGTATCGAATAGAATATGGAACGTTAAATTGACCAGGTCAGCAAATAAACTATATTTCATTGCTTTTGCATGGATAAACATGAGTGATAACTCTAAATAGGAGAATAAAATTTGGGTTAATCAATATAACGTGACTCGATAAGTATTTATATTTATGTATCTATTACCTGCCTGGGCTTTTAAAGCTACTGTATTCATTAAGGAACTACATAAAAAGAAAAAGATAAAAAAAAAGATTCAAAGTTGAAGATTAAATGGTTGTTTACAAGTAACGCATGGATAAGATCTGAACAAGAATTGAATAAATATTTAATGTTCAAGATTTAAAAAATCCTTAAAATAAATGAAATCAGCACAAATTTGATCAGCAAGTTGTGAAAAAAATATAATGCAACATGTAAAAACCTTGAAAATAATATTAAAAGATGGAAACAAAACAAATAATAAGGAAATGATGTATATCCAGTTGATCGATAATAACTTGTTACCTGAAATATTGATTTATTCGATAGCTTCCCAATCACTCAAGGTATAATTAAAAAACCATGAAGAGCTTATTAGTATTGTATATCACTGTCAAAATACGCTTAATATATTAAGGGGAAATACCTGTGTGATTACGCGATATTTTTCAAGACTCTGTCTAACGGATTTATGTCTTTCCTAACTTTCAACCACTGTATGGACTTTAATTATTATTAAAGAGGCTTTATAGAATAGATTCTTTTTAAAAGTTTTGAAGTAATTTACTCAAAAATTAATACGCGTAAAAAATTACGTTTTAAATCAGACTAATAAATAACTTGTCATCACACTTATGTTATTCGTTTGATTATCAGCTAAAATCTGTATATATATGTAATACAACCCTTCAATACTCCAATACATGGACCACACACATATTTTTAAAGAAAAAACGAATACAAATCTATTAGAAGAGAATTCTCACCGTTCTATATTATAGAATACATGGTCAAGGATAATAGGCTCGGTTAAAAATAGTCATCCATGATACATAGATAAATCAGCATACAAAGTAACTTGAAATTTTCAGACTACAGTCGGATTTGCACTAGTGAAGCTACTCGCTAAGAAAGTATGACCGTTTCTCTTGTCAGCCTACTTTCAGTCAAATATATTTCGCTAGCGAGAGAGCAGTATCATAGTGTTCAGTCTGCATGAATTTAGATTAAGTTCCTGTTTCATAATTTTCCAATAAGAGATCTACATTGACATATCTTAAGAAAATTTTCAGTTGTATCTACATACTAATTCACCTAGTATTTATGTATTAATATGAAATTTGACGATTTGGTAAGACTCTAGTTATAAAAAAAAGTATAAAGGTGGTAACGATGTACGACATTAAATGAAAGGGACCATGAGTCCATTGATCATGAGCACACAAACCACAGAAGCACCCATCAATAAAGCATTGACGTTGGATTGCTGACCATTTCCATTATTTTTCAAGCCGCTGAATCCCGTGGCTTCGGCTCCGGTAGTAGTAGATACCTCCTCACCGTCGCTAGAAGCTGCGGTATCTGTAGTTCCGGCATATGTTTCCGAATATTTAGGACCCTGTATAGCAAAGGAACCAATACTCGTGCTGTTTGTAACCGTGACAATATCGTTGCCATTATCGTCATAGTTAGCTGCAGCAACACCCAATTGGTAGTTTTCCAAATCGTAATAAATATAAAAGTATCTCATGAATAGATCACCCGCAAGAATGCTATTGTCACCCAGCTGGTCTATCTGAACAGAACAGTACTCGTCTTTGTCAAGCTTACTTGAAGCATCCAACAAGCTGTATTTAACAGCATCGGGTATAGAATAACTTAAGTTTCTTAAAGGGATATTGTAAGTTGTTCCACATAAGTCAATATCAAAAGTGTATTTCTCCAATACCGAACATTTGGCAACATATCCTATATCCGGAAAGAGACTTATGCCAGGGAATGACTGACCAAGATTGGCATAAACAACGTCTGGAACATAAAGTATAGAGGTTCCTGAATCCATGATAATCGGGTGCTTTGCGGTGGCGATACCAAAAGAATCATTGCCAATCTTGGTGATGTTGATACCATTGGAGGTAATATAGAAATATGTGTAGTATCGTTCACCTAAGGTTACCAAGGGACAAAGGTTTAGGTTACCATCAAATTGGTTCTTGTCCACAGCACCTGCAAGGAAGTTACCGGAAACAGCAGTTATGTCGTTCAAGTAAAGAGAGTAAACTTCCGATTTGATATAGCCATCAGAGTACAATCTCTGGGGAAAATTCTCGTACTCATCAGAGAAAGCTTCCGTGGCAGCTAAGCCAATACCAAAGACCGGGTTTGTGTTATAGTCAGCAGTAACCACTCCAAAAGTGAACGCATCGACGGCATACTCGCCCAAGACTAATTTGTCCTCGATAATCTCACCATTGGCACTGGTTCCATCAACATAACTAATGGTGAAGTTTTCGCCGGTAAAGTTCGCACTGGTGGAGCTGGAAGGGTTGTACGTACCATAGTCTGCAGCACAGAATCCAGTACACACGCCATTAGCACTGCTGTACACCCACAAGTCGGAGGAACCGGTGTCGAGCTGGGCAATCATGGGTGTCTTGTTGGAGCCCAAGGTAAAGTTAACCATGTACGCTACGGTCGCGTTGTTCGAGATGGAGATCTCTGTCTCGTTGCCATCCCTTTTCAAGAGGTGACCCTGGTAGCTTCCCGCGCTGTCCCTGCGTCTGACAAGCTTCTGGCCGTAGCCGACTCCTTCGTAGACGTCGAAGCCCAACTGGAAGTAGTCCTGCGCGGAAGAGGCGGCGGCAGCAGCGCCAGCAGCCAAGAGACCGGATAAAGTGTAGACGTAAGATGCCGATAGCAACATTGCAAAACGGGGGGACAAGATAGTTGATTGTATAGATGCAATAGCTCTAGTTTGTGTTCTTGGCACTTGAAGAGAGAAAAAGATGGATATATATGCAGGACTATTTCTGGGTGGATATTGTCTTTCCACCGCTAAAAGTGGTCTTTTTTTTCATATTAGTTTGCCGTGTTTCTTTTGTGTGGACCAACTTTTCACGGAGTTGATTTTTCTGAGTACTTCCACAATGTAAAGGCGTGCGGTTGAATTGCATCCGGAGGAATGTGCAGATGGCCGGCACGGTAACTGCTTCCCTGACAGTTTTTATTATAAGGATAGGGTAATGAATGCAGTGCTGCAAAGTCATCATCAAACAAAGCGTCCAGGGAAGTGCATGCTAGACAGGGGTCCAGAGCTTCGAAGAGTGGGCATGCACTAGCGACATCAACTCTTCGCTTTAGATTGAGTCTGCGCATAGGATTCACAAAAGTCGATCGATATCTGGTCTTTAATATTGAATCGATCACAATAGCCAGATCGGATGTTGCCCCTAAGGAAGAAGAAGTATACAATAAGAAATGCATCTAGTCCAAACCTTTTTTTTGCTGAAAATTAGCGAGATTAGATGCAGATACGCGCGCTATCCTGCATTGTTTTATTTTTCTGCAAGAGGAATCCTCACATGGCAAAATAAAGGAACTCGAAGTATCTTTTGAATACTAGCAACGCCGCGGTTTGTCACTCATTTTGCAAATATATGGGCTAAAAGTAAGAAATGGTAAGCTTTATACCAGGACCGAGCCAATATGTTTTATAAGAATGAAGTGAAACAAAAAGAAATGAAAAGACATATGGGATATGCTGTGGGCTTTGTGCAGGGCCATAGAGAAGCGAATCCGTGAGCGTCTGCAACTTTAACCTTCTTGGTTGGCTTTTCCAATAAATGCGCACTTTGTGTTCACATACTACATGGGATTTCAGTATACAGTCAGAAAATCCGGGTGCTGTGTACAATTAGCAAATAGATGTTCCTGTGTATTTATGGCAGCCTAAGGCTAAACGACAAGTAATTAAAATTATTGCGCTGGTAGAACGGGCGAGCCCACTCAGCATTTTTAGCGTACATCCAGCATTTCTGCTGTTCTTCATTTGTCGCTCTCGCTTTTGTAAACACACATAATTAATAAACCTTGACATCATCTTTGTGTACACTCCCATTTGTGATACTACTCCAGCACTTCTTACTACCGGCATTGCCAGCCAACGTGGTCTTTGGTAATCTTCTACACTTTGTATCGGGTACTTTATCAAACGTACTCTTTCGTGTGCATTTTTTCCCAAAACGAGCATCTGAATGAATTTTTAGCCTGATCGTCTTTCAGAGATATGGAGTTCCTCTAAAGTGCTCAAAACAATTAGTACAGAACATTTTTGAAAAATCGATCATACAAGGGGAGACCACCTACATAAGTTAACTAACGTTGAGTGCGAGAATTCATTAGTAGTCACATAAGATTTATCAAAAGTATATATTCACCTCACCATTCCTGAACTGCATCAGTCCCAGAAGATTCATAGACATAACATGTATCCCTCAATATGTGTAAAAATTGTAATCCAGAGAAATATTTTTTATTCTTCCCAACGTAGGTTATGCTCTTTGTAATAAACTTAAAGTTTACGAAGAGTTTCATCAAAAATAAAAAATTCAGTCAGTGAAGCCATGAAATTCGTCTGCACGATAATAGTATTTACAAACACAATAATACTTTTTATGCTTTTATTCTCATGCGCGTTTCGATTTGCAAATGCATTCTGCTGGATCTAAATATGGGATATATTTGTGGAAAATGGATAAAAGTTTTGGTTATTATTGAATTCGTCCGGAAATATAAAGAAGCCTAATTGGTTCACAAATCTCGCAATATACATATGTGTACATAAATTCACACACAATATATGTATACATTCTTCCATACATATGTTCTAATCTATCGCAGAATCAAAAGAGTTAACATTAACATGTTACATATACACATAGCTCCAAAAAGATTTTTGAATTACCAAAAGAAGTTAATAACTCTCAAATTGCCTGTGTTTATTCTGCCCACACACTATATCCATGGCTTAGTCTCCATTTTTGAATTCTTTTTCAACTATATAAGTAAACCCAGATTCCTTAAATTTAGGAAAACATTCTGGACATTTGTTATTTTTTTCGTTAGGCTATTTCAATATCAGTAAACAAAACAAATAGCAAATAATATGTTTCCTTTAAATTACTTCACAGTTGCTGCTATCTTCTTTGCATTTACTGCCACCGCATTAAATTATGGTGCAACACCATCTGCTCAAGCATGCATATTTGCTGAATCCCCTACCACTGAGGGTTACGATGTGAAGTTTTACGAGTATGATGATGGTGATAGTTTTGACTTTCTGTCCGATGCGTACCTTGATGGAGGTTACAAGACACATACCTATCTTGGAGAATCACTCGCACAATCGGACATTTATATTAATGGTACTTTGGAAGATATAGATGTTTTGGGTATCATAAAGATTCAGAGTACGGTTCTTAATTTTGATATTCATGCTGAAAACTTCACTGCTGAAATTTCGGCTTACTTTTATGCTCATATATCTGGTTACTATAAATTTCTTATGCATGATACCGATGATTCTGCAGCTTTATTTTTTGCTACTGAAGATGCCTTCATATGCTGCACTGACGTTCAAATCCCAGATGGTGATTTACACTATAATGTTTTAACATACAATAAATGGCACAAAGTCTTTGATCCAGATCAATACTATTATCAATACTTGGAAGAAGGCAAGTACTATCCATTAAGAATTGTTTATACTAACGCCGTTGGCCCTTTCCTTTTTGATCTTTCCATTATTAATCCTGAGGGCGATGATGTTGCGGATGGTTCATCAGGTTACATATTCTCACCATCATCTGCTGAAAATGATGCGGATTCTTGCAGTGTTCTAACTGTCAGCGCTCTGGTGGCTACATCATCAAGTAGTTGGACAGGAAAGGCTACTACTGTTTCGACTTACTATCCAACTGGTACAGAAGGCGTCACTGTTGTTACGCTTATTCCAGACCCAACAACCATTGTTAGTGCTAATTTCGATGGTTCAACTATCTCTTCTACTTTTGTTACTCCAACGGATGCTGGTACTTGGACCGAATCTATTTTCTACCCAGAGGAAACTGTTACTAGTTATGTTCCATGGACCGGCACTGAAACTAAAGCTGGCACAACTATGTTCCCAGAAAACCCAGATTTCCCAGTTACTATTGTTGTTGACGTCCCAGAAGCAATTACTACCACTTGGACCGGTAACTTCACTTCTACTTACACTACCTTTGTTGCGGAAGATTCTGATGAAACTATTGCTCTCGGTGTTGAGGTTCCAAGAAGTACTGAAGTTGTTACTGACTTTTGGTCTGGAACTACAACTTCTTACTCCACTGAATTTCCATCGGATTCAATTAGCGAAGTTATTGTCCATGATTATGTTCCACAAACTATTACTTCTGGTGATACTATTTACATTACTACCTACTGGACTGGTGGTTTCACTTCATACTCCACTGTTAATCCAGATAACATTAATGGTATTACTATCGTAGTTGAGATTCCACAACAAGTCATTACTGAAACATGGACGGGTGTTGTTACCTCTACTACTTTCTACTGCCCGTATAGCGGAGCAGATTCTACCCCTGTAGTTTTAGTTCCAAGTGCTGCAATTACACCAGGATCCCCAGAAGACTGTGACGCCTGTGAATCTTCCGGTTCTCGTTCCACTTCTATCGGTTCTAGCGAATCTTCATCTACTCCATCTTCCGATTCTAATTATTCTTCTATTGGTTTTGGCTCCTCTTCTGTCGGTTCTAGCGAACCTTCATTCACTCCATCTTCTGGATCTACAGCAAGTGTCGATATTAACTATGCAAGTTCTGGTAATAACTTATTAGTAGTCAACTGGATATCCATTATTTGCTTATTATTCATTTTCTCCAACTTCTAATGTTATTTTTATTGTTTTAGATAAACTCATATTATCATATTTTTCTTATTTCTTTTTATCAAAATTTCTAATCAAACTTACACTGATTTTGGTTTCACTTTTCATTTATTTGAAAGAAGCACATTCCGTTTTTTTTCTGACATTTCTCAAATACCTTTATCACTTCCTATATTATTCGCTTTGAAATACAATCATTAGCTTTTCATATTTTCTCTTATTGTTTTTCTTTTTGTATATTGGTGAATACATTAATATTTTATACAACCCAATGTAATTAATAGACATATTATATATATATCGTAGTATTTACAAAAACTTGAGTCATAAGACTGAATGCCTAATGATACAATTCATTTGGAATTAGGTCACAAGACCATCAAAATACAAGTTTATTCCTTATCTTTACTTGAAGTGAAATATTTCTTTAATTTTAGTTAATAGCTAGTAATTACAATCTATTATTGATTAGGAGTAATAATCACCGAAAGATTCTTCTTATCAGGAAGTCGTAAGTCTGGATACACCATAATTGCTTAGTCTTGTCTGATCACTATAAAATGTGATCAATTTATCCCTGAATTTTTACAAATGCTGGGTTAGTGTCTTTATTTAATTCAAGTTTTTACACGTAAGGCCCACCCACATTTATCAATACATATTATATCTCAATAACATTGCACCTATATAAAGATATATATTTGTTTTGTTTTCCTGTGTTTACTTAACCTCGAGACATTGGTAACCCCCTAATTAGAATTAAAGGTAATATTTATCTGAAAAAATAAGGTAGAATGTTGTATTTTCTGACCTGACTAATTTAATGCTCACTCTTGAATTCAATTTTGTTAAGAGGGTAGAAATGTCTTGAGTACATAAATTCAAAAATAGAATAAGGATAGTAAACCAAATTCGCCAAAAATAGGAGTTTAATTGATCAGCTACATTAAGAAAGAACACTCGATGCAAAGACATAGTACTTGCATAATAAATAACATGTATACTGTTTGTGTCCACAGGATATACCTAGTGTAGATCAGTTACAGAAAGGTGAATCATCTTAATTAATGAAGATCACTTAAGATGCTTTAAATTGACAAATATCACTTACATAATTAAAACAGCGCGGATTGTTAGGATTAGAAATATTATATAACAAGCTCACATTTACCTAAACAATTTTAGATTATATTTCAGAAGAACAGATAGATAAGAAGGATAGATACACATAAATATATAAACATATAGAAATATACAATAGACCTGTCTCGCTCAAATCGATATGAGTAATAATATTAATTAAGAGAGAAATCATGACTCAAGTTTGAGCGGACAGTCCAGTTTGAACATTGAAGAATAATGTTATATACGAGAATAAATTGACATCGCCTTCTCTAGCTCTATTGGCAATTTAACTTCCTTGATATTGACAGTATCATTATAATATATATATTGCAGGTGCGAATAGTATCATTTTTTATAGTAAATTTGATTATTCACTTTCACGCACAATAAAAAGTAGAAGAAAATTTTTTCCATTTCAATTGTTGGCGATGCCCGATGATGTGAAAAACTAAAGAGAAAAAAGATATCAAAATTAATACTTAGTTACCTAAGCAGCTTGGATTCGATCATAATTTAAGTAAATTATATAGAGTATTCTAGTATTATTGATATTAATCTTTATTGTGTTTTACTATTATAATATAATCTAATTCTTTCAACCAAAATAATCTTCGTGTGTGAGTGTGTGAAACATTTTGTGGAAATAACTATATATAAATTTCCAATATAAATACCTAATTACAACGAAGAACTTACAGGTCCTGGAAAATACCTTGAATCATTTGTGATAGATTATTAAATTATACCTAAAAACAATATAAAATTAAAATGTCAGGAAGAGGCGGATTCAGAGGTGGAAGCAGAGGTGGCCGTGGTGGCTCCAGAGGTGGATTTAGAAATTCTGCACCACAAGGACCACCAGATCAAGTTTTTGAGATGGGAGCTTTCTTACATCCATGTGAAGGCGATATTGTGTGTCGTTCTATCAATACCAAGATTCCATACTTCAATGCTCCAATCTATTTAGAAAACAAGACTCAAATAGGTAAGGTTGATGAAATATTAGGTCCAATGAATGATGTTTATTTTACTATCAAGCCATCTGAAGGTGTCCAAGCTACCTCTTTTAAGGAAGGTGACAGATTTTACATTGGTGGTGACAAGCTTTTGCCGAAAGAAAGATTCATTCCAAAACCAAAAGTAGCGGGACCAAAACCAAAGAAGGCCAAGAAAGCCGGTGGATCATCAAGAGGTGGTGCTAGAGGCGGTTTCTCTAGAGGCGGTGGTAGAGGTGGCTTTTCTAGAGGAGGAGGCAGAGGTGGTTTCTCTAGAGGTGGCGGAAGAGGTGGCTTTTCTAGAGGAGGAGGCAGAGGCGGTTTCTCTAGAGGTGGCGGAAGAGGTGGTTTCTCCAGAGGTGGAAGTAGAGGTGGATTTGGTAGAAACTAAGAACAATAATAAAGCATTTTCACTATTTAAAAAAATACCATGGGACACATGTCAATTATTTATATACTTTTCTTGATTATTTCATTCATGTTTATGTTTCATTTTTTTCCCAAAACTTAAAGCTATTGTTATAATTATTTTTTTATTATTCCTTTGTTTATCTCCGCAGACCCAGCCTTTCAATGAATAAATTAAAGATAAAAAGAGACGAATATTTATTACTTTGTATACAGACAATTGCTGATAGTATTTCTAAATAATATCCACAAAAAGGAAAAAAAAACAATAATGAACTCATGAAGTTCCCTATGAATACTATTTCAATTTCGGATATTTAAATAGTTCATTGCACAATAACAAATAGAATTCTTTTTATGAGATAACTCTCAATATAGAACTTGAGGCCAATTTGAATGTAAAGCAGGTGAATCATTAAAAAAAGTAGATCTTGTGGGAAAAAAAAATTAACCGCCGTTACAAAAAATACCGAACATCGAAAAGCATAATTTTTAATGAGATATTGATACTTTACTTTTGCCTCTCAATTAACCATTTTGAACTTGACCTAAATATCAATATATTTGACATTTTTAATCATAAATACGAGCCATATCTTGAAAAATATAAAAACAAGTCAACTTAAGATGGCACGAAAACGTTCAAATTCATTTATTTCTAAAAACTCGATACCCAAGAAAAAATTAATCATTCATCATGATAAAGAAAGTAAGTAGATTGTCTAAAATGAAACATTTGTAGTTATTGCTTGTATGTAGTATTTTTAAGGTAGAGAAGACTAATAATATCAATAATTCAGTAATGAAAAGACATAATAATTCTGATAATTTTCACGTTTCGAACGTTGTAGCAGATGGCTTAAACAATCGAGCATTAACCGAAAAATATATGTCAAACAGCGAAAAAAACCAATTACATAATGAAATAAATCAGATGAATCATAATAACTTTTATAAAAAGAAAAGCATAGATGGTATAAAAATCAAGAAACTCAACTCTAATCAATTCAATATGCCTGATGGCCTATTAGTATTTGAAGATGCATTTCAAACCGGGAAGAAGAAGAAAGATAGTATTGCTACAAGTACAGCTACCAACAATGTCAGTAACACAATATTCAGTGATGAAGAATTACAGGAAATTAAAGAGATAAATCCTTTTAAGGATGTAGCTATCGACAAAGAAAAAGATGTGGTTTTAAGTGGCTTTCAAAAGCCCATTGAGTTTAAATACAGCAATAGTTATTTGAACAAAATGGCTGCATTAAACAACTTTTTGCTTTCAAGTAGACCGAGCCCAATTGAAAAAGAAATCAGTATTTCCATACTATCTAATAATGAAAATTTTTTGGAGATCTTCCAGGAACTGCTAATAGAGATTCATACAAAAAAAATAAAGTGAGGAACTACATATTTCATTAACAAGCTCAAATAACGATTGCACATAAAATAAAGATTGCACATAAATATCACTAACTGCAAAACAGTGACTTTCTACTTCTGATTTTATTCAAACTTTCTATATATTGCTGATAATTTTGCTCTTATTTTATTTGAATTGCCACAAGCAATAAATGAACATGAATGACTCCTTCGTGATGTTGGAATAAATCAATAAATACAGCTATTTATTTACCCGGTCTCCAGATGCTTTTTTTTGTCTATTTTTTTTCGGCTATTTAATTTTTTTTTTTTTTTTCTGAGATGGAGATTTAAATATTTTTCAGCAAATGAAAAAAAAAAAAAATCAAAACTATAAATTGTGAATCTACTGAAATTGATTCTTTTCCTATTTAATCTCTTTTGCATATCTGTGTTTGAAGTTCTCTAGTCGAGGATACTTCTTTCAGCGTAAATAAACTAATTAATTCTAAATCAAATGTTTGATTTAGGTTAAATTGGTTTCTTATTAAGGCTTGAAAATTAGAAATTACTATATTATATTGATTCTCTTTTTACTAAATTATTAGTTGATATTGAGCTATAAATTGAAAAAGCATTAATTTCTAATTCTTTTCCAATTTGTATCTTCTAAATGATGACATGAGTGCATTTGGCTCGAGATTTTCTATCGATGTGGAAAAAACCTAGCTACCTTACTTTTTTTTTGTCTGAAACATATCAATTAATGGCTAATTTGATCAAGCAACAAATCAATATAATATTGTGATTATCACCAAAAGTCTTAGTTCTGTAAAATCGTTAACATTCTACGAACAGGATTTGAAATTTTAGTTTCAACACTGTTATAATGGAAAAAAAAAATTTTGACTTCATAAATTCATAATAGTACATTTATTTCAAGATGTTTAATATATAATATATAAAAAGCACAGGCAGTTATTCATCATCAAGGCCAACAGCGTCAGTCATACTTTCTGTGGTGTTCACGACGAGTTCATCAAACCCATCTACTTTATCTCCTATCATTGCTTTCAAGTGGCTGTACTTCATGTTATCTTTGGAGCTACCCATAGAAGAGTTACTAACTTTTCTTCTCTTTCTCAGCAATACATTCTCAAAACTTTCGACTGCAGGAAATAACGTTACTCCCAGCAGTGAATTGAATCTGTTATCATCTGAATAATCGATGCCTTTGTTCAAATTTAAAGCGGGATCAAGGCCTTGCTTCTCTAGATTCTCTAGGGCTTTCAATCCTTCATCATCTTGTTCCTCTTTAGGCAATAAAGTGCCATATTTCATAGCTGCTTGATCAGCATCTTTTATTTCAATCTCGTGAGCTATTCTGCAATGGTTGATGAAACTTTGAGGTGAAAGAAAATCAACCTTACCACATTTGTGGCATCTCAAAGATACCAACACTTTATCTGATCTTCTACAGATGCACATATTTCTTTCTTGGTATCTGTATTGAACAGATTTGGTGGAGGGTCTCATACGTGCCACCACAGGCCGTAGTGCTGCAGATTGTGATCTTGTGGTCATATAACCGTTTGAAACTGATCCGTAGACCTTTCCTGAGGTCGAGGTACTATCTTTCAAAGCATTCGTATCGAATCGTCTATCATTATAATACAGATCACCAATGTTTCCTTTTTTTTTGCTATCTGTTGCATTTCCATTATTAATGGCATTTGCACCCCTATAGAATTGAGAACCATTCAAGGCATTTTGACCAAATTGCAATCCATCGGCACTACCACTCCTGCTGACGTTGGCACTAGTATTGGTCAGAAATGGAGTGTTGGGGTCATTATTGGTTTGGGTGTCATTGTCTTTTCTGTACACTGATAACAACTCTACATATTTCTTTGAAAACTCATTAGGTTCAATTGTACTCTGCTCTTCGCTTTTGTCACCTTCATTTGCACGACCCTTTTTATCTTCTTGCTTTTCTAATTGGGATCGTAGAGCCGTAAGTTGTGCTTCAGTCTTTCCTATCTCCTGCTCTACCAATTTTAAATCTTTATTTTTCAATAAGATCTCCAAATCAAATTCCTGGTTCACTACCTGTTTAATTTTGCTGCTGTTGACAGCCTCGCCAGGAGTACTCATATTTGCTTTCAAGTTATTGGTATTTATCGGTATTGTTCAAGTGTAAGAGATATGTATGATCTTTGCCTTCAGAATTCAGCTCAGCCTGTATTTTTTTCATTGCTATAGTACTAAAAAAGAAAAGAAATATATAATCAAGTGAGTAGCACGTGACAGTTAGAAATTTTTGGATCATATGCAAATGATTATTGCATGTGATACATTTTTAATCTATAAAATTATATTCGTATTAAGCCCTCTTTCATTTCGATACCTGTTTATTTTAAGTATTACGACTAGTGTTACCATCTGAGTTTTGCTATTACATCTACTGCATTCAGTGTAGTTTATTTATTGGTGACCTGGGGATTCGACAGTAATCCTATCCGGGGGAACTTTGCAGAATAATGATCATTAGACTTTGAGAATATAAACACACCATTTGAAATTCATTTGGCATGATATTGATAAGTCTATAGTGATCATGATATTGATAAAATCTATAGTGATCATGATATTGATAAAATCTATAGTGATCATGACATTGATAAACTCTATAGTGGTCACGATATTGATAAACCTTATAGTGATACCTTTCAAAAATATTAGTACAATTAGAAAACGTTAGACGCTACTGCAATACGCAAGAAGTCTCTATAATATACTTAAAAGTATGTAACACCAATAAAGTAGTATTAGAACAATCGAAAAAGGCAGGACACATATTGTAATCCCGTACTCATGGCTTTTTGTTTGGCAGCATGCAATCTGACGGAGCATCTGATGAACAAACAACAGAAATTAATATCAGAAATCTATAAACTTCAAAATAGTCGACAAAAAAATATGTAAAACAGAAGATTATAATATGTTTAAATGTAGATATTTATGATGTTCAAAGGAGATCATCTATGCTTTGCTCTGAGTCTTTTTTAATCAAGTCAAGCATACCAGTAGGAAATATAGGTTTACCATTCTTATCAAGAACGTATCTGAAGGGCATTTCTGTTGCTTCATATTTGCTGAACCTGATCTCTGGGTAATCTATGAACTTAATATCCTCAAATTTTGTTTGGTTAGCCACAATCAACTGGGTTGTTCTAATTGCGGTATCTGTAGTCATTTGCTTGTTACCCAAACGTTTGCCTTCGAAGCCATACTTGTCCCTCAATTCACCGGTTCTGTCTCTTGGTGGATGGTCGCCCAAGATTCCTCCAAACACGAAATAGTCGAATTTATGGCTGTCTCCAGGAACCAAGTCTGTTGTTGCAGCAGGGTCCAATAGACAAGTCTTGGATTTCTCGATGCCTGCAGCCGGAATGAAAGGGAAATCTTCAGATGTCAATTCTGTAACTTCCTTGTTTGTCCATTGGAGCTTCAATTTCTCTAATTGTTTCGGGATTATAGTATCTTTAGGTAATGATGTCAACAATAAATTTTGAGCGCCAACATCTCTGATAATTTGGCTATATTCTAAGATAACCCATTCGGTGAACCCGGCTTCCATATGTTCAATTATGTAGATCATTATTTGTGCTATTATGCTTGTGGTTCTGCTATATATGTAGTGTTTTTTTCTTTGGGTTTATTGCTAGTCTGAAGTATGTCTTAAAAGATAGATTGTTTTGTGATATAATTTTTGGTTTTTTTTTTTTTTTTTCTTTTTTTCAATTCAGTAATGTTCAAATTTCGTTTTTCTGTCTGTCTCCGATGAGAATGGATATGTAATTTTTTGCTCAGCATTGCAACACATTTTTTTTCCCTGAACCTTAAGCAGATGGGTTATTAATTGACAAGGTTATTTTTAGACTTTGAAGACTCCGAAAAGCGATACGTAGATACAAGGAGCCAGCGATACGAAGAAGCCAAACAAGTTGAAGAACATAGTATCACATAATACTGAGCGGTAGCAAAACAAGAAAAATGGCAAAAGGACTGGACAATCAATCAGCCGCTAATAGTCAGAGGAATGATGATAAGCCAAAGAAGAGAACATTAGAAGAAAAGGTCGAAATGGCCAAGAAGAGAATGAAATTACAAGCAGAGGCGATACAACAGCAAAGAAGGAAACAGAGGGAGAAAGAAAAGCAGAAGACACAAAAACACAAAGAACATGAAAGACCAAAAGAACATGAAAGACCAAAAGAACATGAAAGACCAAGCGGAGGTGTGTTGAATCAAAGACGTAATGTTGGTGGTGGTGCTGAGCGCGGTGGTAATGGATATAATAATAAGACAGCTAATGGAGAGCCAATTTTGGGATTGAATGATATCAAGTTGCACCCATTGTTTGCGGAGATGCAGGATGAGAGTAGCAAGGAATCTAAGGATAATAAAGGTGTGAATGCTAGCCGTGAACAGACTGGTAATGATAGATTGGCTGTGAAGAAGAGCGGCGGCAACATGTTGAATCCGTATTTCGATCCTACCAACATTTTCATTGATAAGAGTAGAAGAAAGAGACGCGGCTTGGTTTTCAACGAGAAGGGCAAGTTCATTGAGATTGCCAACAAGTTTAGGGAGACACAGAAGGCAGAGAGATTACAGCGGGAGGAGCTACAAAGAAAGGAGGAGCTTGGTTTGATTCCGGATGACAGCCTCAACGAGTCAAACTACAAAGACAATGAGTACGTGCCGAAGATGGAGTGGTGGGACAAGCCGATATTTCCTAGTGGGTTGAAGTATGAGGATTTTTTGAACGACGAAGAGAAAAGAAGCCGGGTTCTAAATAATGAGGAGGTGATCCACAGATACGTGCAGCATCCGATAGTGTTGCAGGCTCCTTGGGAGAGACATTTTGCTGAACAGAAAGAGATGTATTTGACCAAGAAGGAGATGAAAAGAATGAGAAAGAACAGAAGAACGGAATCGCACAAGGAGAAGCAGGACAAGATAAAGCTTGGGCTAGAGCCGCCGCCAGCGCCAAAGGTGAAGTTGAGCAACTTGATGAACGTGTTGACGAATGAGGCGATCAAGGACCCAACGGCGATCGAGATGAAGGTGCGCCGGGACATCGAGGAGCGCAAGGCGAAGCATTTGGAGGACAACAACATCCGCAGGTTGAACGCGTTGCAGACGAGAAATGAGAAGCGGGAAGAGAAGGTGGAGCGAGACATGCAGGAGAAGGGTATTTTCTGCGCGGTGTTCAAAATCAGCAACGACCTCAGCAACAACCGGAACAACCAGCACATCTACAAGTTGGACATAAACGCGCAGCAGTTGAAGTTGAAGGGCGTGTGTGTGATTCCGTTGAACGGAGGTGGCAGCAGGCCGTTGTTCAGCATGGTTGTTGTGGAGGGGTCGCAGAACGCGGTGGGCAAGTACAGGCATTTGTTGATGGAGCGGGTGCGGTGGCAGGAGGAGAGCGAGAAGGTGGGAGAGTCAGATGTGGAGTCTGCAGAATTGGAGTCCGCAGAACCAGAATCCGCAGCATCCACAGAGTTGGCAGCGGTGGATGTTGGCGCGGCTGCGGGTGTGCCTGTGCACCGCGTGACGACGAACGCCGCGAACCGGTGCGAGTTGGTGTGGGAGGGCGAGCTATTGAACATGCAGTTCCAGAAGTGGTCGTTGCACAAGTACGGGTCGGAGGAGGAGATCTTGGAGTTTTTGCGGGCGCACGGGTGGGCGAACTACTGGGTAGCGTGCAAGACGAGTTGAAGGTGTATTTTGATGTGTATTTTGATGTGTATTTTAATGTATATTTTTAATGTATATGTTCAGTGTATATGTTCGGTGTATATGTTCGGTGTATGCTGTCTAGGTTGGCGGAAATTGGCTAATCTGGCGACGGTGGTCTGTAGGTGATGGAGAACGCGTGTTGCGTAATACATGGATACACGATGAACCGCGGTTTACAGTCAGATCTGTGTTGGAAGGAGATAAGACAGCTCGAAGAGAATCACGAGAATCAAGAAATACGGCGGAACAGAGTATTGGTGCTGCACCAATGTGTAACAAAAATGTGTTACAATATATTACAAAAGTATAATACAATATAACATGGCATAATATAATACAACTGAACAGCGCGAGCAGCTCCCACTGAGCTCCGTTCTGGGACACGGGGCAGAGAAAGGTCCTGGAGTGTATTTGAATGTTTGAGAAGCATTTGAGAAGTACTGATCGCATTTTGCTGCGGTGTATTGTGCGGCGTACTTTGCTACATTATTGTTTTTACATATTTTAGTATTGTTTTTATTTTTTGCATTTTTTAGTATTATTTTTGCATTTTTTAGTATTATTTTTGCATTTTTTAGTATTATTTTTGCATTTTTTAGTATTATTTTTGCATTTTTTAGTATTATTTTTGCATTTTTTAGTATTATTTTTGCATTTTTTAGTATTATTTTTGCATTTTTTAGTATTATTTTTGCATTTTTTAGTATTATTTTTGCATTTTTTAGTATTATTTTTGCATTTTTTAGTATTATTTTTGCATTTTAAATCTTCCATTTCACACTTGGCCCTTCCATCTCCATTTCCTCCAGAAAGACCCCGCGAAACCACGCAGACCACAACGAGGAGCCCAAGAGCCCACGAAGAGCCATGAGAACAGAGAAACAGCGAGTAAAAGCGAATATCACAACTGACTCAACTGTTTACCGCCAGAGAAAGCGAATATTGCCACCGTGGAGTTGGCGCGTTGTCGAGCACGGTGATGGTACTGCGGACGTACGGGTGTACGGGTGTACGGATGACGTGGAGGCAGACGCGGACGAAGCAAATAGAAAATACGCAGAACGAAGGAAACGCGAAATAAAATAAGCGGCCGGAAATGCAGAAAACAGAAACAGAGAAACTAACCGCAGCGCGACGAGAACGGAAAATGAACGGAAATAAAATGAAATAAAAATAAACAACAAACAGAGCAGCCAGAACACCAGGGAAACTAACCGGAAGAAAATGGCGGAGTCGCAGGGAGAGAAACAAGGAAAACGAGAGAAGAGAAACACAAAAGAAGAAAAACACAAAAGAAGAAAAACACAAAAGAAGAAACACAAGAGAACAAGAAATAAAAGAGCGCAAAAGAGCAGTGCATCACTCATAACACCGCTACATGCACGCCAGAACCGACCCCAGCGGCCAGCGCCCTGCACTAACGGCCAGGCAAAACAGTGGCAACGCACGCTCACAACGCTCACAACCGGCGCGCTTACGCAGGAGCCGTCGCGGAAACGGAAACGGAAATGCACCCACACAAGGCGCACACGCATACGGCAGCGCGGAAGCGCACCGCCGCGATCCTCCTAAACCTGTTCCAGCTCCGCTAGCCGAATGTGGGCCTTTAGCACCAGGGGATAAATACCCCCAATGTCCTTTGAAAGCTTGTTGCGTGCCCCGTCCGCCGTCTCCGTCCAATCAGCGCACGGCTTTCAGCTTCTCCCACAAAAATTTTTCTTTTTCCTTTTTTTTTCGCATTCTCTTTTTCCACCCTGCTATTGGCGGGCGTCCTCGTCCCTGGGTGCCTCTAAACTGCGCAGGATCCGCGGAGGATTAGGCAAGTCGATTTGACGATTCGCCTGGACGCCCGCGCACGCTCGCCCAGAAACCGTTCTTGCACCGAACTGCCACCGGCCTCTGCTGGAGAAATAAACAGAAACAGAAACAGCTGGATCCTTTCCCTCTTCTCCACCTGGCGTGCACTCCTGGTTCTCTTCTCTTCTCTCTTCTCTCGCCACGCTATCCTCATCCATTCCAAACACAGCTACCAACACAAATATGGGTTCATACTACAGAATTTTAGGTGCCAAGGTTCCATCCTGGGCGGTAAGTGGCTTTGCGGCACAGCGGTGAGGCGGCAGCTGTCAGCAGCTGCCGCAGCCTCAGTTGTCCGCTGTATTGACTGGTTGGCCGTCCAAGCGTCAGCTCGTTTCTCCTCCTTTCGTCTCAGTTCTCCGCGTACTAACACCTCTAGTTATCCATGGGTACCATTGGCGGTGCCGTTGCTATTGCAGTCTTCCCACGCGGCGGCGACGCTGCCGCTGCGCCAGCCGCCGAGGCCCCTGCCCCCGCCGCCAAGAGCGACGACTTCGACGTCGAAAAGCTTTTGAAGTACGTATCAGCCAACCGCGCACCAATTGTGCACCACCGTTACTAACACCGCCATTACTAACACCGTATCTAGCGACTTCTTGAAGGACGAAAAGAAATAGGTGCTCCGACACAATTGAATGTCCTGTCCACATCACGCTGGCAGGCAGCCCACACGTTTCCCGGCATGCCTGCTGTTCACTCCTCAAAACGTACGTACGTACGCACATATATACATACATAAGGGCGTTTCTAATAAAATACAATCAATCGATCAATCACACCATCCGCACCGCAGAGCGCAGCGACGTCATGTGCTGGCCCTCCTGGCGTCGTCGGCCTCGTTGTAGAATACGCTGCAAACGCTTGAGAAGCAGAAGCAGCATCAGCAGCGGCGAACACAAAGTGATCACGTGCAAGACATGTGCATAATTGGCACGTGACCATATTCATCTGTCACGTGACAAATGTTTACACGTGACACACCATGCACAGGCATGCTTTGATCTGCACCAACATGCATGTTTTCACACGCATTTTCCTTCTCTTTTTTGTCTTTTTTCCACTCAGATTGTCTTTCTTTCTTTCTTTCTCAAATGCCGCTTTTGTTTTTCCCTTTAAAACCCCTTTTGCATTGACCTAAACTCAAGAAAAGAAATCCTTACTTTTGAAGGCGGGAAAACCAGCACAACACACATAAAATTTTTTTTTTTTTTTGCTTTTCTCTCCCTTTTCTTTTTTTTTTAAAAGAATCAAAAGAAAAAGAAGCCAGCGTTTAGAAAAAGAAAAGTAAACAACTCACACACAAAAGAAAAAAAAAGGGCAGAATACCAGATTCATCCAGTAGATTGAGTGATTGAGTGATTGAGTATCCATCTATTGAATATCCATCTATTCGTTCTTCAGCAACACCGACATCGAGCTTCTCCCCCAACACTATCAGCTTCGGTACAGATAAGACTACAATCAACACCTGGTACGATTAAGCCGACCCCAGAGACATTCAAGAAAACAGACGTTCAAGAAAACAGACGTTCAAGAAAACAGACGTTCAACACAATCAAACCCAGCAGGATAAGGTCACCAACACAAGATAAACAAGATATCGACCAACCAACACACGTCCCTGCCTGCTCTTTCTGTATCCGACTAGAAGCACAGCACATATCCCGTTGAAACCTCTGGCCACCACCTGTACTGCCTTCTCCCTCGCGCACTTTGTTTCCGTGGATGCAAACATCTCCAGCATCAGTAGAACACCTCGAACAACATCACCACGTTCCACAGAGAAGCCAAGCCCACAAGCGC
This sequence comes from Saccharomycopsis schoenii, assembly GCA_010994365.1. Lineage (NCBI taxonomy): Eukaryota > Fungi > Ascomycota > Saccharomycetes > Ascoideales > Saccharomycopsidaceae > Saccharomycopsis > Saccharomycopsis schoenii. The sequence goes on along the minus strand of JNFU01000012.1, from coordinate 40,361 downwards.
AAAGCAAATCAGTACCGTCCCTAAAGCACAGAAACACGCAGCAGCAGCTGGTCTTCGTCAGCACATCAGATCTTTCCCGTTTTTGCTTCCGCATTTAGTTACCCCCTAGTAGATAGCAATCCCGTTGCAACACCGTTGCCCATTCCAGTAGCACACACGAGAAACCCCTTTCATGCCAGCTTGTCTGCCAACCCATTAAGCATAAGCATAACAATCAATCCACAATGTCGATGTCTGGTAGCAATAATTTTGGTCCCGACTCCTTTTCTAGCCCAGGAAGACCTCCTCAGCCACCCGCTAAAAACAACGCAAGATTGCCTCCGGGTGCCACCCCATCGGGCTACCCAAATAACAAGAGCAGCAACAACAACAACAACAATTACCACGCAGCAGCTGCAGCAGCAGCTGCAGCTGCTGCCTCCTCGGTCAATGCTAACATGAACGCCGGCAACCAATTCAACTCAAAGGTCACACTAGGCCCCTTGTCTCCTAACTCAAATACCTACAAGATTCCTCAAGTGCAGTCTCAAATAGTGAAACAGGGTTTTGCATTGATGAAAGAAGAAGGCATGCTTTTCAGCAAATGGAGCAAGAAGTTCTTAATTTTGACTTCTAAAGAATTGACCATTTATAAAGCAGTGAAAAACAATGAAAATAACAATAATTCGTCGCTAGTGATCAAGAACTTATCGAACCCTCAGCTCAATCATTTCAACGATGGTAAGGGTGATGGCGTGGATTATTATAATAATGACTCCTTGATTACTCAAACCGTTGTAATTGCCACCGTCAACAAAACCCAGAAGATTCAATTCAACAATAAACCTTTCTGTTTCCAAATATCCTACAATAAAGAAAATAACTCCTTGCTCAATTTCTCAGTGAAGAATGACATCGAAGCTAAGTCCTGGATTAATGAAATTTGGTCGATTTGCCCAGCCAATACTTTGGGCTTGAAATCTTATAAGTCAAATGCAGCTATGCCTGGCATAGGTGGCATCAGCGGTTCTGTATCAGGTCCATCTAACTTCACTCATAAAGTTCATGTAGGATTTGACCCAAACAGTGGTGGTTTAACTGGTTTACCAGATACCTGGAAAAAATTATTGAATACATCTAAGATCACCGACGAAGATTGGTCTAAGGATCCAAATGCCGTCATTGAAGCATTGGAATTCTATGCGGCTGTAAACGGTGGCGGCAATAATGGAGAATCCACAAAGGTACCTGAGGCAATGTTAACTGGTGACGCTAATCCGTATTTTATCGCATCTCAAAAATTGGATCAAATCAGCGAGAAACCTTCTTCATCACAGGTATCCACCCCAGGTTCAAACTCAATTGTTTCTTCTCATAACAATAACAATAATAATGGCAATAACGGTTTACTCAATTCTTCATCTACCACGTCACTTTCTAGTAATAATAATAACAACAAGAATATCTCTCCTGCTATGCATCCACCAAGCAATATGCCAATAGCTGGTGGAACTATTCCAATAGCTACCGCTTCTCCTCCAATAGCATCTGGGCATCCGCAACCATCATTGGCTCAACAGCAACAACAAGCTTCCAATATTGACCCAAGTGCAGGCTTAAAACAATTCCACTTGAGAAAAAATTCTAATGCAGCAGGCCAAGCTGATGATTTGCTGATGAAGCCTTTGTCGTTACATTCCAATTCCAACAATTCAGGATTCACCCCCGCAAGAAAGGCACCTAATGCTCCACCAATGAAGTCACAACAAGGTCAACAAGCTCAGTCCGAATTGGTTCCATTAAGAAGAGCTCCTGCGCCTCCAAGTAAAGTTGGTCTTCAGTATCCTCCTAACAAGTTCAACAATAATAATGATATGATGGATAAGCAGAATGCTCTCCAGCAGCAAAGAGCTCAACAGCAACAACAAATGCAACAACAAAGAGCTCAACAGCAACAACAAATGCAGCAACAGAGAGCTCAACAGCAACAGCAACAACAAATGCAACAGCAACAACAGTTGCAACAGCAAAGAGCCAAACAACAGCAACAGCAACAGCAACAACAACAGCAACAACAGCAACTGCAGCATAAGCAAGAGCCAATGTCTAAGGAAGAATATATTCAAAAGACCCAACAGAAATTGCAGCAACAGCAACAGCAACAGCAGCAATCCAAGGCATCTGCTAACAATAAGAAAGAAGCAGAGAAAAGAATTTCCACCATGACAGAGTCTCAAATCATGGCCAAATTGAGATCTGTAGTGATCAATATTGATCCAAAACCATATTTCCAAATGATTGAAAGAGTCGGTCAAGGTGCTTCTGGTTCTGTTTATTTAGCAAAATCTTTGAAGAGAAATGGTATTAAGGTCGCTATCAAACAAATGGATTTGAGCGCACAACCAAGAAAAGAGTTAATTGTCAATGAAATATTAGTAATGAAGGATTCTCAACATAAAAATATTGTCAATTTCTTGGAAGCATATCTTAGAGGATCTAATGAATTGTGGGTTGTTATGGAATATATGGAGGGTGGTTCTTTGACTGATGTCATTGATAACAACTCAGGCAAGATTTCAGAGCCTCAAATTGCATCTATTTGTTTACAAACTATTTTAGGTTTACAAAACTTGCATCGTAAACACATTATCCATCGTGATATTAAGTCTGATAATGTTTTACTTGATGCTAACGGAAATGTTAAGATTACCGATTTTGGTTTCTGTGCAAAATTGACTGATCAAAGATCTAAAAGAGCTACTATGGTTGGTACTCCATACTGGATGGCTCCTGAGGTTGTCAAGCAAAAAGAGTATGATGAAAAAGTTGATGTTTGGTCTCTTGGTATCATGACAATTGAAATGATAGAAGGTCAACCTCCATATTTAGATGAAGAGCCTTTGAAGGCATTGTATTTGATTGCTACGTATGGTACTCCAAAATTGAAGAATCCTGGTGTTTTGAGTGATAACATCAAAAAGTTCTTGAGTATTTGTTTATGCGTAGATGTTAGATATAGAGCTAATACCGACGAATTATTAGAACATGATTTCATTAAAACTGCTTGTCCAGTATCTGGCCTAAGCAAATTGTTAGATTGGAAAAAAATGAAAGATTAATTGTTTTCATTAATACATCATCCTTTAATTTATTTTTCTTTTTTTCTTTTTTCAGTTTGAAACGATAATTTTATCTCATTTTTTTAATACTCTTTTTTATGCTTTATTATAATTACTACTTTTATTCATTTATTCATGACTCTCTAGTTCTCGTTACTGTCTCCATATATATTTTAATTCTATAATGATTAATAATAACGCTTATTATATTTATCAATTTGCAAGCATGTATTGTACTAATTAATATGATATCAAACAAAAACTTCTCTAACTATAATATAATGATTCACACTTTAGCGAAATCAATCGCTATAGTCTTTTCTCCATCGCTTTACTTAACTTCGTTTTCCTATTTATGTCAGCGGATCTTACCTGTCTGATTTGCCCTGATGATGTTAGCGAGTTCGTGCCGGCCATACCTAACCCAATCTCCTCACCGTAAGAATTCATAACAGTATCTTCTTGCTTGCCAAATTCCATTCTATTCTGTGCTTTCTGTAATTCAGTTAAGCTATATCTTTCTTTCATTTTGCGGAACCGTCTTCCTGCTCTTTTCTTGGATACCTTATCTACAGGAACAGGTAGAGCTTTGACACCAGAATTCTCAGGTGGCTCTAGCAATTTTTCGATTTTTTTATTTATTTCAGTTAAAGTCTTTTCTCCAAAGCTTCCATCTGTGTACGACCCCGATAAATCCATTCTTGCTGCTAAAACTACCTTTGCTGCCACTATCCTCATGACTTGCCTTTTAATCAATTCAGGAGTATTCTCTATAAGTGGAACTTGATAAAGATATCCTCTTTGTTGAACACCCACTTGTCCAAATCCAATTTTTATAGGTCTTTTATTTCCAATAGAAGCGATATTACAAGCTGGCGTCATTGATAACCCTTGCAATCCACCAGCATAACTCATCAATTGTACAGCACAAAAAGAGCCTATTATTTTGCTCAAATTTGGAGCAAATTTGGATAATCTTTCAGATACAAAATTCATGATTTTAAATCTAGCATCATCTAATTGAACTATAACATTACATGCCTGACTAATGGCTTCAAATTCATAGTCATTTTCAAATTTGAAATCGGCAGGTAACTCCAAAATAGACATATTTATCACTAATATTTTATCACCGGACAAAATTTTCTGTAATTGTTCTTTACCATCTGCAGTAGATATTCTTGCTAAATCTTTGTAACCCAATAATAATACTGTCTTTGAATATTCAAGAGGATCTGGAACTATTGTTTCAAGTTCTGGAAATCTTGGATGGTATTTTTTTTTGACAAATTGATGAATTAGAAGAATCTCATTCCGAATCTCTTGAGTAAATTCATTGGCAGTAATCAAGAAATCATATTCTTCGTTATCCGAAATTTTATTTAGATTCTCTCTCATATCATTGATTTGGTGAAGAATAGGTTTTAGAAGTGATAATAATTTCGATACTGAAGAAATACTTTTGACTGATTTCATATTTAATCTCAGTAGCAAGTCCTTGGTTGAAAGATTCTGATCATCAGATACCAATTTATTAATCTGTTCAATTAGCTGTTCACCGCTATCTTTTGCAGCATCCGATACCAACTTACTGTTCTTATCATCACCAACTTGTTCCTCTAGATCTTCCCCCTGCTCATTATCGGCGTCACTATCCGACATATCTTCAAAATCAAGATCATTCTCTAAGTCAGCAACCAAGTCCTCATCTTCATTATTCCATTTATCCTTCAGATCCATTTTAACAATGTTGCAATATTAATCAGCTTCTACCGTATATGACAAATAATTAAGCTTATGTTTGGCTGGATTTTGATGTGTAATAGAAAGCTAATGCATGATGGGCTTCTTTTTTTTTTTTTTTGGACTTTTTGCTTTCACGGAAAATACAAAACCAAAATATTCAACACAACTTTCCTAATTTGAAATCCCAAAGAGAACAAGATTATTAACCAATTCAACTGAAAATGTTATAGCAACTTATTACTTCAACAATTATTGATTTTTTTTCGTTATTAACTGTTTTGAATTTTTAAAATTTATGAGATTAAGACCTATGATGCTCAAAGCAAATTTCTTTTATGCAGTAGCAAATGGTAGACAGACTGGCGTGTTTCTGAGTTGGGAAGAATGCAAGCAACAGGTATCTGGATTTTCAAAGGCTAAATTCAAAAAATTTGATTCGTATAATGAAGCTCAGAATTTTTTACTTGGTAGCGGCATTAATATTAGAAATAACAATGACCCAAAAAGAACAAGCAATAGAATATCTAATAAAGGAAAGGTTGAAAAGCCAACTACAACAGCATCTACTATGAGCGGAATTCTTTTAAGTTCTATTAGTAACGTGCCAGAGAGGCATCCAGAAGACTCTGATTCCTTGATATTTAATCGCAAACCAAGCGAGCCTAACTCAAAAGAGACTAAATGCAGATATCAATCATACATAGAAAATGGGGAAGTCAAACTTAGACGTGTTAATCAAGATGATGTAAAAAAAAATATAAGAGAAGAATCCTTAAAAACCGATAACACACCAGCTATTCATTATATTTACTGTGATGGCGCATCAAAGAGCAATGGGAAGCCATATGCATTGGCTGGGTATGGCGTATTTTTTGGAGATAGAGATTCTAGAAATATAGCTGAACCTTTAAAGGGCAAAGTGCAAACGAACCAAAGAGCAGAGCTTTCTGCTATTTTACACGCATTAAGGATTATTTATCAGGAATTATTGAATAATGAAAACTGTGAAAAACCTCCGTACTATCATATTAAAACAGATTCTAAATACTCTATTAACTGTATTTTCAAATGGAATAGGCAGTGGATTAAAAATTCATGGACTAATTCTAAAGGTCAACCTGTGATGAATCTGGACTTGATCAAAGATATTTTACAAGTGCTTGGATGTGTTAATCAAAAATATGGAAAACTTGGATATGAAGATCTTAAGGTTACATACGTTGCCGGACACAGCGGTGATTACGGAAATGACCAAGCAGATGCTCTTGCTAACAGGGGCGTAGAATTCCATTGAGGAACTCAATTATAAGATAGAAGGGAGTTTTTGCCAAATATTTTTTCTATGTTGTTTTCTGAATAAATGTGTTGTTATGTGTTTTTTTTGCACCTTTTTCCATTTATCACTGTGATTCACTTTATTTGCTTTGCTGTATTTCGGCAACTAGACACGATAATGGTTATTTTGTTACAGTTTAAATAGCTTGAATATGTATATCAGTTCACTATGAGGTCGCCATATTTTGCATCTATTTATAAAAGCTTAACAACCATTAAAGGCTAATTATCTACTGTTTGTGTGATATTTGCTTGTTTTTTTTTTTTTTATACTTATAGCATTGTGGGTGTATACATAATTATCACCATCTATTAACTACTTATTTTAACTTTACATATTTATAACCTATGCGAGGTACTTTTGAGGAATTGTATTTAATCTAATACGAACGTTCAATTCTTGAGGGCTGGTATTAACGTATTGTTTAGCTGGGCCACCTTCTTCTGTTCCATCTTCATGCTCAATTTCATGCTCATGATGAAGCAACTCGTGCTCCAAATCTTCTTTATGCTGGACCTTGATATCAGGATCGCTCTCAGCGTGGTGTTCAAGCCAATGATGAATCTCGTACTCGTACTCGAAATCGCCATGATGACCAACACCCACACCCATATCAGGTAATTTTCCGCCGTTCTTCGAAAACTGTCTCCATTCGTCCAAGGTAATTTTACCATCTCTATTGTAGTCGCAAAGACTCAATACCTTATTAACAATGTCAGACTTTGTCTGCTCGCTGATGCCTTCGCTCTCATCATGAGAACCCATCCCGTCACCTTTGCCCACAACTTCTGTTCTTAGCAACCCGTACATATTCAAGATATCTTTCGCAGTCAAAGCATCCTTGTCATCAGATACGTGCAAATGGAATACGGAGTCTGAGTCATAATCGTCGAAGCCGTGCTCGTTCTTCATGTGCCATTGCTCCCACGATACGCCCTTTGGTGGCTTCTCTTTCAAATCGGTGTCCACATTAGTAGCGGAACCCGAGACCAAGCACAGAAATAGGAAAGCAGCCATCAAGGCACCATTCAACAAGACATCACCGCTAAACTTAACCATTCTTGATTGTTGTTGTGAATATTATGTTTGGCGTGTCTTTTTCGACCAGTAAAGCAAATTTGATTGTTCGGGCTTTGATAGATCAAAAAAGACCACGATCTGATTAGAGAAACTAGCAATGAAAAAAAAAAAGAAAAGAAAAAAAAAAGGAAAAAAAAAGAAATCTAAAACGTACTTTTTCACGTGCCACAAACGCTGTGATAACCCTTGCTTTTAGAACTTACTACAATGATCCTATGACGTTACTGCTTCTTTCAGTTGCAACACAGCATCATGAGTTTGTCATGTATAACTAGAGGTTTGTTTAGCAAATAGTAATACAAGAGATACGTGTTGAGATTTGCAGTATCTTCATCAGCTCTTTTTCTCGTTGAAACATCACTATATAGGAACACTGCACTATTTTGGGTTACCCTATCGGAAAATTGCAAAATTCAGAAAAAAAGATTACATCTAAACACCTTCTAATTAATACAATTTACAAACTACACATTTACCAATTATAAAACCGATACACTCTAACATATTTACATCTGAGTATATGATGCATGAACAAATTTATTAATCTGTACACTTATACAGTACAAAACAAACACACCTATGCATATACACCTGCTCACTGTTACATCCTGTATTCTATAAACCTGTGAACCATTGAACCAATACACCACATGAGATATGATTACCCGGTTGTATTATGGGGTTTTTTTGCCTTTATTAGATGCACCCTATTAATTCTTTTTTGGGATATCACTATCTTGTGCAGTTCCATGTTATGCTTTTTTTTTTCGTTTTGATTTTGATGGCATTTTGTTTGTACTTATTTCTGTGGTACTTTTTGAAGCTTGTTTGGGGGAAGCAGAAGAAAAAAAAATAAAGGCAGAATAACAAAAAAAAAAAAAAAAAAAATTGATTATGAATAATGGGCTGGATTACTGATAGTAGTTACTATTGATAACCTGAACTGTAAGGAAAGCTTACACTACAAATTAGCTGATAATCATTAGCAAAAACCACATATACCTAGTAGATATCCATTTCTCAATAGCCAATTATTGGATACAGTATTCAGGTTTTGCTATATATTTCACGACTATCTATAGCGATCCTGCCTGAACTCTTTGTCTTGCTTAACTTTTCCTACACTTTGTGAACCACAGCTTCTGCCAGGGCAAACCAGAACTCTTAAAAAACACCTACAGATAGCAGCCAGCATAAATCTGCGCCAACTAATAACAAAACACTCAATAGAGCATGTCAGATCCAATTATGGCGGTAAGAAACACAGTGCGGACGATATCTTCTATAATATACATGATCCAGATCATCCTAACTGTCCCCCTATCTTTTGAAATAGGCGGCAATAAATGCGGCTTGGCCTTTTCGTTCACACTATTTCTAGTATATGCTTTGCTAAACACTATACGAATATTCTTTCTCATTAATGGCAGCCACAAGAAGAGCAAATTGCGATATGTTTTCTATCTACAGCATCTCTGTATACCATCCTTGTTCATCTTTTTCCTATCCATAAACAGCAGCGTTAATACTAGTGAATCCCTTTCTAGTACCAGCAATTCAGTTTTCCATTTCCTTCCTAATTCCCAATCTGTTCTGCCCAGATTTATTTCTTTCCTAAATCATTACTACATCAACATCTGGAACTTTTTTTTGAAAAATTCAACTTCCTTCTTCGTCTTACTAGAAGGCATTTGCTCGTTGTTATTGATCCAGGCAATTGGTAAGTCTTTCAATTACCTCTTGGATAAAAAGAAATCGGATAAGGATAGCAGTAGTAATAATTATATCCCAACCATTTTAAATTTATTGATTTGTGGAACCATTTTGACTGTTGCTATTTTTTTCCTCTACAACATTTACTTAATCCCTGAATTGAAGATCAGCCTATTATCCTCTACGTTGCTAGGTGCAGTAATAACATTTTGCTTTGGTGTTTCCTTATTTGGTATAATCTCATTGAAATCTTCTTTGATTGAATCTGTTCTCATATTTGCTTACATCGTGAAATGCATTTATCAAACATTTCCTGAACTTACTACCAACGCAAACAATCAATTCAATGATATCTTGAAACAAATTACAGAAAACTTCAAAGAACAAACTTTATTCCAAATTAATAATAACAACTATTATTATTCTTCTGTGCTTCGCCATTATGACGCCAACAAAAACTTCTTGATGAATTTTTATAATATGAATTTCAAGCATTTCTTCTCACAAAAACAAATAATAGATAATGTGGCTAAGACTACTACTACTGTTGCTGAAGCTACTATTACCGGTATAAATAACAACAACGACGCTGACCAACATGGGAATTTGAATTTCTTGTTAGCTTCAAACACATCAATATTCTTTTCGATTTTGACAAAACTTGTTTCCAACAATAAATCTCAAAAATTCTGGATCTCTTTTTATAGAAGTCTCAAAGTTTGTATCAAATTAATCACATTAAATTTAACTAATGGCTTCATCTCATTATCTTTATTTATGATTGACGCTATCATCAATTTGAGAGTCCTGATTATCTTCAATTTAGCATACAGGATATTGGTATTTTATTGCGCTACGAGAATCATTCCTGCTTTGAAAAAATCTTCCACAACTACAAGCGTAACACAAATGATAAATTCTAATTCTAATTCTACATCGGCTAACACTACCATATCTTCCACAAATTCCTCCTCATCTATGGTCAACAAATCAGGTACTCCAGGCACTATTCAAGAGATTGAAAATGATTACGGGTCACATCATCAAGATAAAGAGTTAGATGATGAATATATCTTAGATATCGATGAAGATGATGCAGAGGTTATATCTTCATCTTCTATTCCTTCGCTATTATCACCTGGTTCATCATCCTCGTCACAAGCTTCAACTATCAAGTTGTCTTCATTAATATATTCTTACTCTCCATGTGTGATCATTATGCTTTACACGAACTTGATCCTTCTTCATAGAAACGAAATAGATCCCAATGTAACTATTTGGGGTTGGTGGACTGATATGCCTCTCAAAGTTAACCAAATCCAATTTTGGAACTGGTTGAATATGTTCTTAATTTTGGTATTGTATATCATAGAATTAGTTAGCGAGAAAACAGTATAAGCCAACCAATGGTGAGAGTAAAAGAAGGAAGATGATTTATTTGGCTCAAATTATTTTGTATATTATAGTTTTCATATGTTCATTTTTTTTTATCTTGTTTTAATTTAATTATTATTTTGTTTAGATTTTTATTTATCATCTTCTGTTCTTGCTTTTTTATTTTATGGTCATGCTTCTTCGCAAATATGTTTATTACTAAATAATACGGTATTTTCATAATCTCTAACACGTTTATAGGTGTTTTTTTTTCTTTATTATTTAGAAAAAAAAATGAATCAAATCAAAATTAGTACATTTCTATATTTATATACAACTTTAAATATTATAATACTGTTGAACATATCTTTTCTCACTCTCATCTAAAGGTAATCTCAACAATTTTTCAACTTCACTTTTTCTCGTGAATTTATCACATAAAATCACTCCACCAAATATAAACTCGACTATAAATTTGCACATGATATTCACAGCAATTTTCACATCTTTACTATCTTCTATGTTCACCATTGGCAAGTGAACAAATAAATTATTAATTAAACTTTCAATAACTTCAAGTTCGGACTCTGAGAATTTTTCGTCCAATTTCTTCAGTTCAGCCAATGTCTTCAAAAGAGCATAAGTCTTGTAAGTACCAATACTCTTAGACCAATCTTTCAATAAGAAGTTAGAACCATTTTCTTCTTTGAAGCTTTTAGGGAATAATTCAACTAAATTCATCAATTCATCCATAAGTACACCATCACCAATGACACATTGTGGAGCAACCTTTTGAATAATAATCATATATGCTTCTTTGTATTTTTCAGCTTCAATCAATGCATACGCTTCACCAAGATAGTCACCTTCATAATTATATTTCAAGGCAATTCCTGATGCAATTAAACTCCTTGGAATATTAAATTTTTCACAAAATATGTGGCCATTATCATTATCAACAATTTCATCAATCTTATGATATATCAAGTCTTCTATGTATTTCTTAGCCAAGGCATCATTTTTCAAATGGATCAAAATGAACAACGCAAACTCCCATCTGTTCAAAATTATCAACTGCTCTGCAAATTGCAAGGTTAATTTATCAGCAAAATCAAGTAATATCTGTCTTTTTGTTGATGATTCCTTGTCAATAATAGGTAATCGACTTAATAAAATGTGATAGACATACCATTGATTCAATACATCTAAAGGATAAGTGTTACCCCTGCATGTCATAAAGGATTGCCTTGCAGTATTGAAATCAAATCCTTGACTATCATTTTCTTTATAAATCAAACAGTACAATTTTAAAATGCTTAGTTCTGCATCTAAATTTGCAAAAGCAGGATTTACATCAATAAACTCAGCAAAAAACAAGCAAGTAAGATCAACAAGAGATTTGTTCAAATCACCATATTGTAGAACTAACAAGTATACAGTTTTCCATGATAACCCTTCAACAACATTGATGCTATCAGTCGTATGAGTAAGGAAATCACCAGACAACAACTTGTAAATCTTCAAGATATATGGTGAAATCATACCCTGGTACGAAAATTTCTCTTTCCAATATTGTAATTGATGTAACGCACCATTTTTCACATTAGGATCGTTGGATCCTAATAATGTAATCACAATAGCCAAATGATTGAACTTTGAACTCACACAAACCTCAGCAGCTTCATTTATCTCTGCTCTACATAAATGATAGAATACTTTTTTCAATATCTTTTCATCTTCATCTTCATTGTTAGAATCTTCAGATTGTGGCAGTTCTTGATCATTCGATGACAATAACCATTTGCTAAGAAGTTCATTTCTTGCAATATCTATCATTCTAAATTTCTGCAAATCATCGTAATCAGCACTATTTATTTCGATATATTCGCTGTTATCCAAAATCCGGTAATCATCAAACAAAATAGAACTCAACTCCCAAAAAAAAGCAAAAGAGTTGTTTTTATGCTCTTCAAACAACTTGGCTAAAAATGAGAACTCTTGAGAAGGAGAAGCATTAATTATTGGTAACTTATTCTTACTTCTACTTTCAAAGTTAGATAATCTATAATGTTCATCAAAAATTCTTTGTAAAGTGAAAGTATTTTCAAAAGATTCAAATTTCTTATTTAGCTTAACGTATTTGAAACTAGAGCTTTTAACATTTGTGTACAAAGCTCCTTTCTCATTAAATATGCAAAATTTACTGAAAATCAATTTTTTGCCGGGAACTCTTAATTCCCTCAATGCATCATTATTATTCTGAATCATCCTATTAACATCACCAAATAATATATTATCAAGCTGATTAAAACTTAATTTTTCTTTTTTGATGGGCTTCTTGGATATAAGCTTCTTAATGTCCTGTTTTTTCAAGGAATTAGAAAGAGCTAAGCATTTTTGTAATTCAGGATTAAAGAGAGAGTAAAAAGAATCCTTGGAATTTGAAACTTCATCAAATATATCATCCCAAGACTGATTTTTCTTCAAATCTATAATGTTCTCTAAAATTGTAGGATCTGGCTGTTTTTCTAATGTTTGGAAATCATTATCTGTCAATTTCTCGGGCTCATAAACCTTTTCATGCACCAATACAGCCTTTTCATCACTGTCTGATGAAGAATGTGTATCTACCTGATTCAAGTCTGGCAGATCTAATTCCAAAAGAGAGTTTTCTAATCTTTCAATATCCTGATCATTTATAATGTTACTGTCATTCACACCTGTCATTTCATGATCCTCATTATTATTTCTCCCATAAATGATTATATCTTGAGGATGATCATTTGGCTTTGCCTCATCCTTTCGTATATTCAATGACGTATTTTCTTGAATAATATCATTTGGGTCAATTTCCATATCATCTGTGAAACCCCATACTGTGGGTTGTTTATTAATCGGGCTAACTTTACTCTTCACAGATTTCTGCTCTTGCAATTTAAGAGTTTTTTTTGGCTGAGTCTCCTCACTCAATTCCTCATCATCACTATCATCGATCAAACCCCAAATACTAAAGTGCTCAATTCTAAAACTCCAACTTCCACTTTCAGCAATATAGTTAATGAATTGCATCTCTTGTTGCTTTTTCAACTTAGCACTGAATTTACCTACATCGAAATTTTGACCTCTGGTAACGTTCTTTGGAAACATATTCTCTAAAGTTATAATAGCCTCTACATTGAGCCCTTGACCACGGGGGGGCTTATTCTGATTATCAGTATAAACCTCCACTGTTTTTGGGTGAAAAATTATTTCTTTCTCCGTTAACAAATTCTTGTATAAATTCATCTTTATAGATAATTTTGGATCACGTTCTGCGAATTGAGATAAATCTACATTCTTTTCAAAACAAATCTGACCGTAATTTTTACGGCCAATTACAAAGTCAGGAACAGCTTTTAACAGTGATAAAGTCATTTCTGCAAGTTTTGGAATCGTTGGGGAGCACCAATAGCCCTTTGGAGAATTTTCAAAATCAACGGAATCTTCTTCTTCATTAGGAGTTTCATCTTTTGATATATTATTGAAATTTATCTGATCATGCGGTTGAATATGATTAATTGTAGATGATAATAATATAGTGACATCTTTCTCCGAGCTGCCGCTAGCTTTCTTAATATTTTTAATTGACTTTTTAGATGCTGTTAACAATTTTCTTCTCTTAGCAGCAGATACTTCGGGATCAATGACCAATTTTTTGATATCATTGAATTTGTATTGAATATCTTTAGTCTTCGAATCATCCAATGAATAATTGAAATCAAAATTTTTTTTAGAATACTTTTCCAATAGGACTTGTCCATATTCATCATCACCTTGGCTTGGTGTTAAACTCATTAATATATTTGAGCTTGTTGAAAACAAACCCTTTGTCTTTGAGTAGTTAGATCTATTCCCATAAGACTTGCGGTTTCTTATATTATTTAAAATGCTATTACCACCAGAAATTCCAAACGACGAATGATTGCTATAATTGGAGGCATTGGATAACTGTCTCTTTCTACCATTTCCAAACAAATGTTCCGTTGAATTCTTCGTGGCCAGCTTGTGTTTATTGGTGATTGAGTCAGGCATTTCATCGATCTTTTCAAAAGATAAGCTAATTCCAAAGGGAGAATCATCTAATGTAGCAGCTTTAGCCACTGTCTGTTGCTGGAATTGCATACTATTGCTCGCTAGCGGATTACTGTTAAGCACTGCACTATTGTTGTTGTTGCTGCCATTGCCAAATAAAAAAGATGTATTAGTTTTATTGGATGGAAACATCTTGACTTCGACAGCAGATATTCTTCAAATATTCTGATAATTCTAAAACCACAATTACACAATTGAAGTTTTTCTGAATACTTTATGTATTATTGACCTGTTTCGTATTATATATGTGGTTATTCTTAAGAAGTATATATTTATCCAAATCACCACTGTTAATTGACCATGCAATAAAAACAAAGAAAAAATTTTCTAATGTTATACTCCGGGTAATGTGTCTGCTTACGGTTCATTGATGTTTGGATGTATATTATTTTATGTTAGTAAGATCATCTTGATAAAATGTGGATATTTGACAAAATAAAAGATTCAGTATTTGATGTTTTGATACATATCTAAATTTATTATAACATATATATTAATATATACGACAATAGCCAAACATCAAGACGCTGCATTACTATCTATTACACGCTCATATACAGTGGTGGTCTATATAGAAATATATTTATCTGATGATTTATAGGTTTTAGAACAGCCTTTTCCTCTTCAGTTAGAAATAGCAACATGAATATAGCACCTGCCACAAACAGTCGAAAAAGGAAAAGTAAAAGCACAGATAGTGGACCTGGAAAAGCTGTCTCGTCGTCGTCTTCTACGTCAAGATCTGCCTCTAATTCTAAAAATGGACCTAATAAAAGAAGATCAACAATAGTGAAGCAGGAGGACCCCCTAAAATCTATTGACAATATCCAGGCGAACTATGTTGTTGCTGGCAATGCTAATAATAACAGCACCAGTAGTAGCATCAACAACAATAATAATAGCAATAGTTCTGGTCATCGGCCAGTTACGTCTTGTACACATTGCCGTCAGCATAAAATAAGATGCAATGCTAGTGACAACTATCCAAATCCGTGTCACAGATGTGAAAGAATGGGATTGGTATGTGAAATTGATCCGCAATTCAGACCTAAAAAAGGAAGCCAGATTCAATCATTGAGGAATGATGTTGATGAACTTAAAGCTAAGTTGGACCTACTTAGAAAAAATGAATCCCTAATAGCTCAAGCATTGCTTGAAAATCGGCATTTGGAACAATTGACTGATAATAAGGGTGCCATCGAAAGCAATGCTACAAGTACCGATATATCAGGAATTGAGAGTTCAAAAACGCCCATGATTGCACAAACGTTTATCCATAGAGATTCGCCACTTGTATGTACTTCTCCAAGTGATGGCATTACAAAGCAGAATATCGGGAATACTGAGAAATCCAATATTGTTAGTAATAGTTCTAATACCAATCAAAGTGAAAATAATGACAAGGTTAATGACTCCAGCAAGAATTTGCATAATTCCAAAGTTTCTCAAAGCGTATCTGGAAATAATGTCAGTTCCGGTTTGGATATTCAAAATATAAAAGAGTTCACATTAGGTGATGTCCGTATTCCAATAGAAAAAGCCAATGAATTACACAAAAGATTTGTGGAGGACTACTTACCTTTCTTACCTATAATGACATCCAATAGTGCCACTGAACTTTATTCACAGTCACAGCTTCTATTCTGGACTGTTTGTTTAACAGCATGCTTGTCTGATCCTGAACCTACATTATACAATAAATTGGCATCTTTGATTAAACAATTGGCTATAGAGACATGCTGGATAAGAACACCGAGATCCACTCATATCGTTCAGTCACTTTTAATTTTATGTATTTGGCCCTTACCAAATCAGAAAGTCTTAGATGATTGCTCATATAGATTTGTGGGTTTAGCCAAAAATTTGGGATTCCAACTTGGGTTACATAGAGGAAAATTTATAAGTGAGTTTAGTAGAACTCAAGTGAGTTTGGTAAATGCTGAAAAATGGAGAACTAGAACTTGGTTGTTTGTCTTTTTTTGCGAGCAATTATGGGCATCTATTCTTGGGTTGCCACCAAGTATCCAAACTGATTATTTAGTCGAGAATGCAAGAATTGATACGACTTTACCCCCTATTTTTAGATGCCTAATCTGTTTATCAATTTTTCAATCGAAATTATTCAATATAATGGGATCGTCGGTGACTTCTCCTGATGGACTAATGAGTGCTAAGAATAGGGCAGGAAGTTTAAATATTTTGATCAGAGAACTCGAAAGGTTGATCTTCAAAATTAAAGTGACAGAAAGTTCTATTACAGAAATGTATTATCTTTACGTGAAATTATTAATCTGCAATTTTGCATTTTTACCAGAAACACCAACTGAAGATCAAGCAAAATATGTAACTTTAGCTTTTCATGCAGCAACAAGAATTGTCACAATCTTTTCTAAACTAATTGAAGCAAGGCAGTTGAGTGAATATCCAATTTACATTAGAAACTCTGTAACTTTTGCTTGCTTCACCTTGTTTAAATTGATTTTGACTCAATTGCTACTAGATAAATATGTGGATAGTTCTAGGCAGTCGGTAGTTACTGTGCATAGATTGTATAGAAATATGTTAGCGTCGTGGCAGGATGTCGATAATGATATTTCTAGAACAGCACAAGTTTTGGAAAATTTGAACTATGTGATTCTTACGCAACCAAGTGTTTTCTTAGAGGGTGGCGATGGTATAATTAAAAGAAATAGATCACATTTGTCCAATTCATTATTTTATGACCTTGTATCATGTATCCATGAAGCTGCACGGAGAAACAAGCAGCATCTACAAGATCCTGGCCATCAATCACAATTATCAAATGAGAAATCTTCTTTGGTACCCTTACCATTTTATAATCAAATCACCAAGGATAATTTTAAAACTATAACCACAACATCACCTAATGGTACTACAATGACAAAATTGGTCCCAACAAAATCTGCTATGTCTACGGCTAAAGCCGATGCATTAGCTAACGGATTGGCAGGCCCCACGCAAATAAATGGTATTCCTTTACCATTATTAGAGGCTACTGGGAGTTTGAAAACTGTGCAAAATACAAGAAGTCAAATAGATTCAGGGAATAGAACTGCTAATTCAACAACGCATAACATAAATAAGGAAATTTTCTCTGATACTGCTGTAAATGCAGTTGCTAATGTATCCACAAATGCTTCTGATGTCAACGACATGAGTATTTCTGGTACTGATCTTACTAGAAATACTAATAAACAAAATCGTGGTTCCAGTAATGGTGGTTTTAATATTAATTCTGGAAATGCGTCAGTGACGTCTTCACGAGCTAATGTAAATGATGGATATGGAATCCAAAATTCAATTATTCTGCCAACAGTTGAAAAATACGTGAATTATGATGGCTTTTTTAATAATGCTGCTAGTAGCAGTTCTGTGACAGTTTCTACTCTGGGTAATAGTATTGGAAATAATGTGTCCATGGAGGCAAATCTAGAATCTATTGATGCTACAAATAATTCTAGTGGCGGTAACGTAACTTATTCAAATTCTACGAACGATTTATTTGGAAGTTTCTTGCAGCAACAGTCTTCGAAATGGAATGATACGAATGATGATTTTTTGGGATGGTTTGATGTTAATATGGCTCCTGAATTTTAAAGTTCAAAAGATTAAATCAAGTCTTTTTACCATTATTATTATATACTGGCTAAGCTTTATTTAGGATTAATATAATGCATTGTTTACCTTATTAAGTGGGTAACAGATTTACGAAAGAAAAAAATACACACATTATTAGTACAAGCTTAACATTTATTAAATTCGTACAAATATCGTATTAATCTATGATTTGAAATTAAAGAAAAAAAGAAGGTTTTTATTTATTTTTCTTGGTTCTTCTTTTCATTCTGTTCTTTTTTGTCAAGAGCTTTTTCATATTTTTCCTCATCATCATAATTTGTGGATTCTTCTGATTCTGAATCACTTCTAACATCTTCGGCATTGGCACCACTAAGGATTTTGTATAAGACTTTCAAAATCATATACATCCAGAAACACATGATACATTGTAATCCAGCCAACAATGCAATTAAGGAATACACCACGTTTTCAGAAAGACAATTCTTATCATTAACAGTCTCACTGCACAACACGTTACTTAATAAAACATTAACCTTAGTGTATGAGAAATATATGACATAATTGAATAATCCATGTCTTAATACTATCCAACTAAAGAAAAAAATCAAGAAAGTAAAATCACATAAATTGCTAAATCCACAATATCTTAAAACTTTAGCTAGAGCTAACCAAATATCCACGAAATTCATAATAACAAGAATGAGATTTCCAATTCTAGTAAAGTAATATTTGTAAGATCCGTAGACTAGTAAGACAGTGATTATATGATGAGAAAGCATTTCATAATGGTCCTTTCTTCTTTTTTCAACATGAATGACAAAAATATGGAATATCCAAATAGCAATAACAGTAAGATAGTAGTATTTGGAGGCCAAGGTAAGTTTGTGAGGATAATCCTTGAACAAGTAATCTAAGTTATTGTAATAGTCGCTTTTATAAAGCATGCTAAAGTCGCAAAGAAAGCATGTTCCATATTGAACAAAGAACCACGATTGCTCACAAAATCTATTTATAGCACCCTGTTTTTTAAATTTTATCAAATGGACTGCTATATTTTTGAAAATAATATTGAGAAAAAAGCTTCTAATAAATATTAGAAGAACCACTGCAAAACAAACATAATAGTAATCATTTCCTGAATGATCATAAAAATCTGGACCTAATTTACCTTCAACAATCAATGCCGGCTTAATAAATTGCGAAGTTTGCGGAATGAAATAAAGCATTGCCACTATCAATATTATTAGAAATGACCATTCAAGCTGGTATTCATTAATGAATGTCTTCTGATACACTGGTTTGCGTGTCTTCTTCGTTACTGTTTCATTTTTCTGTGAAACTTTTTCATCAATCTTATTTGCTTTCTCACAGCTAATTTTATCTTTGGATTGAACAGACATTGTATTTTACTTTGAAGTCTTCTGTGTAATGCACTGATATTATCAACGATACGATGATCTAATATATATCCAAAAAAGGTAAAAAATGATCAATATAAAAAGACAAGAACATTCTCCTTCGGGATTAAAAAAAAAGAAAAAAAAACTCATTTGTATATTTTAAAGCCTCAGTTTTTCTTTTTTTTTTGCGATTGGGAATTAAAATAAAAAAAAATTGTAAAATCCTAATAAAAAAATAAGCTAAAATCTGACACGTCAAAATGGTACATCTATTATACAAATAAATCATAGATCCAATTGGGAAAGCCTAATATTGATATAACAATATATATTTGAAAAAGGATAATCTGAATCTATTTGTGAAAGAAAATATTTTAATCAACTTCCATTGATTAATATAAAGGTAACACAAATCACCATGACGAATAATCCCCATATGGTCAAAGACATGGACAAATATTTGATAGTTCTATCATATTTATAGTCGTTAGCGAACACATTGTTACCTATTAGTTTATAGCCGAATAGTCCCGGTAATATGAATGATATTGCTGTTGAACCTGTTGCTCCCACTAATGAGAGAACTAAAGCAAACGATGAAACACTTGTGGCCAAGACGTAGCAGGATAACAACAAAAACGATGTAATGAGTACGAAGGTCTTTGTAGAATACGGAATAATAATTTCTTTTGGGGTGGGAGAAGATTCCAACAATGCATCGGTTTCAGTTTGCACACTTGTAGCTTCTTCATCTTCTTCTTGCTTCTCCTCGTGATTTGTTAAGTAATAAATAATATTTGTTGCACTTAAGCGGCATGGATGAAACATCAATGGGAAAGACAAAACAACCATAACAATTATAGCAACTCTTCCTAAATAATTTGATAATTGGTCATGATCGTACATTAAGACTATATTTCCTGTTACATTTGAACCAAAAGTCAAATAACCCGAGATTCCGACAATCACGAAAAATGAAGAAGAGATAAAAATTGAAGATATAATTATTTTGATAATGACCGATTGAGTCTTTTGTTTACTTTCATTGATAATAGAATACATGTTCTGATGACCGGTAAATGCAAAAACAACGATAGAAAACGTAGAGAAAATCGAACTCAAGTCTAAAGGTCTAAAATAAGAGATCTCACCAACCATGTCACGCGGAATCTCACTTCTATAAATGAAATGAGAGACGACCAATATTGTCAAGTATAAAATAGCAGACAAGGCAATAATCGATGTGTACTTTAAGGAATCAATATTTTTCAAAAAGCATAACGGACATATGATGAAAGCACTTGATAAAATGCTAATAGTTCTGCTTGAGTTAATTATATCTGGTAAAAGATCACCAACAATTACCAAATAAGACACTGCAGTCCCAAAACATTGCAAAAACACTGCCATATCGAACACCAAGGTCAAGCTGGGGTAAGTGATGCTGCAAATGGCAAAAAAGGTGGCGTTGCCCGGCGTCACAAACTTAGAGCTTCTAAATTGGATATAGAATCCAAAACCAGCTGTCAACCCAGCAAGTAGGATGATGAAGGTACCTAAGAAAACACCATCTGCTCTGTAAGCAAACGGCATGGCAAGCATGCCTGCGCCAACGATGCTTTTTGTTAAACTAGTTATTGATGAGCCCACTGATGCACCCGATGCCGGTAGTTGCTGGCTCATATTAATATTACTGGGGAGGAGAATCTGGTTTGACGAACACTGTGAGCTTATAATTAGAATAAACAATAGTATTCGATATATTATATATGAAAAATCCAATCTTTTGGTGAAGTTAATTCCAATTTTGGTTATAGTTCCTTTAAAGCGCTTATTATTGATTCATGTACACTTGATACGTTGCAGCTCCGATGCTGCCAAACAGCATGGAATTGCATCTCGGAACAAATTAGATTAGATGACGGATAGCAATTACAAAAAGAAATTTCCTAAACTTTAGCGTACGGTTTTATGTCTCGTGCTATATTAAAGGGCATTTAGCGGTCATGTGATTTTTTAACTTTTTTGTTGACAAACTTCATTTTTTTCTTACACTTGCAAAACTCGGAATTTGAATTTGCCAGCTCCTGTTCTTATTAAAAGAAGAGTTTCGCAACAACTAAAATAATTCACATAGTATAAATCCTGTAGAGAAATGGAAAATATGAACTGGTTCTGAAATAAATTAAAGTGAAACCAAAACTGGCATAATTCAAAAGATGTCTGGATGTAAATGAGAGGACTTGCAAATCGAGGGTTACGGTTTTTTCCAAAAGAAAAAAAAGAATGACAATAATAGTAATATGAAAAGAAAAAAAATACAAAAAAAAAAATTTACAATAATGAAATACTTTCTGTGATATTTTCCACTTGCTTTATTCTTCTCTCTTGCTCTGTTTTGGATTCTATCATACAATATCAGCAAATAGTATAGTATAAAATGTATGTAAAAAATAGAGAATATGGCACAGAGCAAAAACTTATTTGGTTTGATGAATGGATAGTGGTGTATTAATTTTGATGAGAATTAGCAGCAGTCATGAGGTTGGGTGGATCCGAAGAACGATATTAAATGGATTGTTTAAATAATTTTTAAATAATAGCTGATAGAAATAATCGAACAGCATATGTTTTTCATTAAACGATAGTTTAGTGGTATTTCTAAATGTACTTACGCATTCAGGAATTCTTGATAATATTCGGGCTTACGAAAAATTTTCCAACCCCAGAACAGCTAATATGGCAATATGAGATTGGTGTGATTATCCATGAATGAAAGCAGTACCCTCCAGTTCACTGTGTTGTGGAAGCGATTTTCAACAAAAATAATGGTTGCATGAATCATCCCTGTGCAAGGAGCTGTATTCTGCATCATGATGCCTCTTGAAGAACATGACTGTATCATCATACAAGAATTAGCAGAATTATTCTATGCAAATACACATTTATCAAATTAGATATTTTTGTTAATCATTTATTACCAACAATAATTCATGTTTTACTAACTTGTTTTTATAGGTCTAAAAGAACTAAGAAGGTTGGTATCACCGGTAAATATGGTGTCAGATATGGTTCCTCTTTGAGAAGAGTTTCCAAGAAATTAGAAGTTCAACAACACTCCAAATACGACTGTGCCTTCTGTGGTAAGAGAACCGTTACCAGAGGTGCCGTTGGTATCTGGTCTTGCAAGAGTTGTAGAAAGACCACTGCTGGTGGTGCTTACACTGTTTCTACTGCTGCTGCTTTCACCGTCAGATCTACTATCAGACGTCTTAGAGAACTTGCTGAAGCTTAAATGATGTATTGATATATATTCATATCTTCTCTCAAATATATTTATAAATATTGATTTTTAGTTTTATATTATAATTTCACTGACATGTCTAACTCTTTTCATTAATTTGTACAAATTAAAAGTAAGTTTTTTTGATTAAACAGCTATAAGTGCTGAGAATACGTCAGAATATTCAGAGATTATTGTAAAGCATAATATTTGTATAATAATATTTAAATGTGGTGACTATATCTAAATTAATGAATCAAACACAAAACAAAACACATTAATTAAGGATATCATCAAAAGCCTTTGATTCATCCACGTTCATCTTTTTTTCTTTGACCAATCTTCTAGTTTCTTTAAGCAACATAGTATCAAATTCATCATCAGTCAATTTTACCTTCTCGTATTCTTCATCACGTTTAATGTTTTTCAATGCTATCAAAGCACTACTGACATATTTCTTAGTATTTATTTTACCCTTTTTGAGTGAAACTGTTAATCTATAATCCTCAGTTATCAACTGTCTCATTTCTTCAACATCTAACTTCTTAGCATATTTTTTGTTAGAAGTATCAAACTTTCTATTCGATGCATCTGTTATCGCAGTGATCCATTGGTCAATACAAGTACCACCAGTATCTTCGATCTCCCTTTGTTTCTCAGGACATTTACAACGGCAGCCAATACCGTTTTTCCTTGGCTTATCTATCTCTAACCAGTCATGATCTTCTTTCTTGATTCTTTTATTGTCTCCATATTTGAAATAATTCTTCAGCGGGGAATATCCGATTTGATTATCAAATGAATTATATGGACAATGTGCAATAGTACTATGTTTGTATCCGATATCCCTGAAATAATGTAATTCAGATAGTTTTAGAAACATGGCAGCTCCTAAAGAATGAACTGGAGCATCACCCCATCTCTCCCTAAAAAAACCACCAGATTTCTCCAAATAATTGAAATATTGTTCGTACTCTGGATTATCCCATACATCTACCCTAGCTATTTCAAAATTACTCCAGAAATGGCAATAATTATAAATTTCTCCTTCAAAATACTCCTCGGGTATCTTTTTCTCAATTTCGTTTTTATTCTTCTCCGGTAATGATTTACTAATTAATTCTTCTTTCAATTTGGATTGCATGCTTTTGGTATAAGCATCGGGATTCTTAATGAAATATTGAATTTCTGTTTTCCGTTCTAAAACATCAATTAGCTCTTCCCGAGTCATGACATTCCTCAATTCTTCATGTAACTTTTCATCTTTTAGATTTTTAAAATTAAAACTGTTAATAGGTTTAGCAAACAAATTCCAAGTATCTTGAACTTTAACATTGAAATCTCTGATGAACGATTGTGTGTATCTGAAAAGATTAGGAATAGTATCTGGTAATTCTTTGATCATAACTGTGAAACCATACTTTTTACCATGCCTTTCCATTTCTAAAAATGGGTCATATGTCAAATCACAATAAAATTCAACTTCAGGCTCGACTCTCCAATACCATTCATATTTAGCCACCAAAGGATGTCTATAGAATCCACCAGAATAAAATCTGCACATTTGATGGTACGATGCCATATTACCATACATGATACCTCTATCACCTTGCCTTTCTATATATTCTCTGAACTCTGCATCTTCAAAAAATATATCGTTTTTCACATTTGGATTGGCAGATTTATCAGGTGTCAATGGAAACTCCCACAAGTCAGGTTCGACTAGTCCAAATTCAACCTTAGAATTTGTGTACTTTAATACTTCTTCTTTAAACTCATCTGTAAATTCTTCATCATTCAAGAACACCCAAGGATAATTAAACCATTGATTAAAGTGTCTTTCTAACGTACTCATAGATTCTATAACACCACCTAATTCTGAATTTCTAGCCAAAACAACCAAAACAGCATTGGCCTTTGCTTGATCTTCATCAACCAAAGGCTCCACGCATCCTATTTGAAAAGGCTCATCCACTTCTACGTTACCAATCCATCTGGATTTGACTTTCCCTGACTTTTTCTTCAAATCAAACTTATCCTTATAATTCATGCTTGCATAATAGTTTGTATTTATGTAAGCAGTATTACTTATGTCCGAAGAGCTAACGGTTACCAGGGACGATCCGAATATAATTTCTGTAAATCCTTGAAGAAAAAAAAGCACTAAGAATATCAAAACTGTAGCCAAGAACCATAACGGCATTGTAAGACTTCGTAGAATGCGGACCCTCTTCGTGCTGAAAAGCTTCAAATAATATTTAACCGCTGCCACATATGTTCTTTTCTTTTTAGGAGTTAATATATCCATCCTAACTATCAATAATATAGTCTATATTGTATTGATTATGTCAAAAAGATCAGTGAACAACTGAGATCTTGCAACGAGATACACTCTCACACTAAATCTTGTATTGTGGTCGTTATTTAACAATGTATTTTTCTCGGTATTTCTTTTTTTTTTCTTTCAAGGGGGCTTTTTCTTTATTTTTTTTTTTTTTTTGATTACCCGCCAGAAATGAAAGAAATCAAAACAAAAACATTGCAGAAAAAATAGTAAACACATCCAGAGATATTGAATCTTGCACCAGCTTATGAACTATCGATTTTACATATTTCTACTGTTAAGTATATTATTAAGCTTTCAAAATAACTGAAATAGATATAAATATAGGGAATTGTTTTGTTAATAACGAGTATTAATAAAACAAGTAATGTCATATAGAAATGGACGAACATCAGCAGCATCGACTACCCATAGTCAGATTCTGATAAGTGATATGAACGACTACAGAAAAAGGCAGTCCAAAAAAGACGAAGCCATCAGAAAAAAGTTAGAGCATGATTTATCGAAGAAGAAGAGAAGCTTTAACTTTTCCAAAAACTCTTCCAGATCTAAGGTTACCCCAGGTTCGGTATTGTCACTTAAACCTAACGAGCCGATCATCTGTTCGTCAAAGACAACAGTGTTGGAAGCCTCTAAAATCATGAGTGCAAAAAGAATTAATTGTATGTTGGTGGTGTCAGATGAGAGTAAGCAGTTGATTGGTATATTTACCGCAAAAGATTTAGCATTTAGAGTTGTTGCAAATAATCAGATAGCGGGCTTTGTTTCGGTAGAAGAAATCATGACTAAGAATCCATTATGCGTATCATCTAGTTCTCCTGCATCCGAAGCGTTAAACCTAATGGTGAAAAGAAAATTTCGCCATTTGCCTATTCAAGATGCCGATGGTCAGATAATTGGTGTTCTAGATATTACCAAATGTTATCAAGAAGCGATGGATAAATTACAAAGAATGTATGACTCCTCTAAAAAGCTATATGATGCCTTAGATGATGTGAATCAAGAAATGGGAATAACACAACAGCCTTCGCAAGTCATGCGATATTTTGAAAGCTTGAAAAAATTGATGGGAGGTCCAACATTGAAAAGCATCTTGGATGATACTACTTTGCCTGTCTATACGAATGTCAAATCATCTGTTTTAGAAGCTGCTGTACTTATGAAAGAGCACAGGACTACCGCTATTCTCATAAAAGATGCCAAAGATGAAGAGGTTACAGGAATTTTCACTTCAAAAGACGTTGTGTTAAGAGTATTGGCTGCTGGCTTAGATCCAAAGACATGCTCTGTTGTAAGAGTTATGACTCCAAGTCCAGATTGTGCTTCAAAAGATTTGACTATTCATGAAGCTTTGAAGCAAATGTTTGACGGACATTATTTAAATTTGCCTATAGTTGAAGACAACGAAATTATTGGCATAGTAGAGGTATTGAAATTGACATATGCCACTTTAAATCGATTGAAAGCTGTCAACTCTGACGAACATGGTGATCTCAATGATGATGGTACTGCCAGTATTTCTGCTTCAGGTGTTAGTTCCAATCCTGAAAATCCTATCTGGAATAGATTTTGGACTGCATTGGATGATTCTGATTATATGCATTCTGACAATGAGACACATCACATTCCTCATGAAGACCATTCATCTAGGTTTCATACTGAGGTTCAGCCTAGTGATTCTATATCATGCGTAAACCAGGAAGATGGCCGATCCTCTGTTGCAACAAAGCTGGTAGTCGATACTGGTATAGGATCCGCTGCTGGTTCTGAACACACTTTTAATTTCAAATTTAAATCTCCAATGAAAAGAATTCATAGAATCACCATGAATCCTGAAGAAGGTAATGAAATTTTAAGAAGATTGATTACCCAGAAACTCCATTCACAAGACTTCCAGAAAATTACCGAATCCTACGCCATTTCATATAAGGATGATGAAGGAGATTTAGTAGCTATCACAAACGATCAAGACTTAATTGATTGTGTACAAATAAATAAAAATTTAGGCTTAAACAAGGTTGACTTGTTTATTCATAATCCAGACGAAACGTTGGAAACCATTTTGAAAGACGAACATACCGATTTTAACGTTAAAAAAGATATATCTAGCAACAAATCATTTATTAAGGAAAGTCTAAACGAAGCAACAGTAATCCCTGGAATTCCAAATCAACTTTTGATGCCAGGAGCATTGGTCACATTGGCTGCGTCAATTCTTGTGGTGTTTGCATTTACTAGCAGTAAGCGTTAGTTCAAAAAATAATATCATACATAACTATCAAATACATTTACGCACACTATATGACATAAAAGAGATATATAAAAAAATATGATAATAATGATATACTATATTGCATAATCAATTAAACACAACCCGCCAATTATTGTAGTTCATAATCTCATAGCTTTTCAACTACTTTGTCAAACAGATAAGATTCACTATTTTAGAGTTATGTGCACTGCCTTAAACATGAAAATGTTTTGTTGTTTATTTTGTAGTTCTTGATTTAAATTACAATTTATGCATTTTATTCCAGCTTACGCTACCACTCTTAGATAGACAATCAGAATCAGGTGCTTTGATCAAAATTAATTATCATTACTTCATATATTTTTAAGAAAGTTACTAAAATGACTACTACTTATAAAAGCTCGTCTTACTCGAGAAAATTTAGTAGCAGTAACACTAATTATAATAGCAATAATGATAGTACAATTATAGATGATTTTGAAAATGATGAAGAAGAAATATTTGACATTTTCAAGGATAACTCTGATAGATTACATGCTTTGACTAATATGGAATCAGCTGATTATTTAGATAAATTCACTCCAATAGTACATGATTCACTTCTCGAACGTAAATCATTGGATGAATTAATCGCTAGTTTGGACATTATATCGGATGAGAAATCCAAGAATTTAGAAGCAATTTGCAAACAATCAGAAAACGACATTTTGAAATCTATGAACAGTATATCCTCAATTAAAACTAAGAGCAATGATATTCTGATAAAAGTTCGTGAAATTAGTTCAATCTTGGAGGAAAGCGGAGGCAGTTTAATCGAGAAGAAAAAAGATTTCTTGACTTTGAAAAATAATTCCACCAAAATCAATCAATCAATAGAATATATTACAGCTTCATTACAGATTTTGGAATTAACCAATAAGATTCATGATTTCATTGTAGCAGAAAAGTATTTTACAGCTTTGAAACATATTAACGAATTGAAAAAAGCAAATCAAAAGAACTATGAAATAAATCAATTCAAATTTGCCAACCAGATATATCAATCCATTCCTGCAATGACGAACTTGATTAAACAAAAGAGTTTTGAAAAGATTCGTTTATTGTTAGGTAATTTTGATAAAAATGTTACTACTATAGGCGAGATATTATTCACTCATACAGAACAATTAATTAGTAAATGGGCAGACAAAATTAATCAAAACGACCTTATTAAGGAATATTCTCTAAATTCTCCAATAGAGTTAACAATGAGACTAGTCGAATCCTCTGCAAAATTCAACCCTTTAGAAAACGACTATGTTCAGATTCCATTAAACCCTCTTTATGATGCAATTTTAATTTACGAAGCCATTGATGAAATTGAAGAATTGCAATTATTGTACACAAAAGAAGTTACGTTCAGAAAAGATCGTATCTTTCAACAATTGATTAAGTTAAATGCTGAGAAATTAGATGGTATATTCAGTGATTTATCCGCAATTCAGGAATTTTTGTATAAGATGGCATCTTTCTTCGTCATTGATTCAATTGTTAATAGAAGTACAAGATATAAATTGAAATCATGGCAGCAAATTCTTTCACTATGGAATGTCTTGCTAGATAAGCTTATAGTTGTTTTAAGCTCCTTTATTAAAACTATCACAAATGATAAGGTTGAACAACTAATTGAATTGAAACAAATGGTTGGGGTTTTCATAAAAATCATGGAAGGTTACAATTTCCCAGCTAAAAGATTATACGATGATATTCTCATCTCTTTATTCAAAAAATATCAAGAACTCCTATCTAATAATTTTGAAGATGAATTCAAAGTATCCTTATATGAAGATGATTCAATGCCTATGAGAATCAATGATGCCACGTTGTATAAAAAAGTGTTAGCTGTTAGTTGGTATCAAACTGACAATCAAGAAATTATACCTATATCTCCTGTGAAGTTCTTAGATGAAAATGATCATGACTTCCCAAAGCATTTACCTTTTTCCCAATTATACCCAATGACATGCGCACAAATCAGATCTTTCGTAAGAAAGTCCTTACAATTTTTGGATTTTAACACTTACAATCATAATTTTAAGTTGTTGAGCCAACTTCTAATAAGTTCTTTAGATGACTTAATGAGCTGTCGTATAGGTAAGCATTTAAAAGAGAAGGTGAACTCTACAAACAGAGAGGAAATTGCACAGAATTTGATTAATTTAGATTTTTTTTATATTTCTTCTAATGAAGTATCAAAACTTTTAACTTATGGCAATGCCAACCAATTATCAAAAATTTCTATTAATGTTAACCTCGTCAAAAGTTTGCCCCAAAAAAATTTCCGATTGAACTCTATCAATATATTCAAAGAAATTAAGAAAACAGCAGAAAGTAAATTATTTGAAATGGTGGATGATAAGGTTATTCAATTATTAGAAATGGTTGATTTTGATTTTGCTACAACAATTGTTAATAAGGAACCTTCTATGTATGTGATTGAGCTTGGTGAGTTTTTGAAAGCTATGTTTAGTTCGACCTTCAGTAATTTGCCGTATCAGGTTTTAGATTTATTGATCAGCAGAATTTTTGATATTTTGGCAAATCAATTTAAGGATTTTTTGAATATTTCGTCTAATATCACTGATGTTGCTATTTTAAATTTTGATAATGACTTAACATATTTAGAAGATATTTTAACTCATTTGAGATCTAATAATAGTGACCAGTTCAATAAGAAAATGGAAAGTAAATTTGATGAGTTGAGACAAATAATTCTTTTAATTAAGAATCAATCCTTTGAAGAGTTCAGAAATTTTAAGAACGAAAAGTACAGTAAGATTGACACTGGATTTGGGATTCTGTTATTAAATAAAACTAGAATAAATGGTATGACTGTTCGTGATCTAGAAGAAAGAAATAGAACAAGGTAATAAATATAAAAGAAATGGAACCAGGTACTAATTATTTATCTACTTTTATTATGTAGATACATATAAATGCATACTTTTATATAGATGTTATAAATATATCTATGAGTAATGTACAAAGATACCATTATTCATGAATATTAGATCATTTTTAAGATAAAGCTTTTTAGCAGCTTTATAAGCAGTTCATCTACGGTTATTTTAATGCCAACACAATTTTAAATATTTGTTAAATAGCATTTATTATAGCATAAATTTTAATTTCTATACAAGATATTAGTTTGCAACATGCCTCAACAATTTTTCCATTTGGTGCCTAAAATCTGCCAGGTTATAGGTATATGTTTTTCCGCCCTTACCGGGAACATGGGAGATATCTGATTTAATAAAATTACAGCTGATTCCTGTCAAAGACGCTACTATATCACAGTGGATTTCAATCTCACACTCTTGTAGTATATAAATATTAGTGATGAAGTCCGTGAAAGATAACCTATTTGGGTTCAAGATATTATTTTTAAATTCTAATAATTTCTCGATTGATCTTTGAAACGTTTTCAGAGTTCCTACATCTGCGCGATTATTATCATTAACATATATAAATTCCTTGCCCACATAAATGCCCATACTATATATTAAGGACCTTATAATTTGGTAAATGAAATCGATTATATTATACCCATATGTTTCTCTATCTAAATTTCCATTTAACATTAAAATTTTTTTGGATTCTTTATTCTTGAGGATCGAGCTAGCAAATTTGTCAAGAATTATTACAGGGAGTATACTTGTTATTAAAGAGCCGATTGAGTAAATTATTACATCTGAATTTTCCAATACACTCTGTGCCTTGTTAAATAGTTCATATCTAGTTTCTTGGTTATTCTCACTAATGTAGAACAATTTATTCACAGGAGATGATAGCGGAGTATCATCAGCTTTATTAAATACTATATGATTCGTGCTTGGATGTGATATATTGTTTTGTCCGATAATTGTATCACCATTTTCGAGTTGAACGGCAATATCAAACGTTTCGTCGATTTTGCTGGAATTAATACATGGTAATATATTGAACTTTTCGAAGATTTGTCTTGCTGGAATGTTCACTATGTCAGTTTTATTTTTATCCTCTATCGTACATATTGATGTTATAAGATCAATAAACTTTAAGGAACAGCTATAAAGATCCAAATTATGATATAATCTCAAGCTTAACATCAATAAGTTACCAATAGATGCATTTTGAAAATTAAAATCTATTCCATCTCTTAAGATAATGTCATCTAAATATTTAAAATATTTGAATATCTTACTATCTATTGTAGAGCTCTGATCAAATTCGGATTCCTTAACCATAAGTATCATTGATTTCCATTCAATCAACGCTTTATCCGAATCAACACTATTAAGTCTATGATTTATAAATAAGTTTTCTTGTGTTAATGCATGAATAGTTGTTACTCTTGATCTCAAATCACCTATTGCTGGGCCTCCAAAGTTATTTAGTATTTCGGCAGATGATCCGCCATTATCTGATACAGGTAAGATAAATGATATCTTCCCAATGTCCAAAATATCATTCAAAGCAGGTACTAGAGAATTTGTCGCTGTTCCACCAGATATTAATACAACTTTGTTCATTTTATTCTTATTCTTTTCTATCACAAATAGATATCCTAACTGGGCTTAATCATTGGTTCGTCGCTATTAGTGTATTTTAAAGATTCTTTTAATTTGAGGAATCGCATTGATATATTTCCTTTTTGTTTTTTTCCTCGTGGAGAAACATTACATAAAAATAAAAACTTTATCTTTTGATTGATGATTATCATAGATCCATATAATACATACTAGTTTATTCAAGAGAGTGATTGGATTTTTGAGTAATTAATATTTTCACAGATTAGTCATGTTTACTATAGCAGCATTACAGCTAAAGCCTAAGTTTAAAGATGTATTGTTTAACATTAAAAGAGTATCACTGCTACTAAGTAATGTATTTCAGCAAAAACGGTTTGATTTGGTGGTTTTGCCTGAATTAGCATTAACAGGTTACAATTTCAAAAGTTCTGCAGAAATAAAACCATATTTGGAAAGTATCAAAGATTTTGGAAGAAGCATTAGTTTTGGTATTGAGACTTCAATAAATTATAAATGTTTCACTGTTATAGGTTATCCTGAAATATTTGATAACAAGATATATAATTCCAGCTGTTTAATAGCTCCAAATGGTTTAATTGTTTTCAACTATAGAAAATCTTTCCTTTATGAAACAGACGAAGTATGGGGTGCTAATGAAAATCCTAAAGGCTTTACTTCATTTAAATTAAATTTAGATAAAGACTTTTATTATGATTTGAACAAGAATAATCTAGAAAATGAAAATTATGCAAAATATTCCAAAGAAATTATTGAAGAATTGGGATTAGAAAAAAACGAAAAAGATTCTGAATTTGTAACTAGTTTGGAGAAAAAATATCAAAAGAGCTTCATTAACTCAACTATGGGAATCTGTATGGACTTAAACCCATATAAATTTGAAGCTCCTTTTGAAAAGTTTGAATTTTCTAATTTTTGTTTTAAAAATGATATAGATTTAGTTTTGTTTCCTATGGCATGGTTATCATCTATATCTCCTTCAATTACTTACAAAGAAACAGAAATGCCAGAAGAGAAGAATAAAGATATGAAATTTCTTCAAGATCAATTTTCGGAAGAGTCTGATGATTTCGTAATTAATATTAATAATCACATTGAACTAGTTGAAGCGGATGTTAAGCAGATCTCAACATTCAAAAAGGAAATTGTTGATACTGGAAATATCAATTATTGGATTATGAGATCTATTCCACTATTCAATTCATTTTACAAAATAAATCATAAATTAGCTATGAATGCCAAGGATAGATTTATAGTGTTCTGCAATAGAGTGGGTATTGAAGATGATGTTCTATATGGTGGTTCCTCCTCGATAATAAATTTTAATGGTTTGGATCCTTTAAAAATGTATCAGGACTATAGAATAGAAGGTATTTATGATGCTGAGAAATTTAATCAGGAACTCAATAAATTTCAACATGTAAACTCACAAAATCCAAGCGTTCAAGTTCTTGGTGAATTGCCAATCGGCCAGGAAGGTATTGTTTTAAATGATATTGATTTTAAGTTAGGTTAGCTATAGGAGCTCTGCTCTTATGAAATATATATTGTTAATGATGTAATTTGCAAGGTCATCCAGGTGATAATATCAAAGTTCAATGACCTGATTAATTAGAAGAAGAGCATAAGATTCCAAGGGCTCTGGTTCTTCGCTTCTGTATATGTGATAATCATTTGCTTATCATTGATAAAAATTAGTAAAATATTTATCTGTACCAGAGGCTATTTTAACTCTAAATTACTACTAATAGTAACCTACAAATATCCCAAATTTCTTTGGATTTTGGATTTCTCTTTTTGTCTTCACTTTTATATGTCCGTGGCAACTCTGCACTACTTCATTATGTATTATACCCGATAATATTATTTATTTATCATATATATAACGCAATTTTTTGGTTTTTGATTCCCAAAATTTGTCTATATATCATGCTTTTTCAAATCTATAATCATGACAAGCCTATATTTAATATTTCTTCTCGCTAGACTAAAAATGGAATAAGTGTATAAAAATTGTTACAATAAAAATCAAGTATTTCTAAATATTTAAATGGGTTACTAAGCATTATTATCAACTGAACGCTTTCTATTTCGGAATAAGACTTTTCATAAACTTTTTTTGTTTCAATATTCTGGGAGTTGCTACTGTTATTTATTTGTATAAAAAGGCTATACATAAATGATTTACTTATTTTATATTTTATCTGAATGATATTGAAAGAATCTTTCAGTTTGATTCAAAATGTCATTTAGACCCTGGTTGGTTTCGATCCTCTTTCTGATCCATCCACTTAGTTTATGCTGAATTTTTTCACTATTAAACCTATAGTCTACTAAATAAATCATAGAATAATCATTAATATTTCTAATGGATCTTCCTATACTTTGATTTACTGCTTTCATACACAAATTTTCGTAGAACTCTTGAGACTTTGCTTTGGCCTCAAGTAAACTTCTTCCATTCTCTATCATTTTTTCTTCAATATATTTTCTTTTATTAATAATTTCTCCACTAAATACATTAGGATAAGGTAATCCTATCATAAAAATAGCTCTAGCTAATTCGTCATTAAAATTGATACCTTCTGATATTTTCCCACCTACCACTGATAGCAAAATTGCACCATCATTTTCGGAATGAATGTATCTATCATACTCTTCTAGGAAATTTTCTACTTTTCCCTTAGGCTCACTGAACACTTTCTTAATCTTATTAATCTTATCCCACAAGCCAATTCTTTCCCAGATTTTGACTAAATCGTTCAAGTATTGATAACTTGCAAAAAACACAACAATACCGTGTGGAATTTTAACTATTAAAGATAATAGTAAGTTTCCTAAATCTTCCATAAGCTTCTGATTATTTCTTCCCTTGAAAGAAAAATCAAAAAGAGTATCACCATATTTACTAATGGGAATAACCCTTAAATTAGCATTAGGTATAATATGCTCACAACTAAATTTTCTGATCTGCTTATTGGGATTCAAATAAGGTAACAAAAATTCTTCGAAATCATCTATCGGTTCCATGGTTCCTCCACAAAGAATCACACATTTTGCTTCCTGCACTAGATCTTTAAATATTTCAATTGGGTTTAGTAACATATAATTTAGAGAAAAGTCTTCATTGAAAAAAAGTTTCCCATCTTTTGATGGATTATTTATAAGTTTTAAAAGCTTAATTAATTTAAACAAGAGTGGCGTTTTGCTATTTGTAAATTTTTCAATCTTATATGCGATTTTTGATTTCTTTAAATAATTATCAAGATCATAAATATTTATTAGATCATTATTGAAGAAAATGTCATTGATGTTTAAATTCAACCCATTATCAATTTTTGGATGCGTTAGTTTAAATTTTTCAACATACTTGGCTAATTTTCCGATAAGTTTTAAAAGTTTAAGTAAGTTGATTCTATTTCCACTATTGAGTTTTCTCGTGAATCTAGTATAATATGCTTTCAAATTAGTTTCTATTTCTTTGAGTTCATCGAATTTAATATTGACAGAGTTCAGGGAGGTTATCGTATCTATAAGATTATGTGCTTCATCAATGATAATTATCGAATTTTTAATATTAATATTCATCTGGCTTCTTATATCTTGATCCAATAATAACTGATAAGGCAAAGAAATTACTTCTGGAATCGTACTAATAATGTTCTTCGACGAATAGTAAGGACAAATACGTAGGTTTTTTCCCAAAATTGCCAAGTCTTCAATATCATGGATTTTACTGAATGCCAAATCTCTGAATTTATTATTAAGTTCTTTTGCATCCTTCATATCATCTCTATAGTTGATGTAATAATCACAGCATTTAATTTTTGAAATATTATTTTTCTTGGTTGTACTATTTGATCCAGCTTTTTCTTTTTTCTTTTGAAGGTCCAAACATGCTTCATTTATTAGAGAATTACTTTCTAATTTTAGAACATCCGGATTCACACAGAGTTGTTTTCTTGATCCTAATGGTAGATATTTCACCCTCTCATGAAATTTTAAGTTATCAATAACAGAAGGAAATTTAGTTAATGATAATTGGCCAGAAAACTGGGATAGTTGAGAATGTGTTCTTGATGCAAAATAAATTTTCGTGATTGCATTAGCATCAGAAGAATCATTTATGTAGCTATCTACTAATTTTGCAAACTTATCCAGGGTGCATTCTCTCTCTCTTTTAGATTCTAGTTTAGCTATCATATTCTTTATCTCCTTACTAAGTTTTCCCTTTTCCGAACTATCATTATCATTATAGTCATTAGGTAGAAACTCATCATCACTATCGATAGATATGTCAATCTTTTGCTTCTTGAATTTCCTGTAATTTCCTGATTTCATCAGGTCAGTAATTTCATAGGTATTTTTTAATGAAGGAGTTTTAGCTAATTCCTTGTACAAAAATTCACTACTCAAATTTAACTCATTCAAATAAGCCTCATAATCTTCAACTATAACTTTTTTATCTTTGAGAAAGTTTTCCTTAAACTTTTGGGTAACCCAATCCGGCTCATCATCCTCTTGAGGGCCTATTACGCAAGAGCGTGAGTCTTCATCATATAGTCTCTTGTGTTTATTTTCTCTAAGCCATGCTAAAGTGGCACATATTAAGGATAAAGTTTTACCTGTTCCTGTTGGGCTTTCAAAAATTCCAACTTTATATTTTTCATCGCTCAAAGTTTCGTATATCTCGTTCATTAATTCCAATTGGATTTGATAAGGACGATAGGGGTGATAGAACCTGTCTTTTTTTGATTCAAGATCTTTATCTATTTCATTTGCCTCACTATTGTTTACTGCATTTTTCTTCATAGTACTCGATAATAATATTGAAATTGCGATATCATTTTGGGTACTTCAGAAATCAATACGTATGGGTTAGCAGTACATTTCAATTTCATATAGGACTTTTGTGTTCATAAGCGGCAATCTCAAAAGTTGCCATTATCTTAATGACAAAGCTGATCATGAAAAATTGATGCGACTTTACGTACTAGCACGTACTACTATCAAGTCTGAAAAAAAATTAGATCACTAATATAATGTCAAAAAAAAAAAAAAAAGAAAAAAAAAAAAAAAGAGAAAAAAGAATGAGCATTCATTTTTCTCAAACATATAATGATCATATAAGTGAATTATTATGAAATAAGTATTGCTACTATGCTGTTGAAATGATATGAACTAAATGAATAAGCTGAAGGACAAATAAAGATGAATAATTTTCATCGAAATTTAGAGGATCCTATTTTGCTAAGAAAATTGAATATTTACAATCATCAATATTTAGAAAGTATTACTAGACTAAATTCGACATTTATAGATATAAAAGAAGCTGGAGACTTTTTTACCATTCAAGAGTATAATAATGCAAGATATTTAATTAAATCATTGAATAATGGTGGATTTATATATGGGAGCAATAATGAAAATCTAAGTATCATACTAAATGAAAATGACCGCTTTATTTCTAGCCATCTCATCCATTATAATGACCATAGTTTTGTTGACATAATAGATATTGACGTTGATCCTTATAGCAACATGATATTAATAAATGAACGATTCAATATATATCTTTATGATATGGAGAGACTGTTAGTGGAATCGGAATTGGTATTCAAAGATAATTTTGTGCCGATAATAACAAAATTTAATTCATTCAGACATGATATAATCGCATCAAGTTCTAAAGAGGAATTGGTCATATTTGATAATAGATTGAAATACTCTGTTGATAGAAATGGCATATTATATTCGGCAAAAGATATCAAAAGGAAGTTAGGCAAACAACCATTTTACAAACCATCAGATGTATTATGGATAAATGAAAGTCAATTAGCTATTTCTACAAGGCTGAGTTCTTTTTTGCAGATATATGATTTGAGATATACTAAAAGTACCATTTCGCTAAAGCATTCACATGATATTAACAGTAAATCTATTGGCATTCTGCAACTTAAAATGGACCCTATATCTAATTTAATATATGGACTAGATACAAGAAATAACGTTAAAATATATGATTCAGGCATGCAATGCTTAAGTGGGTTCCAAATTGAGAGTCTGAGAAGTGGAATAGCTAAATTTGACATTTTCAGAAGCAATGGAAATTCCAATTTGATTACTTTCCTTAATGATAGTAGCAGACTATATATAAAAATCCATAATCTACCGAGATCAAGATGTTCTGAGATAAATTCTGAATACATGTCTTCTACATTGAAAATTTTGGAAAATTCCGCAAATTTTCATAACTTTTCCGTCAATCAGAATTGGATTTCTAGTATTCATACATATAACGATGTATCTATGGTGAAATTGTTAAATATATCTGAAAAATAATTAATAGGTAATAAATAGGTTTTAAATGTATTTTGTTAGACAAAAAAAAGTACCCGCGAGATCTTTTTCATTTTGTATTTTATTTTTGTAAGCTAAAGAAAGCACTTGACGTTATCCAAGTCACTTTTGAGTAAACTTAAAAAAACATTTGAACGCAAATTTTGTGATACGTCCATATTTTTTTTCTCTATTTAAATTTTCAAATAGCAATTTTTGTTATAGTAATTAATTTGGATATGTACAAACTTATCGCATTCTTGAACCAGCTGAATTCTTGTTCATATTTAGGTAGCGTAGAGAGTAACATAATGATAAATTATGGTTATTAAAGCGCGTAAAAAGGTGCTTTTCGTTTATATAATGCACTTGCCTGAAAAATTGAATATTCAAACATCAAGCATAGCTGAAGTATTAACATTCATACATAAAGTACAATCATGTGTCAGAAACATCCAAACATCACATACAGCCTCATTTGTTGACATCCAAAATTTACCTCTAACTTTACATATTATCATCCGTACATTGGTGTTCGGATGTTTTCTTCATTCATGAAGTAGTATACTTACGCTATT
Organism: Saccharomycopsis schoenii; assembly: GCA_010994365.1. NCBI lineage: Eukaryota > Fungi > Ascomycota > Saccharomycetes > Ascoideales > Saccharomycopsidaceae > Saccharomycopsis > Saccharomycopsis schoenii. The sequence goes on along the minus strand of JNFU01000012.1, from coordinate 1,520 downwards.
TTTGTGCAAATCTTTCCAAGCGTAGCAGCACAAAAATCATAAATCTACATTATCCACTTATCGCCATTTGTTTTACCTTTTCATGCTCAATAACGTTGATATGCTTCAGAATTGAAAAGTGTATAATCTCTATGAGAATATAAGAGCAAACCAAAAAAAAAAAAAAAAAAAAATGGTGTATACTTATTAATAAGTGTCGAATCAAGCTTCCACTTATTCTCTCTGTGTTTATATTTCTTTCTTCGGGTGATTGATTACGTTTTTTTGTATTTTGAGAGACATCTGTTTTTTTCGTGTATTTATGTATATACTTGTATATCTCCTCCTCTTTTCTTCCTCACCTTTTCTTCCTGTTTTTTCAGAAAATGTTGAAAATATATTCCAACATGCATATTAGACTTAACAATAAGCTTGCTGTCCTTTTTCTTGGTTTATCCGGAAAAGTAAAAAGCAACCAGAAACAAAAATGTGGGAAATGGGGATACATGAATGGATGGGGGTTGTTCGAAATAAATAGTAAGTGAAAAGAATGTTAGTTATTGATTTGTTTGATCATAATGATCTAAATTTTATTTTAAGTGTGTTGTAGTGTTATATTTGGAATATGACATGAAAATAGACCATTTTAGTGAACCACTTATATTAGGAACAGCTAGCACGTAAATACTTCTAAATGCATAAAAATAACAACTTTAGCTTAAATCGTATGAATAGTGTAATTTTGTAGGCCTTTTAAAAAACCATTTGGACCTTCTTTTCGCTAAAGTAATGAACAATTTTTTTTTCATCCTGATTGAGGTTAAACAATTACGTACTTTCATGTACAAATCTGTTCAAGAACAGTACAAAAAGAACTCGGTATCATTTACTGAAAATAGAAAATCTTATTAACCAGACGTACTGCTAGTTGGTGTAGGTGTTATAGAAATTCCAATGAATAACGATTATTTATTTATAACTATATAAAAATTCTTTTTTACTAAGATTATAATAAAAACTGAAAGGTAGGAATTGCAACCCTTTATATATTAGTTGTGGGTAGCAAAAATAGAGCAAGAACCACAGTCCCAACTAAAGTATAACTATAAGAGAATAGCCACATGGTAGTATGGTGATGCATCATTGTGCAGGAATATTCTTGTAATAATGTAAGTTTCATAGCCTTTCAGGATCTTCTAGAACTTTCTGGCATCCTATGGAACTTTCTGGAATATTCCTGAAGTAACAATTGGTAAAAAGGATTAAGTTGAGAATAACAATAATTATAAGCATAATTTGAATGGGAAAGCAATCATAGACAGTCCAATGTGTATGAAAATTCAACCATAATACGGATGAGGATGAGAATGGACATCATCGAAAAATGATAAGAAGAAGATATATCTTAATAACAACTCATATTAATTAGCATTGGCAGCTTGCATGACTACAAGTTCCGACGAGGCTTTGGAACCTCTCAGACAAAGATATGATTCTCAGCATCAAAGATTATTTGAGTTCTATGCGGATTGTACTAGCCT
>JNFU01000011.1:474734-503519 GCA_010994365.1 Saccharomycopsis schoenii | reverse complement strand
GAATTCTGTGGGACACTAACGCTGACAGCAAAATGTGTTGGATCCCCAACTGATGAGGTAGGGGATATTGCAGAAGTTGAAGCAGCAGTAGAAGTTGAAGAGGTTAGGGCTGAAGTTAACAGGGCCGAGGAGGTTGGGCAGATAGTTGAAAATGAACCAAACAATTCTTCTTGTGCATCTATGTAAGTTTGTGCATCCCCACCATTATAATTATTATAAAACACGCTATTTGGGTTGACAACCGCCCCATCTTTTAACACCAGTACAGAAAGAAACAGCTCTGGAGCCAGAAACTTGATCGGGTACAATGCAGTAACCCCAGAACTATCAGCACCATTTGCATAAACCATGAGAGAGTAGGTGCTATATACCCCGTTGTTTTCTTCAATTAAGTAATTATCATCATAAAAACAAATTTCCATCACACCTGCATACCTGACTTGTATCTCATACCAACCAGGCTCAGAAGGACCAAGATAACCGTACCAATGTTGCATGTTATCACAAACATTTGATATATCAATATAAGAGAAATATATTGTTTCATTATGACCGTAATTAGAAATTTTCGTATAATCTCTACTTTCAGGATAACCTGGTGCATGACATATACTGTATCTAAAAAGAGCAAGGCTTGTTTGAAGGTCAGCAGTGCTTGTTTCTATACCAGGAAGACAACTATAAGTTGGGGTTGCCGCAGAGTCATCGGCACAAGCAACAAAAGTGGCTAATGTAAAAAAATACAAAAAAGACTGTAAAAACATTTGTTGTGTGATTTGGTGTAATTAACTTGTTATTGCTTTTTGCTTGCTTTGTTTGCTCGCTTTGTTTGCTCAGTGTTCTCAAATTGGTGTTCTTTGGAACGCTACTTATAGTCAGCTGCTGTGCAACATGTATTGTTCTAGCGTTGTCGATTCGAAAATACATAACGTTTCACACATCCGTTATATTTTTCGCGTAGACAAGCGACTCAGCATGTGATGATACAAATACAAGTCATTTGGGTGACTCTAGAACAAGGGTCCGTATTGAAACCGGAACCTATGTTTCAGACAATCTGATACACACATCTCAAGTTGACACACATATGTCTCAGAGGGGCAGAAACATATTGGTCTGCTAGGCCCTGCGAGTGCAAAACAGCATACGTGTTGAGATTTCGTTTTCCATGCTAGTTTAATTTCTTACTGTGTCTACAGAAGATTCAATGCAAAACATTCATGCAATGCTGCAGATATGTAAAAGATTTAAAGAGTTCCTACACCAAAAAAGAGGAATTCCTGGCTACAAGAGTGCAGGGGTTATTCCTCACTTGTTAGAAATATTATATATCTCCAAGTGGTAATGCAAGCACCCGCAGAAGGAAAATTCATAGGCGCAACAAGAAAATAAAAATAAGAGCGAAAATCTCTGCTAAGATTTAATTAATGCAGTGTGACGCAAGAAGCATGCAAAATTTTCAGAAGACTTCCTTTGTATCTGTTAAAAAGCACAAAAACAAAACCAAAAAAAAAAGGAAATCTCCATCACTTTATATGAATGTATACATCTAGAAAACCGTTCTCCCACACTTAAAAGAACAATCGGCTGCGATTCGAGAACACGAAAGTGAGCAAAAAAAATATGTTGGTTTGTTCCTCTGCTGTGTAGTATTTATTTTTTCGCTTCCATAAAATTTCTATTTCTCTGCATATTTGCAATCTTGTTGAGGTTTCGGTGTTTGGTTCAGAACGCACCTTTCATTACTATTTTCTTGATTGGTCCACTTGTTCAAAAGTTCATTTCAAACAAAGCTCTTTACACTCAAACTTGCAATACAAGCGCAAGATAGCATGGTTAAAGAAAACAACTTTGGTCATGTGTAGTGTTTACATTGAGAACAATCGTGTTATTTGAGGCATACAAGCGTTTCCAAAAGAAGTTAGGTTGAATATAGATATGCTCATTTGATGCAGTCTTAAAATGGATATATTAAAGATCCTTTGTGCTGGTAAAATCGGGCTGCTCGATAGCTCGTTACCAGTTCTGAGTAGTCAATTACCTGAAGAAAGAAATATAATCTCAGATTTAAGAAGTGAAAGCTGGCTCGACACATTTATCCCATTTCTGCATTTTGATGATTCGTACCCTTCCTTAGAATTCTATTAATAATACAGTTTGCTGTATTACTAATACCAAAAATTTACATTAATAATCATATTTCTGCGGTAAGTGTGATTTCTCTGACTAAATAAGTACGTGAAACATCGTTGGTCCGATGTAGGCTTCTTGGAGTTGAGCGAAGTTTTGAATTCACATTGTGAACTTCAAAAAAGCCTGACTTGTTCTCACAAACAGTAATATTGCTTTTTTTCTATTTTTTTTTGCTTATTATCATTCTGAGAAAACTTTTCTTATTGGGGTGCATGCATTTGGAGAGAAGATATATTGATCCCTACTTGTTATTTCCGAAGGAATGTCATATCTCGAACAATTGATTCATAAAAGCTCTTCTAAGAATTAAAGCTACTATTAATTATAACACGGTAGACAAAGAGCTCCACTAATTATTAATTATTAGTGCGGTTAGAATAGATTTAAGAGTTGGAGTTAGCACGAGAAAATCCCTTTTATCAGTTTCTATTCACAATAATTCAACAACTATAGTATACAATATTTCTCAATATTGTACTTATTTTTAACCATATAACTATAAAGAATGATCTTTGATAGGACATATAAAAGTAACTTGATTTCAAAAAGCTTTTTGTTTCTGTTTCTGTTTAATTTGGTGCAAATAAATAAAACAACTGGGCAATAGTCAATGTTTTTGTTATTATCTACTATTTTTTTTTTTGCGGAGTTAAAAAATACAATATGAAATTTTTTATTACAGGAGGTACTGGTTTCGTTGGATCAAACGTTATTAAAAGTCTTGTCGCTAACGGCCATGAAGTTGCTGCATTGTCAAGATCAGAATCGGCTACAGAGAAATTAAAATCATTGGGTGTTTCAAAAGTCATTTCTGGAAATTTATTTTCTGTAGTGGATTAATACGTCAAAATTTGGATGTTGAATTCAGTGATGAGAATACCCCAATAGATACTTCATTCCAAGATACAAAGCTGCTGCTAATTTACGCGACCATCACTTGGGCAAAAATGTCGATTTTTATTCATTTAATCTACCACTTATTCATGGTCCAAACGATAAGGGGCTCCTACTCTTTTTACAAAAGTTTGGCCAAGAGAGCGGCTTTGTATTCTTCGTTGGAGAAGGGAAAAATTTTTGGAATGTTGTTCATGTATTAGACCTAGCAGAATTGTTTTTGAAAGTTTTGCAAAGTGATGCTGATGTTGCCAGCAAAGGTGAGTTTTTCTCAATCAATGCAGATCAAGGGGTCGGAATTCCTACCAAAACCATAGCTGAGACTATTGCTCAAAAACTTGGATTGTCAGTAAAAGCTATCAGTGTTGCCGATGCAGCCAAATATGGATTTATTGGGATTGCTTTTGGTAGTATGGGATTCAAAGTTGAAAACGAAATCACTAGCAAAAAGTTTGATTGGGAGCCCAGACAAGTTGGTTTATTAGAGGATATTGAAAAGAATTATTTCAATTAGATAAATTAATAACTAACTAATAATTATTTTCTTATTTTTAAGAATAAAAGGATGTCAGAATGATATATGTTCCTAAATTCATGGTGTGATATTTACGTATAATCGAGGCAGGATATACCAAAGGTAGGTCCCTTGTATACTGAAGATCATCTAAATTAATAGATATCACCGAAGATCATCTTAATTAATGAAGATCACTTAAATATTGCATGACTATAAATAATACACATTACTTGCAATAAACAATATGTATATAAGAAGCTCACATCTCCCTAAGTATTCTTATATTGTATCTCAAGAAGAACAGCAGAAATATATAGGAAAATATATAGAAATATACAGATAAAAACCTATCTCTCTTAATACTATGAGTAATAATATTAGTCAGGAGAGAAACTATGACTCAGAGTTAAACCAAAGAAACTTGGCTTAACAATTACCATTGCTAATTCTATCCTTAGTAGTACATTGGAACTTTCAATCATACTATTTGTTTTTGAATGGTATGGTGGATTGAATATATGAAGTTTATTGTGCTTTTCACAATATCTTTGGGGTTCTTGGTTCTGAAGCTATCGTCAAATACCTAAGAAAATTCTTTTGTACTTTAGGAAATTATTAAAGACTTTGTTTGATATGGATTTGAGTAGCTTCGCGTTTAGCTTAATGAATAGGCCCGCCAATAACTCGTAGCTTCATCTACTAAAAATAGAACTTTTTTATTATCGTAGAAAATAAGATCAGCATATCAGGTATGCTCGCAAAGCACGTGTCAGCACATGATGGAATTACGTGCGAAGGGAAGCTATCCATATTTCGGAATGATCATTACTGGAATTATAATTTAAATAAAATAAGTTGTTTAGGCGATAAGCAAGCTATTTACAACTTATAGTCTTCTTCTGAAGGTCCTGATATTATTTATTTTTAATGTTTCCTTCAAAATTGTTGAAAGCTGGTTTATATAAACAGATGTGAAAAAAAGAAGAAGCTAAAAAAGAAGAAAAAGAATATTTCAGGGAATGCGCTTCATATTGAATGTTACAGATTATTACAAATTCATGTAGCGATTTCATAATAATATTGATTTTTGAATACTTTTTTCTTAAGTTTCGTCTTGTAAATCAACACAAAGCAAGTGAATTATTATATAATAATACCTTAATGTACAAACTTGGGATATATTAATACATTTATCTATTAGTATATCCTACTCTTCAATACTAGTCTCTCTTATATAAGGAGCTTCTAATCTGAATTTCTCTTCACATAAACAGAAGCTGTTCACTTCTTTCAGTTTAAGCCCTTCTTCCTCACTTTCATTATACCGTTTAGCATTATTTAGATATTTGGTGTCATCATAGTTTAATGCTTAATGCTACCTTATCACCTCTGCGATCAGCATCCTAAATTATTCGAAAGTTTCTAACTTTAGAAAAACTAAGTCAATTATAAATTTACTGCCAACAAACCAGCCACTCCCTCCATCAAGGGGCTGATCCTATAATTTTAAACTGGACCTATATTTTTTAAATAATTTGGTAAACTTTATCTTTAGATTTTAATTCGAAAAAAGTGTTGTATGACGTGACAGCCGAAAACCGGAAAGATTGGCCAAGTAACCATCTCTGTTGTTGCCAGCACAATTCTACATCTTTCTGCAATCTGTAGTTAAAGTTCCCATCGGCATCATACGTTTCTGCAAGATCCAAAAATGCAATTGCTCTCACATAAAAACCAATTTTTTATCAACCAAAGTTAAAGCAATCCATTTGGATTTAACATTGCATAATACTCTTCCCGATTCCTGTAGTTGGCCAAGGGGACATATGAGTTTCATAAGCAATGTTTAACAATTTCAGAAAGATCAATGGTTTACCACCATTGTCCGTTGGTTTTGTGTATAATTTCAATACCATGCTGAATAGCTGCATCCAGTAATTCAGAATAAGAAAATCTGATAGATAAACATTAACAGCACTGGATTTGCTGGCAAAATCTCATTCAGCCAGTGAAGGTTTAATTGAGCCACTATATCCCGCGATAGATTTGTGGATTCCTAGTAGTGAACACTTTTAAAGTGGGTACAAGCTCTATTCGGAGCGGTTGACCACTGATTTTTTCCCACGTCATAGGTTATTATCTTCTACATTTCACTCCAACGTTTCATACGTAATTCCTTGGATATTATTTTGCAGTATAACTTGTAACATTCTGACATACAAACATTCATCAAGTTTCAACATTGGTACATTCTGACATCACGTTACAACGCACATGAAATTCTTTTGTTTTGACCAAATATTGCATTATTCTATCTTAATACCTTGACATTAGCGCTTGTAACGATTTGTTTTTTTTACTGCTTCAAGGTAAAAAAAAAATTGAGGCCACTCATGACTTATCTTGTCGTCCGGCCTCATAACCGCTTTTGTGTATCCAGTCTGGTACACAAATTGTAATTTTTGCGGAGAAAATTAAATAATACATAAAAAAAAGCCCTAAGCTTTGATTTTTATATTTAAATCACGTCTTTCACGTGAATTAATCTTACTATTAAGGGGATTTGTGTAATATATCTGATAACCAAATAAGTAAATAAATCAGAGCTGGCTGGGGATGTAATGCATGGAAAAAATATATTAAATGCTTTTAAATTTCAAAAACTCTTTTTTATCGATAAAATAAAAGTTACCTGTAATTATTAATAACTACCCGAGCTTTTTGAGCTTTTTTTGAATCCAACAGCATATATATTTGTACTACTGAGCGGTTGTCGTCTCAGTTACACATTAAGCAATTCTCATAAGACAAAGAACAATAAAAAAAACTGTTTCACGTGAGACACGTGCTTTACTTGATTGCTACAGTACCTCAATAACTACCAATTGAATAGTTATGAAGCATTTTACTCTTTAATTAATGGATTAATTGTAGTCTCACATTGAAAGTAGTACTATTAATATTACTGCTGCATAATAGTATAATACATAGAAAGGAAATTATGAAATATTATAAGTAGAACAATACGTATATTGGAAAGAATCAGGCTCTCAGTATTGAAGAGAGACAGATGGAGCCCATGTGGGTAGTATAACATAACATATTTTCAAGTAATTAATTTTTAATAATACTAGCCACAAACGGTCAAACATATTACTCTCTTTGAAAAGAAAATGGGATCATCCGAGAAATATCCAACGTAATAATAGTTTGTCGGAAAAATGAAAGGGTTTGACACTTTTTTCTTTTTTTTTTTTTTTTGATTGCTTGTTTGCGTTTTGCATGCAAGATAATTAGTAATATTACTTTATTATCCGAGGAAGTTTATTTTGGCTGTATCCCTATCAATAACCACTTCGATGAGAATAACGAACGTTCAACAGCCGATTTTGCATTTTTACTAAGCTATTTCCGTTTTCCTTTATTACAATTTATTTGAAAACTTAAATGGAAAAGTACAATGCACAGAAAAAAATACGCATTTTGTACATTGCACTTTGGCAATCATATCTAAACGTCTTAAATTTCTGACATGAGCAATTTTCATATATATGAATATTAAGTAGTCTTGCTTGCTTATTATGTGTTTGTTACTTCTTTTTTTTTTCTCTTTATCATTTTTACTAATCCTCCTATGTTATCCTACAACATAATACGAATAGTTAAAATCGTACTGCAATGAAAGACAATTCCATGAGTACTCCTCCTCGAGAGGATAATGGTCTATCCACAAGGGGCTCCTCCGATGTCCATTCGGACGTGCATTCGTTCCATCCTAATGATAGGAATGTAACGGAGAATAGAGACAATAACAATGACAATGCAAGCTACATTAGTGCCCTTGATGCTGCACACCGTTCAGGTGGTGATGATGCTTCTCAGGACTCTGACGATTCTGCTATTTCTCGCTATGCATCTGGCACCGACGACCAAAAATCTATAATTCTTGATAAAATGGACAAGGTATGTAAACATCTTTCCAGAGTAACTACCCGTGACACTTTTACCATCGATCCTTCGGATTTCGATCTTGCTGCGATCTTAAGGAGCTTTCTCAAAAATGCTGACAGAGAGCAACTTAAGCTCAGATCAACTGGTATTCTTATTAAGAACTTGGCAACCATTGGTTCGGATAAGTCGGTTACCTTTGCTGAAACTTTTGGCGGAATGCTAAATATTCCTGGAAACATCATCGAGGGTATTAGAAACCGTGCTAATAACCCAACTAGACGTCTTCTTAATAATATTACGGCTAACATAAAGGCTGGCGAAATGTGCTTGGTACTTGGTAGGCCAGGTGCTGGTTGCTCCACCCTTTTGAAAACTATCGCTGGTGAAGATTTGAATCAATATTTGGGGACCGAAGGTGAAATAACTTTTGATGGGATTCCACATCTGGAAATGATAAAATCCCATAAAAATGACATTATTTATAATCCAGAACTAGATACTCATTTCCCTCACTTAACCGTCAAACAGACTCTAAGGTTTGCTATTGGATGCAGAACTCCGAAGACTAGAGTGAATGCTGTTACTGGTAACGCCACTATTGATCAATATGTTGACTTCAAAACTGATTTGCTTGCCACTATTTTCGGCTTACGACACACCTATAACACTAAAGTCGGTAATGATTTCGTCAGAGGTATCTCTGGGGGTGAACGTAAAAGAGTCTCCATTGCTGAGGCTCTTGCCGCTGATGCTAAAGTTTATTGCTGGGATAATGCTACTCGAGGTTTGGATGCTTCTACTGCTTTAGAATATGCGTCCGCGTTACGTGTATTGACTAATTTATTAAATTCTACTAATTTGGTCACTATTTATCAGGCCTCTGAAAATATTTATCAGAAATTCGATAAAGTATTGGTACTTTATGAAGGTAGACAAATATTTTTTGGGCCAATCGATGATGCTGTTCTGTATTTTGAAGATTTAGGATTCTATCGCCCATCTCGTCAAGTCACACCTGAATTTCTTACATCCATTACAGATCCACAAGGTCGTTATCCAAAAAGAGGATACGAAAATAGAGTTCCTAGAAATGCAGAAGAATTCGAAGCTTGCTGGTTGAAATCAAAAGATTATAGAAAACTTCAAGAAGATATTGCTAAATGTGAAGAACTCACTGATCCAGAAAAGACAAGACAAGAATTCACAGAGTCTACTCTTGCAGAAAAATCTAAAATTAAATCTAAATACACAGTTAGTTATTGGCAACAATTGAAATTGAATTTTATCAGAAGTTATCAAAGGGCTACAGGCGATTTCTCATACCTTGCTACACAGATAACTGCAGATGTTATTCAATCATTAATCACAGGGTCTTTATATTATAATATCCCAGAGACTACACAAGGTGCTTTTTCTAGAGGAGGTGTTTTGTTCTTTTGCTGTTTATACTATTCTTTAGCTGGGCTAGCTGCCGTCTCCAACTCCTTTTCCAAAAGACCTATTTTGCTTAAACAAAAGGGTTACTCATTCTGTCATCCATCTACTGAATTTATTTCTTCCCTAGTAGTTGATGCTCTTTTTAAATTAATTGGTATGGTTTGTTTTATTGTGATTGTTTTTTTCCTTTCTGATCTTAGAAGAAATGGTGGTCATTTCTTTGTTGTTTTCTTGTTTGTTATATTGACTTCATATAGTATGAATGGGTTTTTCCAAATGGTGTCTAACCTTTCCCCAGCCTTGAGTGTTGCCAATGCTATTTGTGGTTTGGCTATGATGTTAGCCGTTATGTATTCTTGCTTTATGATTCAATTACCGTCCATGCATCCTTGGTTTAAGTGGATCAACTATCTTAATCCTATAAGATATGGATTTGAGGCCATGATGGTTGATGAATTTCATCACACTGAAATGAATTGTACCCAAGTGTTTCCAAGTGGTCCATCATATACTGATATTTCCATACAGTATAAGGTTTGCCCATTTAATGGTGCTCAACCAAGTGAACAATATGTATCTGGGGATTCATATATAAAAGTCGCTTTTGAATATTATTTCAAGAATCTTTGGAGAAACTTCGGGATTCTCATGGGATTTTTCATTGTTTTCACTGCCGTTGCTGCCGCAGCTTCCGAGTTTCATAAAACTGAAGTTTCAGGCTTTGATGTCTTAATATTTAAGAAAAATAAAGATACGAAAAGAATTGTCAACGCCAAAAAACTCGTTTCGCCTTTAGATGATGAACAAAAATCTAATTCATATACTGGTGCTTCTGCTGAGTTGAAAGATGAAAATGATGAAAAAATTGATGAATCTGTATTTGAAGGTTTAGGATCTCCTGATATCTTTTTATGGCAGAATGTTGATTACGATATCACTTTGAAGGATGGAACTGTTAGACGTTTACTAAATGATGTCCAAGGTTATGTTAAACCAGGTACATTGACTGCCTTGATGGGAGAATCCGGTGCTGGTAAAACTACTTTGTTGAATACTTTATCTCAGAGAATCGACACAGGTGTTATTACGGGAGATATGTTGGTCAATGGATTCCCATTATCTCAATCTTTTCAAAGAAAAACGGGCTACGTTCAGCAGCAAGATATTCATTTTGAAGAATTAACCGTACGCGAGTCTTTAAGATTTGCAGCTAGATTGAGACGCTCCAGAAAAGTTCCTGATGGTGAAAAATTGGAATATTGTGAAAAAGTTATTGATATCTTAAATATGAAATCTTATGCAGATGCAATTGTTGGTAAACCTGGTTATGGGCTAAACGTTGAACAACGCAAGAAATTATCAATTGGAGTAGAGTTGGTTGCTAAGCCGTCCTTGTTGTTATTTTTGGATGAACCTACTTCTGGATTGGATTCCCAATCTTCTTGGTCTATTGTAAAGTTGTTGCGTGCATTAGCTAACCATGGTCAAGCTATCTTGTGTACCATTCACCAGCCTTCTTCCGTTTTGTTTGAGGAATTCGATAGATTGTTATTATTGAAAAAGGGTGGTTATACGGTTTACTTTGGTGATATTGGTGTCAATTCTAAAATCTTGATTGATTATTTTGAGCGAAATGGTGCTAGAAAATGTTTTGATGTTGAAAACCCTGCTGAGTACATTCTTGAGGCTATTGGAGCAGGTGCCACCGCTTCAGTTAATGCTGATTGGGGTCAAATTTGGAAGGATTCTGAAGAATTTGCTAAAACTACAAGTGAAATTACAGAATTAATCAAAGATTCCAAGAAAAACCATGTTGAAGAAACGGACCCTGATTTGAAAAGAACTTACATCACTCCTTATTATTACCAATTGTACCAGGTCACTGGCAGAGTTTACACCCAATTTTGGAGGGACCCTACTTATATTATGGCTAAACTAATGTTGATGGTTATATCCGCTCTATTTGTTGGTTTCACTTATTGGAACGCAGGTCATTCTATAATTGGTATGCAAAACAATATGTTTTCGATTTTCATGAGTCTTGTTGTTTCTGCTCCTTTAATTAACCAAATTCAAGATCGTGCTTTAGAAAGTAGAAATATCTTCGAAATTCGTGAATCCAAGTCCAATACATACCATTGGTCTACTTTTTTGCTTGCTCAATATTTTGCTGAAATTCCATATCATATTGTGTTTGGTACGTTTTATTTTATTGCATTGTATTTTCCAGTTCATAGATTTTACGATTCTTATACCGTTGGCACCTATTATTTGAATTATTCCATCATGTTCCAACTTTACTATATCTCATTTGGTTTGTGGCTCTTCTATTTGGCTCCAGATTTACCATCTGCAGCTGTCTTGGTTTCGTTATGTCTTTCTTTTATATTTTTATTCTGTGGTGTGGTCCAACCGCCTGATTTAATGCCTGGTTTTTGGACTTTTATGTGGAAAGTATCTCCATACACATACTTTGTCCAAAATTTCATGATCCTTTCTCTTCACAACCTTGAAATAATTTGTACTTCAAAGGAAATGTCTATCCTCCATCCGCCTTCAGGCCAGACTTGTTCTCAATACTTAGCCAATGCCTTGGCTGATGCTCTGTCAGGCTACATAATGAATCCAGATGCCACTAGTTCATGTGAATATTGTGCATTCAAGGTTGGCGACCAGTATTTGTCCACTGTTAGAGCCTCATATACTTATTTATGGAGAAACTTTGGTTTTATGTGGGTCTATATTGGTTTCAACGTTATTGCTATGCTTAGTTGTTATTATTTGATCAGAGTTAGGAAGGTATCTATCTTTGGTAAGTTTGATCCAACCGCAATTTTTGATATTTTCAAAAAAAACAGGAAAGCTAGAAAATAATTGATATCCATTAACAGTTTTCATTAGTTTAATATATCACCATCTACTTTTTTCTTTCGAATATATGTTGTGCTCAATTTCTATAACTATAATGTGGTACTTAATACTACTATTTGTTTAGTCCAGTGCCAGTGGATGAGTCGTAATTTTTCTGTTGATAAGTGCTATTACTCATATTGATTTGAGAGAGACAGATTATAACTTACATATTTCTTGATAAATATAAGTTCTATATCTGTATTTCTCGAGTGAGACATAATTTACGAATATCAGGAAATGCAGGCTAATAATCCGAATATTCATTTTACAGTATTACTTTATTAATGCAGCAGATATTAATTAAGTAGTGCTAATAGGCATGATTTTAAGCTTATTCTGCGCATAACTATTTCCATACACATATTCCGTGATAGATAGTGTTGAGTAAGGTTTGATTGGCCTTTCTCGGAGCTATTATTGCTTTGATTACTATTGCTCAAATAGAGCTATGAGAGTAGCTTTCAAGAATAATAATCTTGATTTTGTAGTCGTATATCTAAGGAATCTAATAACTAGAGATACTTTTTATTCGTCAGAACTATCAAGACTTTCTATGACATACATGGCTTTAAGCCTCCCCCTTTTCTTTTATAATTTTGCCCTCGCAACTATGGTTTTACTACAGCTCAAAGTTTCATCGTGCCGTATTTTTGTTCATTTCAGGACAGTATATTGGAACAGTAGCGTCTTTAACAGCTACAAGGGCAACAAGTAGGTTATATACCTGAATTCCTAATGAAGGTTTTTTTTCTTCAGCATGATCGCTTAAATTTTGAATGGCTTTGTCTTACGAATTGGTAAAAATATACATGCTCGTCTCTTCTTTGCCAGCAATAATATGATTAAACCAGAACTTGAATTAGTTTTAAGCAAATTTAAATGCATCTGTAGTTTAAGGCAGGAAATAGAAATTATGGGCACAAAACAAAGTTAAGAAAAATTTCAGATTAATGATGTTATGATGGTCGGATTAATTACGCGGAACTGAACATCATGAATGTAATGATTCTGGAGGAGGTGATAAAACAAACGTTGGATTGAGATACTAATGCTCGCATCTCTTTAACGACATAATTTATACCGAAAATCTGCATCATATGGACAAAAGAAACATACAAAGATTTAGTACTATAGTATTCGTTTTCAAAATGTTCATAGCAGAAAGGTCTTACATTCAGAGAAAACAATAACTAGTTTCCCTGCTTCAAATGAAGCCTGTCCGTTTTCGAACATCGGTATTTTGAATACTTTTGAACAAGCTTTTTTTCAAAAGGGAAAAAAACATTCACGCATGAAAAGATCCATTTAACTAGTTTTTCCACATTTAGATGGTGATGCAAAAAATATGCATAAAATCTCTTTTTAGATATCTACAGCCGTACCGCATAAGGATAGACACTTTATTGGTTTCACCAGAAACAAGTATGTAGGCCTTACTACACAAGGATGGTGCCGAAAATGCATATATCACAAGGTCTCTCAGCACGTTACTCACAGTTCTTTTATGTACATACGCTTCTTCAAAATGCGCCATAAACTCTAAGAGGAAAGTTGGTGGCAACCACACTCATGATCTGTATAATATATGTTTAGTTAAGTTCCAAAAACATAGATGAAGCCAAATTTAATTTACTTCTTTTGATATTGAAACAACGGTATACACTACCGGCTATTACTGGTCACAAGGCCCAGCTACGACATTCATAGTAACTAATGGTGCTACCGAAATTATCTCGGCACATCTTCCGGATGCTACTAGTACTTCATATTTTTATGATATGACAAATAAAGTTGCTTCCTTTGCAACCGATTATGTTGATGACGACAACTTTCAAACTGCTACTTTAAAAGAACGTGTTCCGGAATCCATCACATCCACAGTAAGTTACCAGACATGTGCTCCAGGTACTTTTATAAACAGAGATGATAAAAATGAGGGCTTATTGGTGGTTGGTTGGAGTAGTGCCTCTTTCGTCGTTTCAACAATTTCTGAAGTCAGTGGAATTAATTATAACATTAATTCTGGTAGCTTTTTTTTGAGCGAATCTAATCCTGGTCCTTTTGGTTTACTTGGTTATATTGCTCCCAAAGAAGCAGGCTGGTATGAAATTAGAACTAACTTAGACTTATCAACATACATTGAGTTTGAAATATAACTTTGGTAATGTAATTGTTGAACTGTATCCAGATGGCATGTTTTCGTTCTTCGTTTATGCGGATGGTATCAACGATGAAGGGTTAACTGCGCTGTATTCTGTTGATATATCAATAAACGTTAAGCTAGGCTTTACTCTTAAAATTTACAAAAATGGGCATCTTCTCAGTCTCGATGATGTTTTTTTAAGAGATGATGTTCAGCCTAAAAGTGCTTGGCAATATGTTGGGGAATTTTTCACGTCAATCAATGATCTCTGTCAAAGACAGCTAGTTGCAACAACTATATCTTTTTTTTTCTGATTCTGATAGAGGTGCATAATTAACTACAATATCAGATCCACTGTTCGATAGTGTCACCGTTGTAGTTGAAGTTCCTTATCCAACCATAACCACCATATTTTACCACCAATCTTTGCTTACTCCTCAACTATTAGTCCAAACTCAGAAGGTGAGCAAGTTTTATCTGTTGTTGTCGATATTCCTGATGTTACTATTATTGCTACAATTCCTTGGAACAGTACAGTCACAATTGTTGAGCCAAGTTTCTTTAGTTCAACTCTGAGTCATTATTTCTCTCTTGACTAATATTATTACTCATAGTATTAAGAGAGATAGGTTTATAATTGTATATTTCTATATATTTTTCTACGTATTCCTTCTCTCCTTCTTCAGATACAATCTAACAATCTAAGAATACTTAGGGAAGAGTGAGCTTCTTATATACATATTTTTTATTGCCAGTAAACCTGTATTATGTATAGTCATGCAATATTTAAGTGATCTTCATTAATTAAGATGATCTTCAGTGATATCTATTAATTTAGATGATCTTCAGTGATCTTAATTAATTAAGATGACCTTTATTATGCAAGGGACCTGCCTTCGGTATATCCTGCCTCAACAACAATTACCACACCAATACTGGTGGATACCAACTTTCTGCGGAGTATACTGAAACTGAATACGTTTTTATTCCAAATAATGCGCCTTTATCCAGTACCACTACTATATCGAATTCTATTTCTTCCACTAATATTTCCGACACACTAATACTACTTCC
Organism: Saccharomycopsis schoenii; assembly: GCA_010994365.1. Classification (NCBI taxonomy): domain Eukaryota; kingdom Fungi; phylum Ascomycota; class Saccharomycetes; order Ascoideales; family Saccharomycopsidaceae; genus Saccharomycopsis; species Saccharomycopsis schoenii. The sequence goes on along the minus strand of JNFU01000011.1, from coordinate 488,397 downwards.
AGCTCTTCTATTATTTTTTTCAATTCCACTTCAACGTCGGTATCCACTGTCTATAATGATACTGAAATCTGTGTTTCTTCAGAATATTGGTCAGGTTCTGCCACTTCTACTACATTTGCAACTCAAAATTCTGCAAATGGAAAATCAAGCGAGATCGAAATTGTTTTGATACCTTTAGTTAATAAAACTTTATCGGAAAACTATGGTATAAATGGAACATCCATTAACTCTTTTGCTAATACTGTTGACTCAACAAGTGGCAATAACATTAGTAAAAGTATTTTTGAGCATTTATATCAAACAACAGAAATAATTATAATCTCATCTTATTTAGAAAACAAATGTTCATTACTAACAAAAACAACAGTTTTTTGCCCCAGTAGTGTGTCTACTGTTGCTACAAATCCAATCGGAAGTGTATATCATTCTGATAAATCAGAAAATGCATATTTATCTGCATTAACTTCAAATCAGGAATCCTCTGGGTCAGAAAACTATCACTTCTTCTGAATACTTAGTGTTGAGTCAGTAGTCCTCTTGAGGACTGACTCAATATTACATGAAAGTTGGTTAGGCAAAATATCGAACTTACTAAAGAAGTTTGATTATTAATACATTTTCTGTATTATTAATACAACAAACTGTATTATTAATACAACGAGGTGTATTATTAATAGAATTCTAAGGCAGGGTTACAATTTACTACAATATAGAAATAAGATAAATATGAACATTTATCCCAATATGGAAGGAAGAAAGAAGAAGGAAAAGAAGGAGAAGACAGAAATATCTAGATAGAAGAATATACATTTTTATCTCTCTCAAATTAAGAATGACTATTAACATTAATAGTGATTCAGACAATGAGGATGAATCTCTGCAAAGTCAGCAAGAGATTACGCCTCAACAATTACTACGAAATATTGATTAGGCAAAATAATTTAGCTTACCAAAGAAGTTTGATTATTAATACAGCGAGGTGTAACATTAATAGAATTCTAAGGTAGGGTTACAATTCATTAAAATACAGAAATGGGATGAATATGGACATTTATCCCAATAAGGTAGGGAGAACGATGAGAAAAGAAGAAGGAAGAAATATTCACTATCTCTCTCTAATTAAGAATGGATCTCTCAGTCAGCAAAAGAAGTCGCCTCAATATTGTAGACCACAAGAGCTCCGTAATTAAAGTCTAATCTGTCGAGGCGTAATCTCTTTCCGACTTTGCAGAGATTCTTGCTCGATATCGGAATCACTATTTACATTAATAGTCATTCTTGATTTGAGAGAGATAATATATTATATATTTATTTCTTGTCTTCTTCTATATATTTTCCTCCTATATTCTCCTGAATCATTATGTTTTCCTTGCTTGGATATATGTCCTTTTATATTCGATACCTGATATCTTAATGATCAGTAAACATTCCTAGTAACCTCAACTGGTATACTAGGATTGTAGCTGAGTCATTATTAGTCATTACCTATTAGTCGTTACCTATTAGTCATTACCTATTAGTCATATGAGTCATTATGACTCAAGGATCATGAGTCAGTTATTACGATGTAACGTTGGCTCAACATAATCCCTTCAGTGAAGGCAGCAAACTCAATAACTTTCATGGAAAGTTAAAAGGATAAAATATATTATAATTTGTATAATTTAAAGGTAGGTGAGCATTTTTGTTCCATAGAACAAGAAAAAGAAAAAGAGAAAGAATTTTTAGAACTGATAATAACAAAATTAGATTAGTAAATAAGTAATATAAGAATTCAAATTATGGATATGCATACAATCATGCATATATACATGTAAAGGGCAAGTTTAACTGGTGTCAAACCAAAAAAAAATAGTAACTTTTTCCAGATAAGAAAAATGATGAGATAAAGTTTAATATATAAATGATGTAAAGATGTATAACAGTTGAAACCGGTGTAAGAATTATACTCACAGAATGGAAATGTTAGTCGTAGACAATCAATGCGTTCTTCTTCTGCTTAATATAAGAGTGGATCATTGATGTATATTTGTATGGAAGAAAAATCATTTCCATGGAGATTTAATTTAAAAGTGTATAGCTTCAAGAAAAAAAAAAGTTACTGTAAAGTATGGAGTGTAAGTCGGTGCCCGTATAAAAACTTCAAAAAAAAAAGAGACTCATGAAAAAAAAAAAAACATGAATAGTATGGGCAATTCAGCTTGCGCTGAATTTGCCGACGAAGAAGAGAGCAGAGAATTACAGTTTAGGATATCAAGTATTCAGTAAGTCAACTCCAGTAATTCTTTTGAGTTACTTCCTTCAAGAGTGGAAAAGCTTCCTCGCTCGCATTACTTGCAAATGTGAAGAAGGGATGGTGTTTCCGATGATTTGGTTAGGATCATCTGCTCTAGTAGAAACACTATTCTTACTTTCATCAATAATAACAGTATCATCTTTTTTAGATAAATTTAGAGCATCTAAATAATTTAAGATTCTGTCGAATTTCTCATTGAATTCGGTCTTCATGGACTTAAACTCTTCTTCCAATTGAGCCATTTCTATCAGAATGACTTGACCGATTGGACTTGAATGAATTCAAACTATCGTTGTCCGAATCGCTTTTCATCTTGACTTTGGTAGGAGTCATTTTCGGATTATCTGTAATCCTAATTTAATGAATACTGTAAGTTCTTTTGTAATGATTAATGAAATAGTTAATTTAAGTATTAATATTGTTAATGTTGTATATTTATTATTTAATATTTATTCAATATATTGCATTCAAATTTAATAAGGTTTCGTATATTATAAAATTTGAATGTGCTCTCTTTTTGGGACGTTCTGGGATTTTATAAATAGACGAGTAGTTTATTCTCTTTAAATGGTAAGTATTAAGTAATGTTGTTGTGTCTTCTTTTTATATCTTCTTGATATTATTCGTATTATTGTTAATGGATTTTTCACTTGTTATATTCTAATTTTTTCGTCTTGAAACGTAATATTCACCTTCTTTCTATTGGTCTTATGGTTGAATATACACGCGTCATCATGCATATTATATGTTCGTTTGTTATAATTTTATACTATTACTATTATATTTTTCATATTGTTATTTCTTAGGATATAGCTATTATATCTTGACAGCAAATTTAGTTAGATTTTTTCTCATATTTAGTTAAATAATATCTACTCCAGCTTTGCGAATTCTCTAATGTAGAAACTTGACCATTTGTTTCGATATATCTTAGATTATTTATGACTGAATATTTAATATTATTGGATATAATGTTCAGTGAAAAGTGTATAAAAATTGCCTTGCGCGCGTAAAAATAAAACTAAATAAAGCTAACTATTCAAAATTTATACTAATTACAGGGCTACCGGATACTTTTACATTTATCAAAAAATTTTACAAAAGGAACAATAATCTCAAAAAAAAAGTTTCTAGAAAATCATAATCAGGCAGTTTTTTGCATGCGCGGCTTTTTGGGCTTGTCCGCTAATGAAAGCCGACAATTTATTTGCGTGATTGCTTACACAGCCCTGACATCATTTTCCAGCATTTCTCTTTTTATTGGACCGCTGGTCAGGAACAGTTGATGGAACTGGATCCACTTGATCTGATGACAACATTTATACTAGTATTTGGCTTTTTAATTTCCAGCCAGGATGAAACACTGCCCAAATCGTAACTTTTGCATGACTGAGTGATGTTAAACTATGCATCATTATTATCTAATAGGGATTATGTTATATCTCGCAAGATCTACTCTTGCAGTATTCATTGGGAATGGCCACTAATATCTAATATATATATATATATATATGTTATCTGCTCTCCAAAAAAAAATAATGTGAAAATAAAAAATAAAAACTAAAAAAACAGCAGAATTGAACCCAAATAGTCTTCAACATCCCACATTTTTGGATATATTATGTCACCTTTTAAATCTGTTTCAAAATTACTAATTATCCGTCAGATACCCAATCATGGCTTAAACTATGAGGGGTTCACCCCTTCTTTTGGTGGCAACCTTGCGGTATCTATTATCTTTGGTGTTTTGTGTTGTATCAATTTGACTCTTTGTCTTCGCTATAAGCAAATATGGTTTCTTTCTTGCTGGTTTTTAGGTTTAATATTAGAGTGTGTTGGTTATGCCGGGAGAGCCTGGAATGCTAAAAATCTTGATAATAACCAGGCTTTTGAAATGCAGTTGCTTTGTATTACAATTGCTCCCCGTTTCTTTTTGGCTGGAATATATTTTCTAGTAGCACAAGTAACAGTCATACATGGCGAGAAGTTTTCTCTTCTTAAGCCTATGCAATATTCACTTATATTTATTATTAGTGATATGCTTGCCGTTATTTTGCAGGCTGTTGGGGCTGGTATAGCTACATCTAATAAGATTTCTAGCGTAACATGTGCTAAAATCGTGTTGGCAGGTCTGAGTTTGCAGGTTGTCAGCACAGTCTTATTTCAGTGCTTTTGGTACTATTTTGTGTATAACATTTTTAAATCTTACAGGGCATATGGTGATTCTGAATTTGATTCTCAATATACCCATGTTCGTACCAAAAAAATTTATGTTCCTTACATTTGTGCAATTTCGTTAGCCGTTATTTTTATCTTCATCCGGTCATGTTTCAAAGTCGCTAAATTTTCCAATAGCTGGTTAAGTCGTTTAAATTATGATGAAATTTATTACATGATTTTAGAAGCGTTGATGATGCTCTTAGCTTGTTCGTTGTTAACAATTTTCCATCCTGGTATTGCTTTTGGCCATAATGAGATTTGTATTGATACTTCATTAAAATCAAATTTTACACCAAAAGTAAAATATGGCAGAACCAGTAAATGTACCAATGACGAGAATTTGGAACTTATAAAAATGTCATAAAATAGATAATACTTATTAAACCATTTATTAGCTTTATATGCCGAATTTTGGGTTAATTTGGTTTTATCACCATATATTATCTGTTGAGTCAAGTTTCTTTGGTTTAACTCTGAGTCATTGTTTCTCTCCTGACTAATATTATTGCTCATAGTATTAAGAGAGATAGGTTTATATCTGTATATTTCTATATATTTTTCTATGTATTTCCTATTTCTTCTTGAGATACAATCTAAGAATACTTAGGGAAATGTGAGCTTCTTATATACATATTGTTTATTGCCAGTAAACTTGTATTATGTATAGTCATGCAATATTTAAGTGATCTTCATTAATTAAGATGATCTTCAGTGATATCTGTTAATTTAGATGATCTTCAGTGATCTTTATTTTGCAAGGGATATACCGAAGGTATATCCTGCCTCGACATTATCAGTTGAAGTTAAACCATGTTTGAGAAACACTACATATACACCAGCTTAAATTCATTCAAGAAAATCAGCTACACAATCTAGTGTAGAAAAAAATAGATGTGAATTCTTTTTCTGAATGATTCATGTTGAGCCCATGATACTCTGTAGACTATCTCAATATTAAGTGAACATTGATCAGTTATTGTCGGTAGCCGATATTGTGAGATCACATGCAGTAAACTAAACGTTATAAAAAGAGGCTGCACCAAAGGTAAATAGTTACACAAAGTTTAGAATAGTTATAAGAGCACAAAAAATTACTTAAGTAAAAATAAGGAGATGCAATGGCTAGTGAGAACAACAATATATATGTAGTGCAAATTTTCCAAGGTATCTGGAAATTATATCACACAAGAAAGATAAAAAGACAAGAATATGTATTATATCTCTTAAATAAAGGATGGCTATTAACATTAACAGTGATTCTGAGAATGAAGAAGAATCTCTGCAAAGCCAGCAAGATTATACTTCTCCACATTTTAAAAGTTGCTGGCCCGCTGATTAGCGGTAATATCAAAATTGTTCCTCTATTAGTGAACAGAAATCACGTTCATATCACGGGATAAATCTAGAAATAAATCATGTTTTGGTGTATGTAAGCATAATTAATGTATGGATATTTAGTTGGTGGATTTTTCACATAAAAAAAACATCTCTGTTTTCTGTCCCGAACGCAAATGAAACAAAGACGATGATGAGCCCTTGTTGTGCAACCTTGAGATCAACGCTCAATTTTCAATGTGACATTGAGCACACATTTTTTGATACAGTAAGTAAAATATCCCTATACATTAAAACGTTTGATACTTCGATATGCCAATTATTTCCGAACTTTGTCAGAAACAGAAAATATTTGTATATATCTAAAATCAGCTGCTTGTAAGTAACTAGAGTATATAATTATATTTTGTTAAAAAGCTAGCTTTTACAATATTTTGAGGTTTATTTCGCCTTATTTTGTTTGCCATACATTATTTATTTTCTGAACCATAGCTTATCTTTTTTCCCTTATAACAACTTAATACACTCTAAGCACACACTCCTATATTGTCATTCCCACAACAACACAAAAAATTAGTGAGAGAACTAATATTGTACTCTACGAATTTTTAAGAGCGGAAGGTGCGCTCGCTTCTTTCCGCCTATTCCGAGAATTCCCAAATGATTGCATGCACATCGAGTGAGTACATACAAAACAAAATAAAAAGAAGCAGACAGATTTTTTGTGTATACCAACTGCATTTGCAAGATTAGCGATGGTAATAATGAAGATATTCACTGGTCTATAGAAAACAAAAACAGCCAATATATGTTCAAACTTTAGTTCATCATAATATTGGCCTGTTTTGTAGTATTTTCTTTAACTGGAACTGTTGGTTGCATTTATATTGTAGATTATTGATTATATTTTGGGATTACACATCTCCGCGTATTCGGCAAGACCAAAATAAATGGTTTAACCTTATGCATTTAAATCATAAAATATTAACCGTACACGTAAACACAGAGCGTACATCACATCTTTCTAATATATTATCAACGATTAAAGTCATATATATACTAGAAAATGGGAAGGTCAAACTAGTCTACTGTTTCATACCAGCTTCAAAGCTTTGAATATAAAAACGGGAGGAAGAAAACTCAATGTAAAAGCTCTAAAGCCTTTTTGAATTACAGACTAACATACAGTACTACGGATAGCAAAGTGTGGTTAGATGCCTATGTTCCAAATATTACCACAATAAGACAACTGTCGCTGTAATGGAGGAGAATGTTGTATATACAATCATGTTCTCGGATAATGCTATCTACAATTAATCGAAACCAGTGAATGGTTCCATCCATCGATATCCTACCTATGGTAACTTCAACCTTACGACGCTTCAGCTTTCTTCGTGCTAAGCACTAAAGCACAGTTGATAATTAGGCAGCAAACATTCTTTAGTCTAACAGTTGAAGTTAACGATGAATAAATCATTTTCTATGGAGATGTTATTAATTTTGAGTTGGATGCTGTAAATGTTTTTTAGATCTTTCTGAACATCGTTGGTGTGAACCTAGAATTACAATTTATTATTCCATATTCACGGTTATTATGTTTGAGAGTAAAATCGTGGCACAAGATACCAATGCTGTTGATGGTGAGTCCTGTTTAATGGTTGTTGCCAAAATAGGCTATATCAAAGGTGATCATAGTATTTGGTCATGACCAATTATTTTCGAGTCAGATGATTTCAGTTCGCCTCTAAGTCTATATCCTCATTATTTAACTTGTCCTCACTCATTGTTTGATTCGAGAGAAAAAATTATATCTTCTATTTCCTCTATTATTCCTTTTTTTTCATCCTTCTCTTCAGCCTCTCCTCTTTCCATCATCTGGAAATATAAACTAGATTATATATTCCTTTATATTCCTATATATTCTAATCTCAATAAGAGTATTCTGGTAAGTTATCAATGTTCTACTGATATTCCAACATAAGGTACTCATTCCCACAGGACAAAATATTCCAACATGCCTATTTAGGTTCGACGCAGTACTCATAATTAGTATTTCACCAGATAGTGCTGGCTAGTGAGAACAATAATATATGTAGTCCACATTTTTTTGAGATATTCTTAAATTATATCTAAAAACAGATATATTGAACATACATGCATAGGTGTATATCGAAATAGATAATCAACATCCTATCTTTCTCAAATTAATACGAGTAATAATACTAGTCAAGAGAGAAGTAATGACTCAGAGCTAAATCAAACAAACCTGGCTTAACATCATCCTTTTTTGAATTCTATATTTTTTCAGCGAGTTTGCATGAATCCAGGCATACTTTATTTTACTCATTCTTGTATGAGATCTGGTCTTCGAGTAATAGTTAATATAAAACTCACGTGATGTTGTAGGTCTTTTGCATTCAGAACATAAATGAGCTATATTTGCCGAGATGATAATGCGGTGAAAATAAGACAGCTTAGTGCGCTAATACTAGCCTAAAGTATAAAGTCAAAACGTTTTACATTCAGATAAGGTTGACGACGAAGAAAATCATATTGAGTCAAGCTTAAACAGATTAGCTTTATGTTATTAGTTACCCCTGGTTAGTATTATTACTTGTTATTTACATGTTAGAGATAATCATTTTCAATATGTATTATGATTTTAGGATAAAGGTGAGAAATGGATACAGTGACTTATTGTTGAGGCGGAATCTCTTTCTGGCATCGCAGAGATTCCTCCTTATTGAGATAAATGTCCATATCTATCGGAGCATTTTAGTGAATTGTAACCCTATCTTAGAATTCTATTAATAATACAGTTTGTAGTATTAATAATACCAAAAATGCATTAGTAATTAAACTTCTTTGGTAAGCTTAATTATTTTGCCTAGTCAATCTTTCGTGTAATATTAATTCAGTCCTAAAGTGGATTACTGGCTCAACACTTATCCTTTTTATATATTTTTATTAATTTGTGAGCAAATAATCTTCTACTTCTCTACCGTAACTTATCTTTCATTATATAAGTGATATTTAGATATTTATTGTTATGTTGCATTATGCTTGAGTAACTTTTGAGTCAGATTTAACTGGATAACTTTGAGTTATTACTCGAATTGATTTGTGAGAGGTGTTATATATTATTTTGAAAGATGCCTTTGATCTTATTTTTGAGAGCCTCAATTGTACAGCCAACTCTGGTATAAATTATCCTTGCAGTAACCAGTTTTCAATTGTAATGTGTTTATATGACAATACCTTATCCTATAATGTTGAGCCAGGTTTGTCCGGCTTAACTCTGAGTTAATATTTCTCTCTTGATTAAGATTATTCCTCATTCTGGTTTGAGTGAGGCAGACTGTTTATTATATATTTTATATATGTTCATAGATGTATATCTGTTCTTCTTCTCTATATGTTCTTAGTGGATATAGTATAAGAATAATTAGGATATTGTGAAATTACTATATACCAATAGTTATTACTAACAACTGGTATTGTTTACAGTTTTTCATTATATAAGTGAGCACTATTAGTTTGTTAGTTTGAATGATCTTCATTAATTAGGATGATCTTCTTATATGTAACTGTCCTATCTTGACATACCCTGTCTCGATACAACATTTTAAAAATAGGTACATAATCAAAAACAAAACTAACTCGGAATGTTGACAAAAGTAACACAAAAAATAAAAAGAAGCTAAAACAAATTATAATTTGCTGAGATAGCAAATAATAAAAACTTTGAAATCGAATTAAGAAAATAATTTAAACAGGAAGTTCCAATGTCAATACCAGAAAAAAAAAGCTCAAGGTTTTCGGCTAAAAGAAGATCAGAAATAGTTTGGATAGAAAGGCTGGCCCCAAGAAAAGAACAATCTTCTTGGTTTTTACAAGATTGCGAGAATTCTAAAAACAATGAAATTTCAAAAAAGAGAACCACAAGGCCAAATTAAGTTTATCGTTGCTGCAAAAAAAACTAAACAAAGTCTTGTTTGCCGAGGCACTACATGCAAAGGTAAAAACCACAAAAAAAGATAGTGCATGCATCCACAATACAAAATGCAAGAAGCAATGCAAGGACAATTATTTCGTAGTAACGTTAAATCTGAGAAGGTTCTGCTCTACATGTACCTAGCTATATTTATATTTCAAAAATAGCACAATACGATTTACATATGACGGATGAAAAAATACATGATATTAGCTTTCCGTCTGAAACCAATAGCACGCAGGAATAATAACAAAGATTTGAACTAAATCAACCTGGTTCGTCTTGCGTATGCGATATACACCAACCATTATGATGAGATCATGGCTGAGCTTCCATTGTTAGAATTATCAAAAAAAAGATTCAAAGAGGTTACTTTCTGTGTATTTTTGGTCTTTGTAGCCCTAATATCTTCTTTTGATTTCTTCTACTATTTTGCCAAGACTTTGATTCTTAATCTGAGACTGGGTTTTCTTTGTCATTTGCTTTTTTGTATAACTTTCAGTTTATACTAGGTTCTACTGCAGCTGCAGCTTTAGAAAACATCTATCTGTCTCCAATATTGAATATTGGAGACAGGAAATACTAAAGGTAAATAGGTTTCTTTAGGATGATCGTCGAAGTTAATGAAACCACTGAAGATCATCCTACCTGGGAGATCGCTTAAATAATGACAAACTGTAAACAATACAAGTTTATTAATACAAGTTATTATCATTAGCAGTTGCTATAGAAAGCTCACATTCAAGCAGTGTTCTTGGATTAAATCTTAGAAAAAGAATACAAAACAAGAAAATATATGCGAAATATAGAATATACAGCAAAAACGTGTCTCTCTCAAATCAATATGAGTAATAATAATGCCAATGAAAATATTGACTCACGGTTAAGCGAATCGCCTTGGCACAACGGAAATATCATCATAGCGAACCAATATAATGTCAGTTAGTACTACATGATAGACATATTAGTTGAGCTTTTTCGTTTTGATTTTTTAACCTTTGATAACTGGATGTTGATCTAAGGAAGTGCAGAAAAAAAAGTACGTAGCGGCTAGCTAGATAAGAATCGCATGGAATGGAAGAGGTCAGATGGTGCGAACCATCCCACACATTCCGAATACTTTTTTCTTTGTGCAACAATGCAATGTCTTTTTCGATCATCGCATATTAAGTTTGCAAGTTCCACGATTGTCTAAAAAGATATCTCAGGACAACCACAGGCAGCTTATTGTATTAAAGTTCGAATTTTTCAATACATATGATTCTTTACTTTATGTTTTTTCTTTTATGATTTGCAATTCTCATGCATTCTTATATTTCGATGTAAAAGTGGTTACGGAGAAAAATATTTGGATAAACCTTTTACATCCGATTTCCAATAAGCATCATGGTCCTCTGTAACTTCTCTTTTATAATTATTTCGAAATATACTTACGTCCGAATAAAGGTGCCTGAATTGATGCAAGACAAGACAGATATGCCTAAAAAAGGAAAAGCTTATACCTAAAGAAGAAAGGCAGCTGATCGCTGAAAGAAGCAAAGTTTGCCTTGGTACAACGGAAATTATTTTTTGAAAATTCCAGTAGCAAATCCGTTCAATACGATTTTTACGTTGCATCGGGCAGGTACTGCTTGTATACATAAATAAGATGGATGAAATATTTTTGGTACAACCCTGCGTCGGCATATGCAAATGTTATTCGTGATGCCAAATGCATATATAGTTACATGGAAAAAACGGACTTCATGTATCACAGTTATTAGATAATTCGGAAAGGTATGCAAAATATCTTTAACATGAAAACCTTTTCCAGAATATATGCCTCAGGTACGTACACACATATATATGTACTTGTATGTAAACTGTAAAAGTAGGTTTTAAATGTATTACACATGAATAAAGAAACCATTAAAATCACTGAGTAAGCTGAACGTTGATCTTACCGAATTGTGCTGCATTGGCAACTCCATCACCGCATTTATTCTTTTTTTTCAGATATACCACTCATTAATTAAAGAATGTAGGGAAGTACAAGATTGTTTTTGGCTTGCTGGTTTTATTCTTCTACGTTTGTACATTTCCATATAGAGTGATTTGTTGTTTCACCATTTATGAGATATTATTACAAAAGGTATAGGAATAGCCCTTCTTCAATATTTATTGTATATTTCTGAGAGTTCCCTTTTTCCCGATTCACTGCTTTTGGATAGGCATTAATTTTTGCGGTTCTGGCAGGTTGTTTCAAGTAAGCTACCGAACAGACTTTTTAATTTATGGAAAAATACACATAAAAAACCTGAGGGCTGTTAAGGTTTATATTGTACTTCAAGAAAGTGTATACACAGGCTGATGTGTGTGTATGTGCTTCATGAACTTATTATTATAACGAAATCAGCGAAAGTCATCAATACACAATCCTATTTAGCTGATTCCAAAAAGAGAAAAGAAGAATCTAAAAAAGGAAACATGCAACAGGCCGCTAAAGAAGAATCTAAAAAGGAAATAAGCTATTGCCCCAAAAAGAAAAATCTAAATCAGGAAACAAGTTATCAGGCCCAAAAAGCAATTGTGAATATACACAGATATGTCTGGCTATTTCTTGTTTTCAGCTATATAAACATGTTGATTTTCTTCACTTTAGTAATATCTAAAATAGTAGCTCTGAATATATTTATAATATATCAGTATAACATAGTAAAGAAATAGATTCAACTAATATGCTTTCTTTGAACCTTTTTGCTTTATCTGCTATCTTTTTGGCCTCTCGTGCCGCTGCTGACACAACTAATTTCGGTGAAACTTCTACTGCCCAAGCATGTATTCTTGGTAGCACCCCAACTGTTCCTGGATTTGACTTAAGACTCTTTGAATATGATTTTGATGATGTTACTGACTTCTCCACTGATGACTATATTGACAGAGGTTATCAAAATAGACCTTTAATTGGTGAGAAAACTGGTTTTAGCTACATCACTACTTCTGGTTCACCAATTTATAATGATACTATTGCAGATGGTACTGTTTATGGCTTCGAAACACAAATGACCAATTTCACCGCTGAATTTACTAGTTATTTTTATGCCAAAACATCTGGTTACTATAATCTTCTTTTCCACAATGTCGATGATTCCGCTGCTTTGTTCTTTGCTTCTGAAGCTGCTTTCGTATGCTGTACTCCCATAGAAATCCCAGACGGGGATTTGCTGTATGATATTTTGACATACAAAGTATGGCATGGAGCTATTGATAATGATGAATTCTACCGCCCTTACTTGGAAGCAGGTTACTACTATCCATTGAGAATTGTTTTCACCAATGCTAATGGTCCTTACGCTATTACCTTTTCCATTACCACTCCTGATGGTGAAGTAATTACAGACGCTTCAAGCAATTATTTATTTTCACCTGCCTCTGTTGAAGACAGCGATGAATCTTGTAGTGCAACCACTGTTAGCACTGATGTTGCTACCACTTCTACCAGTTGGACCGGAAATGCCACTACTGTTTCTACTTACTACCCAACTGGTACCGAAGGTGTCACTGTTTTTACGCTTATTCCAGATCCAACTACGACTGTTACTGCTTACTATGATGGATCGACTATTTCTTCTACTTTTGTTACCCCACCTGGTGCAGGTACTTGGACTGAATCTATTTTCTATCCAGAGAAAACAGTCACTACTACTACTCATTGGACCGGTACCTTTGTCTCTACTTATACCACTGTTACTCCAGAAAATGATGATGGTACCGTCACTGTCGGTGTTGAAACTCCAGATGCTATTACTACCACTACTATTCCATGGACCGGTGCTGAA